>JAKGUB010000341.1:13285000-13782500 GCA_026261675.1 Hippocampus mohnikei | reverse complement strand
CGCTACGCGGCGCGTAGAGGAAGACGGGGAGCCTCGCCACTGTGACCATGCGCATTCGTCCTTGCCTGAGCTGCTCCTGCCTGCAGAAGAAGCACACAAATGCTTCGCAGGTATACTGGCGAGCCCAAGGAGAGCTGGAAGAGCCAGAGGTGGAGGGTGTAGAGGGCGTGGCGGGGCCCAGGCCTCTGCTCTCATGCTGGGACCACTGAGTGTGCAGGTCATGGTAGCAGAGAGCGCAGGCTGACACCAGGCCTGTGGCATCAACTGGCTTGGCTCGGGGAGCTGGGGGGTGCACGGTGAGGAAAGGGAAGAATGGCTCCTTCTCACCACAACGTCCGGGTGGGTTGACATGAAGCTGGAACTCGCATCCGGTCGATAACTCCGATCCACACAAGTAGCACACCGACACGGAGCTCTCAGAAGACACGCCCGCCTGCGAACGAACGGATCCGAACCCGTCAACGGCCGTGACGGAATGATACCTGATCAGGAAGGAGCTAACAGAGGTGATGAGGTCCTCGTTGAGACAAAGGCGGTAAGCACTCCAGATGTCCTCGAGGATTAAAAGGCACTGTGAGCAGCAATGCACATGCCCGTTCCTCATCGGTTGGGCGTTGGGTGGGCAGGGGAGCATGTTGATGAAGGGAAAGTACATCACCCCACGAGATTTCCCCACACCGGCCTGCGCGTGCACTACTTTATCGGCGCCACACTCCCGGCCGCAGAGGAAGCAGGCGTCACGGGGAGCTTTAGTGTCGCACTTGGTCGGCTGGCTGGGTTTATCCTGATGGGACGCGGCGGACGGGTTGAGCGGGACGACATAGAGGCGTTGAAGCACGGGGACATCGGCCTGTTGGAAGTTGTGCCACTGCTGCATGAGTGAGGCGTGACAGCTTCCGCACACCAGAGTCACACCTGCTGGATTGATGGCTAACGCACCTGGAGGGGGGCTGTGCAGCCACAGGAAGGGAAAGAAAGGTTCCCCTTGTGCCGTCTCCTGCTTTTGAACGCTGACTTGATAGCTCCCACGCGGACTGAGCTCGGTGCCACAGATAAAGCACGCGTGCCTGTCTGGGTTCGACTCTGTAGCGCGGTGCAGTTGTGCGACTTTTCTGGTCAAAAGGTCACCCGTGGGGGGACGACGTTTGACATTTTTACGACTGTGCGTGTCCCTATCTTCATCACTCGTGATGTCAATCTCCTCCTCATCCGAATTGCTGCCTCGAGGAATACCGCGATTACATTTCGAGTCGATGGCGGAGGTGGGGCGAGGGTAGCCGGGTGAGGCGCAGCTGTTGTCGGCTCCGGGCTGGATGTGACGCGGCTCGGCGTGTCTCGCGTTCCCGTCCTCCGGCCATGACCTGTTGCGCATAATGACCCCGTTGTCCGGCACAGGTGCGTTAGGGAAGTGGTTGTCATGGCACAGCTGGGGGACGCTATCCTGGAACTTGGCCAAAGAAAATGATGTCTGACACACATTATTCATCACTTTAGGCGCACGTCTGGTAGGCGGCAAGCTTTCCGGTTTGGGTGAGCCCTGCGCACTGTAGACACCCACCGTGTACCGGGGGAGCGTCCTCTGGGAATCGGGGCTGTTTTGAACACAATTTTTCCTGCTGGCATCTTTTTGCGATTTCCCAGCCGCTCTCGAGCACTTGTCCTTACTCACGCCGCCCCTGTCCATCACGTCCATCTCCTGATCCGACATGTTGTCAGAGAAGGATGAGAAGTCCGACTCCGCGCCCCCGTCGTAGTTGTGGCCGCCAGAGCTGATCCTCCTCTCCAGCTCGTAGGAGATGTTCCATTCCTGCGGGACCCGGCGAGAGTCGCACTGGTAGGGTCGCTTCAGCCAGTACATGCGCTTCTCAATGGGCGTCCTGGTCCTCTCGAAGGAGTTCCACTGCTCCGCGAGGAAGCAGTGACACACGGCGCACACCAGCGCGTGACCCTCCGGGCTCAGCTCACTCGCACCGGGAGCTGGCTCCTGGTTCTGTAGGAACGGGAAAAATGGGTAGCGTTCCTTTTGATAGGTCACTTGTAACCTCAGCTCCTTCCCTGCCGTTACTCCGCTGCCACATATAAAACAGTGCACCAATCCCCCCAGGCCGTTGCGGTCAGCTCTGGAAGTGTTGACCGGTAGAGGGCTATCCTCGCCCGGCATAGCCGCAGCCATGAGTCGGTGTTTGCGAGTCAAGAGCGCCAGTTCCTTGTCACGGGGGGAATGCATAGCGTGAAAAGAGAGCCGACACAAGGCTACATGGTATATGTCCTCATCGTGCTCCCTTCGCTTATCTCCAAGTTAAGCAATGCATTTCAGTCCGGTAGATGATAAGAGCGACGACAATCCATTGAAACTACGACAGCGTGCGGCGAAAGCAGCGAAGCGGTGATTTGGATCCCCCACGGTTAAATCCACTTCAGCGAGACAACAATCCACACATTTTGAAGTCTTTAGTCCATATGTGAGTTCACACGGGAGGCGCGGGGGGGACATGACAGCGGAACCATGCGGGATCGGGACTCAGCCTCCCGGCGAACTTTTGCTGCCTTGCCTCCGCTCTGCAAAGTTTGGCCGCCAACTCGCTCACTGTACTCAGCGCCATCCCATACCCACGGCACCCGCCGAGACACCCCCAAAGGAAACCCCCTCCGACACTCACACGCAGAAACCCCCCCTCTCTCCCGGAGAGCCTCCCCAGCATTTATGATTCGGGAGATGGCGAGCAAACAATCGCTCACGCTGTCCGCATGCGTCAACACACGCGCAGCATGCACGAGATTGCCACTAAAACGTGCACGATTCAGTTCAAAGAGAAAGTCGCTTTTCCATCATTTATACGACTCTTATAGTAATCGCTTCTCTTTTTGGTTGCTCAGAATTAACATTGACACTGTGGGAGATATTCTTACCATTGTGGAACTTGAGAGAACAATGAACATTTATTTAACCGTTATTTTGTGGGGGTTTTAATGGCTCCTGCTTTGTGGTTATTTTTTCTCACTGTATGCAGTTTCTCTCTTCAGTATACATGCTCACAGTTAAACAGGAAGACTCGGATGCTTAACTTTACCACATAAGGGCCAGGCCTGGGAATCTCCAAGTTGAGCGAAAAAACACTAGGAGAGAAAAAAAAGTGCCGCTAACCCCAAGTAAATATTCGCAAATCAATCATCGTTCATGCTGTCATTACATTTAATTACAGCTACCATCATGGTACAACTGAAATCAAGTCATATTTACAACACCACCTCACAGTGTCGCATTGTGGTATTGCACCATCATGTTCAAATCCATCCATCCATTTTCTAATCCGTTTATCCTCACAAGGGTCGCGGGCGTGCTGTAGCCTATGACAGCTGGTTTCGGGCAGTAGGCGGCGGACACCCTGAACCGGTTGCCAGCCAATCGCAGGTCACACATAGACGAACAACCATCCGCTCACACTCACACCCAGGGAATATTTAGAGAGTTCCATTAACCTGCCGAGCATGTGTTTGGAATGTGGGAGGAAACGGGGAGCACCTGGAGAAACCTCACGCAGGCATGGGGAGAACATGCAAACTCCACACAGAAAGGCCGGAGCTGGAATCGAACCCTGCACCTCTGCACTGTGCAAAGATGAGTTTGAACATAGTACGGTGGGTAACTGGTTAGCAACCCGTTACACACCGTACCATGTTCAAACTCATCTTCTGCAATTTTCCTACTACACTACAGAGCACTGTAATGACCGAATACTTGAATGTATTAACTAAAAGTATTATTCAGCAAGCTCATATATTAACATCGAGCAGTCATGTAGGTATCCTGATGAAAGCCACTGTCTCATTTTTCATTACTTTTCCATTACTCTTTATTTTTCTCACCTCTCATAGAAATTACCGCTATATCTATTAATTGCCGACTGCAATTAATCTATATCTATTGAATAGACGCATCTGAAAACCTGGACTCATCCCCACTCACCCATTTCAAATAGCACAGCCACCTTTGCAGATGCATGTATGCGTATATCTTATATATAATATTTCATTCTGTACTGTGTACAGTTCATTTTTAAATTAATTTTTGTGTCTGCAAAGTTTTTCTACTTTCTTCCTTTCCTTTCAAAATGTTGCTGCTGTAAATTGTGAATTTCTGCATTGTGAGACAAATAAATAATAGCTAGTCCTTTAAAACACCTTAAGGAGGAAAAATAAACGATAAATGTTTGGGGGTTTTCCGTGACGTCACACACATCCTGACACATCAGTGGTTGTCACCCTGAAGGTCAATGCATGATGGTTTTGTTCCCGTGCTTATCGAGTATTTGAAATAAGTCCTTCACAAGGTAAACATGAAATAACATTTGTCATCGCATAGGATAATGACCCCCCGCCCAACCCCATACACCCTAGACTAGAAGAATGTACGAGGGCTCCCGGGAAAGATGTCTCGATAAAAAGAAATCATAAGATAGAAACAAAGAAGCAAGGCGGGGATTGAATAAGATACAAAAAGAAACACGCTCTTGTTAACTGTCGGGTTTTATCATCAGGTGATGACATGGGCCAGACGGGAGTGCAGACGTTGCAGTGCCCTGCGCTGCACAGAAGGCATATTTCAATCAGATGACGATGGGGAAACCAGCCCGTCTGGAAACCCTTGTTTGCAGTTTCAGTCCATTTTATTAAATACTCACTCAGTTTTGTTTACATGCCACTTATGGTGAAAACATATCCTACACTAGAACTATTATCCCCAAAACTCTGTGATCTTCATATTACATGCTGACTGTGCCTCCACATCCAAAAAAACCCCATCCCTTTTGCTCCACATGCTCCTACGATTTAGGCTTGTTTTTGATAGTATAAATGGACCCGATTCCATAGTGGACAATACATCAGACACTGTATGAGTAGTTTAAGTTTATATATAACATTTTGGATGTGAATGTGTGGTGCTTTCATGGCCATATGGGATACATTATTTTGTTTCATCAATGTGAAAAATGACTTCATACGACTCAGGAGAGACATAGATTATATCGAACACGAGTGAGAGGAAAAAGGTCATTATAATGTTGGATCTGAGAGTAATGGCAGTAAGGGAGTTAAAGAACATGAAGTTGTTGGATTGATGAAATATCAAGAATATCTTTATCGATTAACATAAAATTGTGATGGTATAAAATCCGTATGCCTCCAATGTTATGAAAAACGCGTGTTCAGTTCCCAGGTTGCAGTTTAAACAGCCAACATGTACAGTATGCTGTCACATAAGACTGTTTTTTTCCTCTATGGGAAGCTTTTTTTATTTTATTTAAAAAAAATAATAATAATTTTTCAATATTATGTACTCCAAAAGAACGAGGGATGTTGAAGAGAATGGACCACTAAATTAAGTGAAGTAAGCCAACTCGCATTCAAAGCAACAAGAATATAGCGTCAACATAATTCTGATCAAGTTGATGAGTTTTATGGTGATTATTACGGCTCACTTCAACAATAGGCTTCTTTTCACAGATGTGACACCCAAGAATGTTAAATTTGTATTGAAAAATACCTGTACTGTTTTTCTTTTTTATCATGCATCATTTTGATCCGCGGATGGATAGTTCGGTTAGGTGGACCAGCACCATCCAGAGGTTCATGTGTCAAACTATATACAGTATATGGTATGCTGGGGTACTATTTCGGGTATTTATTGGGGGAGAGGATTTTAAAAAAAAAAAAAGGCTATTCTTTAAAAAGTATGCAAGGCCCCCACCAGCCTCCCGCAAAAAAGACTCTCAACAAACTAACTTTTCCATCAGCAATCTGTAAGCCAAGTCTAATTACAGCTTGTTTCCAAAACCAGGCAAGTACCCCAATCGGTGCTTAAAAAAGAACTATTAGCATTTTTATCTTTATGTACCAAGTGTCACAAACAAAACTGTAAATCCAAATTACAAAGGAGAAGTTTTCCCCCCAGGAAAGTAATCCCCAGGAGTCAATACGCTTTCCCAGCCTTCAGTGCCACACCTTCTTGCACTCCTCGGAGAATACTTCTGGGACCTCCGCAGCTCCGTCATTATACTATTGTGAAGTCGTCCACATATTCAAAAAGTATCCACTTGATGAAACTCTTGAACTCGGAAAGAGGGGGAAAGAATATCACCGAGGGAGGTCAGTTGAGGAATGACGTTGCTCCAGCACAGTAATGTGCTTCTCGGCCAGGAACTGCCAGATGCTCGGGGCGTTGTGAACAGCCACAAGTTATCCCACCACACCTTTTTTGCTTCTTGTCACGCACTGAACAAAGCAAATGCTGCGGGACTCTCGTGGTAGACAAGCTGGCTGATCATTTGGATCACAGCGAATAAGAAAACTAGTCTGGGTTTGATACGTATATACCTTTTGTGACAGCAGTCCTGAAACCTTTCTGACACACCCCATAATTATACTGCAAGTACAGTTGGGAAAAAAAAGTGTAAAAAAGGAACAAATGAGGCAAAAGGCCTTTTATGTATGCCTTCAGCAACCACCCCAAAAAAATTAAACAGAAAGAACCCAAACTTTGCATTGTGAAGATCCAAGCAAAAGGTCAGCTAGTCATAAGACATTAACGACCTGACAGACAACACGGGAAGGAGACTGGGGAAAGGAGAAAGGACATTTTGCCATAGATTGGGAACAGATGAGTCGACCAGACGACGACAATCAGGTGAGTGGATGAGTAAGGACAAGTTTAAAGACGTCAAGTGGGCAGTTGAAGGATGGACGATACGGACGGGGTCATTTCTAATCACACTTGTACCGTACAAAACAAATACTTCAAAAAAAAAGTCAGCCTTGGGTTTATGTTGCTGAGTATAGCACACCATTGTGTTCTCAGAGACAGTGACACTTTTTGATGCCAGAAATAACAGCGACACTTTTTCTGCCAGTCACAGCTCTGCATCCGGCCAAGCAGGAAGACTGAGGGTGTTTGTGCCATTGCAGGGAGGCGACGCGGGAAGTAGACCGAGTCAGAGAGTCAGCAGCTCAGTTCCCTGATCAAGAGCCGTCAATCGCCCAGACGCCCTCAACACATGGTGGACTCAAGTATTTCAAGAACAGATGTTGATACTCATTAACTGTTACAATGTGGACCTCTTTGAAGTGAGGAGTTGAAGTGTTTGATTATCTTGGGCTCAGAGCAACAATGAAGCGTGTCACGCACACTTCGCACACAGGGGAAAAAAAATGCAACCTCTGAGTATTGAGGCCTGGACTTTCTCCTACTTGTTTATTTGTTCAATTATTTCTGCAGGATTTCTTGCCTCTCTCCAAGGTCAGAGGTGTGACTGAAGTATGTGTTTCCGCACAATGAGCGGGGGAAGAAAATCCAGCAGTGAATTCAAGGCCACTTTGACAGTATTCTCCTGGTGAGTTGTTTTTCAACAAAAACAAAAACAACAAAAATTTGAAGTGTGACCATTTTTTCCAAGTGTCTAGATCAAGAGACATCCCTTTGCCCAATGCTGCTAAATTATGTTGCACATGATCACAACAGCCAGAAAATTAGGTACACTTGCACAATCTAATGAGCTGCATCAAAAAGTTATAGCCTTTAAAAACACAATTCTTTCTGACTCTACAAAAGTTTATTATTGTGGCTGTAGTTTGTAGTGGTTTACCCATCATACAGAGATACTAACTTTTTATATTTTGCCTACTGTATTTAAACCAAAAAACTACACCGTTAAATTACTCTGGTAGTGTCAATAAAACAAACTACAGATTTTTTTTTCTCTTTTCCCAAACGCTGCATGGATTTTTATTTTTTCATAGTAGCTCTAAAAGAGTCTCCTGAGAGTGCATTTTTCGAAGCAAGTCTCCCCCCCGATGGACCACATCAACATCCCATTGTTCTGCTGCGGGTGTTTCAACTTTCCCTTGAAGCGAAGAAAATCACAGCTGTAGATGGCCTCTCCTATGTTTCCCTGAATGGAGCCCGAGTTTGTGTGCGCCACAAGGTTGACCTAATTCACTTTCACCTGCCCATGTCAGTCACTGTGATGCCACTCACATTGCCTGAGGCATCATGTACCTCTCTCTGCCCCCCCCCCCTCTCAGCCCTTGAAAAATCTTGACAAACTCCTCGGGAACATTCCTCTCTTCTCAGGTCGCGGAGACCCACAAGAAGGAGAATGGGAAGATTGACAGAACACACAAAGAAATTGAAGGAGAGACATGGTGGTTTAGTCATCAGATGAGGAATTGGGACAGGCTTTGACACCTGTTCCCCATAGCAGATGTTTGCAGGCAAATTCTCTCTGCTGTCCTCTTCTTGGTTAGACGACACAATGACTTGACCCAGTTAATCTTAGAATGAACTTTTTCCCCCCCTCCAGTTTCCGGCCAACATGTCCGTTCATCGATGATCACAGGCGTGGTTGTGTGTCATTTACGAAAAGATTACACATGCTCTTGGCAACAGATGTATAAGTTGTGGAGACGGCCACATTTTAGAGTGTTTGCAATTGAGGTATGTTTAAAACAATGAAAAAAATACATCCGAGTTGAAATGGCTCTACAGGTGTGCTCTCATTATTGGGGGCGCAGCCTCATTAAATGGGAGTTGCCACATTTATGCCACTGTTGAAACTGTTCTAGTAGGATTTTCTTTACAATTACAAAACATCTTCATCAATTTTGGAGTGAAGTCCAGCTCTTGATATTGTCACTGTTGTGATATTTTCTCCACTTGACAATCACTAGCTTCACCGTGTTCCATGGTACAGTATATTTAATAACTTGGAATTTCTGTTTGACACTCATCCTGATCGATACCTTTGAAAAATGAGATCCCCCTGATATTGTGGAAGCTCTCTGAAGGCCATGCCTTGTGCTGTAAAATGTGACAAATGCAATGTCAGGAAAAAAACGACAAGAGCAGATGAACTTCATTTTGAGTTAAGCAGTGAGACTTTAAATAGCGGCCATGTGTGTGTTGACTCCTATTTAACATAAATTTGAACGTACTTGCTCAGATAGATGGATGGATGGATGGATGTTAAATTCTGAACAAAGCCACATCCCCCGTAGTTGAAAAATCATTGGTTTAAAGAGTAATGCAAGTATGCATCAACGAAGCAAAGCCCTGCGACTCATCGCCATCTCACACCTCAGCATGAGCAACAGCAGTAGTTAATAACCACAAAGTAACGAGGATAAAAACACAGAACATTGGGGGCAAGAGGAAAGGCCAAACGAATCAGAGGATTTTACCGCTCATAAAGGGATGCCTGGAATAATGGGAAAGGAATGTGGAGTAACGACTCTCCAGGGACAGGTCCAGTCGAAAGCCCTCTGGCTCGAGAACAACAAACGGGGAGCACTTGAGGAGCCCAGGGTGCGCGCATGAGTTTTAACAGCCTCCCCACTAACTCTTTCACACACACATATAGATCCACACTAACACTCATCCAACCCCCCCTCCTTCCCCAACTCCCTTCCTGTGCCGACCTACTGGAGTCGGCTGTTGTTGTTGGCCGCCAGCCGCCTTTGAAAGAAGCACGCCCTCAGCCTCTCTCTCTCTCTCTCTCTCTCTCTCTCTCTCTCTCTCTCTCTCTCTCTCTCTCTCTCTCTCTCTCTCTCTCTCTCTCTCTCTCTCTCTCTCTCTCTCTCTCTCTCTCTCTCTCTCTCTCTCTCTCTCTCTCTCTCTCTCTCTCTCTCTCTCTCTCTCTCTCTCTCTCTCTCTCTCTCTCTCTCTCTCTCTCTCTCTCTCTCTCTCTCTCTCTTCCAGGAAAATACTGATGAAATGACATCTTCACAAAAGTCTTTGGAAAAATTGTTTACTGCCCAGTTTTTTCTTTTCTCATATCTCCCTGTTTGTACACTTTTTTTGGGGGTATCTGACCAAGTTGAGTGTGAATGGGTTACACAGGTACGGCGGTTCCCCGAGACTTCCAAATATTTCAAGACATGAGCAGTCATTGGGCTTTTTTTCCGTTTTAACTTGCGAATGCAAACTTGAAATACGAGCATTCTATGGTGGTGGCAAACTCAATTCAACTCACTTCTCAGTCAGTAGCAGTTTGGCAAATACTGAAAATTTCATTACAAAAGAGGCTTCGACAGACAGTATATCATTTTTGGGACGGAAATTGCGATAGTCTAAGCCAGGGGTGTCAAACTCATTTTTGTCGCGGGCCACATTTCTGTTACTGTTTCCCTTGGAGCGTGTTATGACTGGAAGCATTAAATTACTGTCATGAGGGGTTTGGTGACGAAAAATTCTTACAATACAGTTTCTCCCTTATTTATTATATCTAAGATTTTAAAATTTGGGAAGAGATTTTAGCAAGCATCATGAAAGTTGACATGTTTGATTTGCTTTTGCGGGCCACATGAAATGATGTGGTGGGCCAGATCTGGCCCCCGGGCCTTGAGTTTGATAACCGCCATGTAAGCCATGTTTCTTATCCCTCAAATCACCAATCAGAGGCATACTACTGCGAGAATTACACATTGCAGATTTGAAACAATCACATAGCTTTCAGTCAGTCGGCTTAGCGATGAATGCAACAAACATGCCATTGACAAGCAAACAGCTAGTATCGGTAATACTGCGTTTGAAGCAAGAGCACAAACAATGCAGTAAAACATGTAAACAAATAGTGTAGCAGTTCCCACAGGCACACTGTATATTCTATATCCTGCATGAAAAACAACGAACAATACATCATCTTCCACTTAAATTAGTAGTAGAAGAAATACGATCTCTTCTTCGTTGGTGTCTGCATGATGCATGCACATCATGCTGCCACCCGGTGGCAAAGGCGGCCACACCAGGAGGAGCAACAAAATGAATTAAGATTGCAGCACTAACTCATAATGCACAAACAGTTTGTTTTTTTACATTCTATTTAAAAATACATTTTTATGATGTCTTACTACAACATTATACACGGTTATTTTTCCTTATTCATTTTATTTGCAATTTGAGAGGGAGGATGGAATGGATTAATAGCATTTCCATTCATTTCGGTGGAGAAAGATGATTCAAGATATGAGCGGTTCGAGTAACTCACGCTTATGCGGAATGAATGAAACTCACGAGGCACTACTGTATGTCACTGTGCAAAATGTAGAAGTACCGGTTGCATTTTGACTTCATGTAAAACTGTAAAAATGAGTGTGTTCATTTTTAAATGTATTACACTGATAACCCCAGGAATTCACTTGAGTTCACAAAATTACACAACAAAATATAAAAAGGGATTTCTAGAAAGAAGCTTCATGTGCCAAAAGTAGAACCCACTAAAACGAACATCAGATGGACAAAAAAAATATGATTCTTCGTACATTTACTTCTTCACTTTTGCTCACAGGTGACGGCCTCTTTTTTCCTGTGTGACACTCGCACAGCGCTGACATGGTCAATGCTAAAATGACGTCACAGATGATTTCATGTGAAAAACACATGTTTTGTTTTGCACTTGCCTTCATGCTCATTCCAATTTTTGCATTTAATCTTCCCTTGAATCCAGGTCGTGAATTTCCATGTGTGTGACCAATTCAAGCCAGGTCGGGAAAAAGAAGTTTGCCCGGTGTCCAATTCGCTGCAGTGAAGAGTGCCACTGTCTAAGACTAAGATGACTCTCACCAGGAGCATTTAATTCAATGTACTAAACTGGGAATCATCTCTGATGTCCATATGGACTCCATAATTACTGCACAGTAATCCAGGAAAGGAGGAACATTTACAAAGTCGTCGAGGTATAAGTCAGTCATGGCCGCTGCCTTTGGGTCTGAACCGTCTTTACATTCAGCTCTCTGACTCCCAACTTGCTCCTCTTGCCAGAACCACTAAACCGCCAAGAATGTAAAAATTCCAGAGGATGCCTTCGGAGACAGTAAACCATGGCATGCCTTTGCTGAACGCATAAATAGAATGAGATACATGTTGATTGCAAGATTACAAGTATGTTTTCTTATTCTCGATGATCTGACCTTTCTAAAAACAAATGCACTTTTTTTTTTCTGTGGGCGCTGTCACACATCCTTCTATCAAAGTACAACTCACTGCCATTTTGGTCTGTCTCCTCAGAATGGGTACTGCCACTTTGGATTTCTTCCGCCGAAATCTATTATTGTCATCCAGTCCTGTTTCCTTGACAGTTTACATACTGCAGGTCTGGAATTCATTAGCTTCTTTTGTTCATGAGCAGGGATGTAAAGAGAGCAGTAACATGCATCTCCAGACAGTCATCCTCTTTTTATTCAATCCTCCATGACAACCACTTTCACAATTCCTATTCCCAAGCCGTTCTTGGACGTGGCCCAGGGTCTGTTTGAGAGCAGAAGAGCCTTTTTTTTTTCTCTTTCATGGAAAACGCTTCTAGGGCAAAGGCTCCTTTTTCTTGAGGCTCTGTACATGACAGGTCACAATTACTGTATTACAAAACATGAATGGATGGGTGGATGTTCATCTTTGTGGATTCATGCTTGTGCTCTCATCAACAGTTTTATATGGCAAAAAGAAAATAGCGGGACACTGATCACTTATAGGGCAACAGGCCAGGAAAACTGTGACTGGTTGGCACATTGGCCTCACAGTGCAGAGGTGTAGGGTTTGATTGCGGCTCTGGCCTTCCTGTGTGGGGTTTGCATGTTCTCCCCGTGCCTGCGTGGGTTTTCTGCGGGTGCTCCGATTTCCTCCCACATTCCAAAAACATGCATGGCATGTTAATGGAACATTCTAAATGGTCCGGAGGTGTGCCGTTGAGCGCAAAAGGTTGTTCGTCAACGTGTACCCTGCGATTGGCTGGCAACAAGTTGAGGGTGTACCCCGCCTACTGCCCGAAGATAGGTGGGATAGGCTCCAATGAGCGGATCAGAAAATGGATGGATGGATGGATGATGACTTCCCCTTTAAATATGTATGTTGTACTTAACTCTAAATGTTCCTTCCCAGATGCATGGAACGGGAGACCACATGAGCCGTTCTCTGTCAAACTGCATTTTAAGAGGCCAGTAGCAGGTCACACACACAGTACATCACGTTTATGTGATGACAGCGAGAGAGTGGGGCAAAGGGCTGCTGTCCAATATGAACTTCACACAAGAACACATATGCACGCGGGAGACTGTATACGGGCGCATGTTTATCATGATGCTTCACCTCAGCTCTCCCACAGCTTCCCAGCAGCTTCCCGAGGATGAAAGCGAGTGAAACTCCAGACTAGTGGGGCTCCACAGCCAATTAGGATTGTTTATTTAGCCAGCCGCTGCCGCTGAGCATAACAGGAGCACAAAGCCAGCCACACAAACCTGCAGGGGCAAAACCTCTTCTCTTTTTCCAGTCTTTTAAACTCTTTTTGGCGCAACCCCTTCACTTCCTTCTCTCCAGCCCTTCTTCCTCTTTGCCCAACTGTTACTACCTTCCAGTTTATATAAGAGTAGTGTACATGATAAGCCACAGTCAAAGTCCCTAGGCTGCGCTCATGCACTGTTTTTCCTCTCAACAAATGTCTTGGTTGTGGTAAGGCCACACAGTCGACCGGCTACTATTATCCAATCTTCCATTGTTGGACTGCTAATATGACAGCCCCGTGGTTTCGATGACTCATTTCTGACCAGTAAAAGCAATTGAGTCTTTTTTGTTGTTTTAAGCGAGAGAATTATTCTCATGCATGTATTCGCAAAAACGCAAATGTGACAATCGACAAACAGGTGGTTGTAAGGTCTTGCTATCGGTTATTGACATAAAAACAAAAGGCTTACTCCAACAGTCCAACTTTGCCAGTGTCCTAGTTCACTTTTTTTTGGGTGTGTGTGTGTGTCCAGATTCTTCCAAGATTCTTGCCAGCCATTCATCAACATCTTCTCCTTCATCCATGACCATGAAAGGGGCCCTACATCTCCTATTCCCTTCTTTTTCCCTTCTCCCATCTCTCCATGTTCTTATCATATTTTCTCCTCCTCTTCAACGCAGCCTACTCATGAACATTGTATAGATTTTTTTTAACTCAGCCAACTCCCAAATCTTCCAACTCACATTGACTTGAACAGAGATTTCTGCATGAAAGCAGTGAGACAAAATAAGAGACAAAACGGACCCCCCCCCTCCCCACAACCGCATCGCCTTACCTCCGTAATCCCATACGCACAAATACATAAATACAAGCAAACATGGATGCTGGGCATTCATATTTAAGGAAGCAAAATGATTTTTGTGTAAATGTCTGGGCAGGACTGCATTACCAGGGCCTTCTGGATTGCAGGGGAAAGTACCAGGGTCAAACCAAATGCTTTCAGAAGGCAACAAGCCAAATTGAATGTTTGGGACAAAGTCAAGGCCCTGAGAAAAGACAACAAAAACAAACAAACAAACAAAAACAGTGAGCTTCTGAATGTACAGACATGACAATGAGCAGCTTTGGGACAAATATGGTCATAGGAATGCAACCAAATGGGTAAGTTAAAGAAAGCGACATTTGCGAGAGTTCAAATGAGGCACACGCTTACTCAGAACAACTCAGTGGGAGAATAAAGGTCTGTTCACAGACTCGTTTGACATGAGTGCCTGTGGTTTGGCCTCCACAGTGACTACGGTGAATGTGTATGTGTCTCAGTCGTCCCGAATCCTTCAGCAGCCTTTAAGAGAACTTTAGCATGGCAAACGACAGGCAGCATTGTACTATTGCTCCTGACATTTCGGTGGTTTCGGCTTCCATGAACAAACGGAGTGTTGGTTAATTAAATGTAATGGGACTACCTGACTATGTCATCTGTTAAAACAAGTTCTATGAAATTTAAGCATTTCCTCCGCGATTATAACTGCCTGTGAGTTGCAGAGTTTTCACACACAGCCCCGGAGCTGTAAATGACGATGGAGGAAGACCAACCAAACCGCAGAGTCCTTCCACAGTCCGGCCTATTCCAGGGGCAAAACCCTCTTTGTAATGAAAATAAATATCTGATTGCATGCATTCAGTTGGAATTCCAAGTCTCGAAAATGAATTCAACAGCTTGATGAGGCCCATTTAGCGGCTCTTAGGAATCAGTCGCACCGCATGTCAAAACTCATCAGATTTGCCTCCAGGCAGATGCCAGAAGCAGATCATTGGGATTCATTCGGATGACTATCTTAAGGAGAAGTGCCATTAATGGGAAGAACTAAGTCAGACATGTCAGGAGGTGAGGGCAAGCTGACAAACACTCCTTATGTGGCCACTTTTTTTTTTTTTTTTGGCAAACTCTTTCCAACCACAAGGATGGCCATCCCCTTCTTGTTTTTCACCAAAAGACACGGGAAAGCTTCCATGAGCAACTGTAGGCCAACATAGTAATGCATTACAGCTGCTGGGAAAATTGACATATTCGCCTCAATATATGATGGCGACTACTTTTTTTGCATGTGACTGATAAAGTGGATACCGGCTGTCGAGTTCACACATCTACACATTGTCAGAAAAAAATCGACCTTTTAGATTTGAGTGGATATGTTGTTTGCTGTCGTCTTTTTAAGAAAAAAACATAGATATGGATTTTCATAGACAGGTCATGTAACCTGCGGATGCAACTTGTTTGAAATTATTGACTGTTCTTTTGAGGGAAAACAGTATCAAGGAGACATCTTTGGAGAGTGAGAGCAGATTCTTCAAGGACAAAAATTTGCATATTGGGATGAGCTCAGTATTAAAAATGTGACATTGGATGAATGATGATGAGGAAGTTTTAATCTTTCACAGCATTTAGTATTCGTCACGAATAATGGATTTGGTAATGTAGCTGTCGAGCTCAGTCTCGCTCAGGAGCACTTTGTGGGAAAATAGGGTGGATATTCGCACTCATCTCTTTTAACTCAGTCTTATCCTCGACACAGACATGAAACAGATTCATTGTCAAGACAAGTCAAGACCAAGATATTGTCAACTACTTCCAGGATGTCATTGCATATTTCATAGCATTTCTTTTTAATTATTCTGAGAGAAGAATAACACATAATAGAATTTTAATCAGATATGTAGCTCAGAAAAACACTTTATTGTATTCATTCATTCATTCATTTTCCGATCTGCTTATCCTCACGAGGGCTGCGGGGGGTGCTGGAGCCTATCCCAGCTGTCTTCGGGCAGTAGGCAGGGGACACCCTGAACCGGTTGCCAGCCAATCGCAGGGCACACAGAAACGAACAACCATTTGGGCTCACATTCACACCTCGGGACAATTTGTTGTGTTCAATCAGCCTGCCATGCATGTTTTTGGAATGTGGGAGGAAACAGGAGTGCCCGGAGAAAACCCACGCAGGCCTGGGGAGAACATGCAAGCTCCACACAGGGAGGCCGGAGCTGGAATTGAACCTGCTACCTCTGCACTGTGAGGTCAACATGCTAACTATTGGACTACGGGGCCGCCACTTTATGTATTCATCACACGTTATTTAGTTATACAAACATCATATGAGTCTGAACATGGTCACTTTTTGTGACTATGGCTACAATATATTTTGTCGTGTTTCCATCAGATATTCTCTGACAAAAGGGCATCACAAAAAAAAATGGATGTGGTCAACTCTAAATCAAATGAAAACGTAATCATGTCGAGTAGGTCCGAAGATTTGTGAAGCTCTTCCCTGTGAAACGTTTTCTCACATCAAACGGAGGCTCACGCTAATCATCAGCACATTTGGGGGCTGTTTTCCACATAAGGCTTCATTTCTATGTTCTATGCTGGCTCGAGAGACAAAAGCGTCACGGGCGATCAATCAATCTCCTCCTGTTCACCCGCCGTTGAAAAAGTGCAGTCTGGACTGTATCTGGCATCATGTGGTCTAGGTCTCAAGTCTGTCTCTCTGACTTACTGTCAGGTTGGCAGAGCTGTTGCTCGACTCGAGGCTGACAGGGCTATTGTTTTCATTTCCCTTCCATTCAACATAGCCTTGGGAGTAAAGAGAAAAAGTGGGGGAGGAGAGGGGAGATGAGGGGTGAGGTGTGGAGCCTCTTTGGTGGCGTTGTGGGGCGTCTACCGCTACTCGACAGACCGTGTGTTTATCATAACAAGCACTGTCCGCTGGGGAAACTTGGCGGAATACATAGCAGAATCATCTGCAGACCCTTTTACACTTTCACAGTCACAACCAATACAGGAAGCCATGTTTGTGTAAAAGGTGCAAAACGTACTCTGAGAAGACAAATGGAGACTGTGACGTCCCAACATTTGCGAACGGAAAAGAGAAGTCTTGTTTTGGCGATTGTTGTGTAGTCTGCGTGAATTGATTAAAGTACCATTTCAGTGGCGCCTCTTCAGCATGATGCCCGCACATTTGTAAGGTCGGGAGCAAAGCTGGCCTTAGTTCAACACATACAGTCGGCCCTCATTAACAGGCAGCCGTGCACACAATCCCTCCCCAAAAGCAAATGGGAAAGGGGTAGAGAGTATCACGAGGGGATTTTTTTTTAAAGCAATTTAAAGACCCAATGAAGTTGTTTCACTTCGGCTCTTGAGCAGCAGCACATTCTTGCCACTCTGCTGCCATCAAGTGCACGGGACGATGAATGACATCACAATGTGTCGGAGGTTTATATTGGATCTACAGCAGTGTTGTTGTTTTTTTAAACCAAGCAAGTGACACTTCAAAAAAAAATGCTTCGCTCTCCCAAATACCACCATCATATTGACTAGGGTTAGGGTTAGAAAATAAAGTCGCTTAGTAGTCCCAAGTGTTCATCAAAAACTATGGGCAGAGGCTTGATTCTTAATATGCAAGCTACGGTAAACATGCAGTTTGAAAATTCTCACTCCACTTATAGGAAACCTTTTAAGTAAATTTGTGTTTAAGTAACTAGTTAGATACAACTGATCTATACTGAACAAATCGACAACTAATTCAGAGATGGGCAGGCTCTTGCGACACCAACGTTGGGAATCACATTTTTTCTCCCATTGATTGACGGATCAAACTGTCGCTCGCATTCGATAGAGAAACACACGAGTTGAGGTTTCTGTCTGAAGTGATAGCGTTGACGACAGTTACGACGACACATCCTCGGGCTTACTTGGCTGAACTAGAGACCAGATGGGCAGTTAGAGTGTTAAAGGAGAAGTCTGACAGATGGAGGCACTGATGCCATCCCTGATGACGGGACCCAAGAGGCAGGGGCCCAAATGGCCATGGCTTTCTGGCAGCATGCACATATTTGGGCTTTTGTTCTGCTTGATCTGCTAACCTGTGGAGCTTCGGGGCAGATGGGAATTTAGATGCTTGTCAAAAAAAAACCCCCAACAATAACAAGAACATATGCTTTCAGATGTGGCAATGCCTCAGGAATTAACAAGTTGCAATAGACACAACTTCATTTAAAAAGGCACTAAAATGTGACATTTGCTGTGTGGCGGTGCATAAATTGCCAAGGCCAATGTCAGATGAATGATAAATCAAGGCTTAATCGTGTGCAATGTAAAATAGAATTGAATCAGTGTGTGAAGTCTTAAGCATTATGGTAATTTTCTGAGATAGTGAATTTGTTTTTTTTTAAATTGGTTTCCAGATATAACCATCTAAATTAAAATGAATTAACACTTGAAATGCACCAGTCTGTGTGGAATGAACGCATGCAGTACACAAGTTTCACTTCTTCAATATCCATCCATCCATCCATCCATCCATCCATTTTCTGAACCGCTTTATCCTCACAAGGGTCTCGGGGCATACTGGAGCCTATCCCAGCTGTCTTCGGGCATTAGGCAGGGACACCCTGAACCGGTGGCCAGCCAATCGCAGGGCACACAGAGATGAACAACCATCCACACTCACACTCACACCTAGGGACAATTTAGAGTGTTCAATCAGCCTGCCATGCATGTTTTTGGAATGTGGAAGTAAATCGGAGTACCCGGAGAAAACCCATGCAGGCACGGGGAGAACATGCAAACTCCATGCAGGAAAGGTGGAGTTGGAATCGAACGCGCTAGACGCGCTAACCACTGGCTCACCGGGCCGCCACTTTTTGAATAGTATTACTGAAATAAATCAACATTTTCATGATATTCTAATTTTTTTGACAAGCACCTGTACAGATTTTCATTTTTTATGGGCCAGACGTGCTAACCACTAGACCACCGGTCCAATGAAAATAGCAGGGGTCCATTGTAGACCGATTGTGAATTGTCTTCATACGATGTGTGATGGATTCGCCCACAGAGCCATCATTGATGTTCTTCTGAGAGACCGGAAACAGTAAAATCAAAAAGATTGTTGTAGTATTTTCAGTCGCAGGGGGGCAGCAGAGTCAGTTGTAAACATGTTGGAGCCGGGGAGATGGAATCAGGTGTCATGTCATGCTACATCTAACCCAATGAGGTAGCACTTTCTTCCACCCAATGCAGTCCTGCTGCACACACACGTATCAAGTTCCTGCTCATCAAAATAGAGATAGCTTCTCTTGCACCTGTGTCCAGCAACAACTGTGGAAATATAGATTAATAAGTGGAAGAAAATAAACAGTACCTATGGCTCAGTGATCAGTCATCCCAAAGAAATGGAGCAAAAATGTTGGGTGAGGGTGGGGGCTTTCCAGAAAAAGAAGACCACAGCACAGCCAGTCACACACATACTCCATGTGACCAGCCACTGTCGATAGGAGAATCTCTGAGAGGCATGAGAGTGCTTTGGGAGAGAGTCCAGATACACAGAGGTGTGTGAGAGTGCAGCAGCATCATTATTTTATGAGACCTGTTGTGAGACGTCTGCCCTCAGATGCAACAAGCCTTCTGGAGACGCAGCCCCCAGAGTGATGAAATGAGTCAAGATATCATAACGCAGAAAACAAGGGGGCCGCAATCGTGCATGAAAAATCACGTGTATGCAAACTCTCATCAGCCCGCATGAGTGCTGTCGTGCCTGACTCATTTCACACTCGCTTGGTGGAGGACACAGACGTTAAACAAGCTGACAAATGTGGTCGACGGTCACGTTTTGCTGAATCATTCACGTGCCCGGCCTTGATTTTGAACAGCAGACTGGGTTTTATTTGGAGAGGAGGGTGGGCGGTGGAATATAATGACATCATTCCCTATGAAAAAGTACCAATGGTGCCCCTTGGAGGGTCTGTGGTGAAGAGGAGGGAGAGATAGGGGGGCTCAAATGGAGCCGACATGGAGGCACGGCATGAGGCAGGAGAACAGTAGCAGACATACCGGGGAGAAACTGAAAAACTGAACCTTCTTTCTTAGCATCACAGTAGGGAGACGTTCTCAAGCAGCACCTGCTTTAAGGTGCGTCTCTCTCTCTAACCAACCAAAAATACAAATAGTTTGACCCTAACATTTACCTAAAATCAGTTATTTTTACACTTTGACGGCTACAAAGCTTGTGAAAAATGTTTTTTGGAAAACTGTCTGTCCACTTATGGGAGTTTGCATTTTTCAAAAAACAAAAACACTTTTTTTCCATATTTGTGAAGACCGTCAGTATGACCTGATAGTAAGTAGTACATGAATAAAATGATGCATGGGGGGGAAAAATCTGCCCTCTGGCCCCATCTTGTGGTTCTAAATTGATTTGCAAGAAACCAGCACACCCGAGGAAAAACGACCAATCAGAGACAGAAGGTGTGACTGGAGAGGTGTCAAGCAGCCAAGCTATGATGACAACCTGAAAATGCATCTTCCCTGGATGTCGCAATTAACAGAGCAACTCATTGTCATTATAATATTCCAAGTATGATTAACTTTACTATTGAAGCGATATACCATACCACGTTGGAACACAAAGCATTGTGGTTGTACAACTAGGAGGAAGTATGTGGTCAAATGTCTGTCATGAAATGTGAGCCACAGCCTGTTTTGTGTTGTGTATTGTGTTTAATAAGCAGTTGACTTTCCCTGAGGTGTCTGTTATGTTGACCTACACATACCGACGACACCCTAGCGAAGAGGGGGCGCCGCGTCTAACCTTGTGAACTATCCGTTAGCCAGGAGGAGCCGCGGTTAGTTTGCGGGTTAACTGGTGGCTAGCGCCTCTTGTCGTGGCATGTAAAGACCTCCAACGACCACAAAAGGTTTTTAGCCAATATAATTTCACGGCTCAAACTTGAGTCGGCACAAGAAGGACACTCAATTTAGTGCTTAGTTTGATTGATAGTTGAGAATGTTGTGGTTTCAGTGCAATCAATGGGCACAGCATCTGAGAATGGAAGACCGCTTTTCAATTTCTCATGATTTTCAACCCTTATTTTAAATTATGAATTTTGTCATTATTCAAACTTGGCAGGGTTATGAACACTCTTCTCTGTGGTGGGTCAGATTCACAAGACATTTATTTTCAATTTAAAAGGATCATTTGAAAGCATTCCCATTATTGTAGGAAAACATTGCAAAATACTGAGCAAACTGGAGGTCGATCAGATTGTGTTCAACTGCCGAGGTTTGACTGTATTTAAACCATTTAATGGGTTCAAGGTGAGCGGATGCTGATCCACCGTGCATTTAGAGCTTTCACCTGGAAGAAACTCATCACAACAGCTCAATATATTGTGACATCTAATATTTTAAAAGGCTTAAGAACGGTTCAGTCAATATTATATCATCCTCGGGGACACAGCCCTTGGCTCTGGTCCCGTCATATATTCTCCGATGTGCACATTATTGTTTGCTTCTGCGTCTTTTCTCTAAGCCGGGATAGGTCTAATGGAAACAGTGCTGTACAGCCGATATTTCAGGTTTTGGTACAATTCCAAATGTGAGATAGTCCTCCTACCGGCCATCTTCAATAAGGAGGATACTGGGCCAAAGAAAGTTTGGAGTGACTACACTTGCTTTGCTTGTATTCTATCCCCTGTACTCAATCATTTATCCAACCAAATGAGCATCACTGACATTACATCCACTTTACGAGAGCAATGTGACCAAGAAAGGGCAGAGATAAAACACCGCTAAAGACATTCCAACGGGCTCAGATTACTGGCAAATTGTCAGCCAAAGCCCCGCAATTAGAGAGCGATGCATTTGTCGCCTTTTAAAATAGATTTAAAATATCCTATTGCATAACGAGTCCTCGCAATTTCATGTCCTTTTGTCGCTCATTCCAGGTCAATGAACCAGTATGGTTGAATGGTCATTTCCATAATTTGGTTCACACACTGAAGGACAACCGACTGAAGGGCATCTTGGAATCAAAGAGAATGCTGGGTCGTCTTGATGTGCCAAAGTATGCTGAAGAGGATACCAGCACAAATAGAGAGAAAAGCAGGACTTGTTTCTATTTATTTAAAAAAAAAAAAGAACCAGGGATCGGAAGTAAATGACTGTCAACAGCACAGAAATGCAAAGCAGAGTTTGATAGTTTGTTTCCAAGATGATTTACATAAGTGGAAAGAAAAAGTAACAGAACACTGTTAAGTACAGGAAGTACTGAAAAACAAGCCAAACAGACAAATTGAGATCTCCCGGTCAGGAAATTGGGAAACCGCATACTGTAACAGCCTGCCCAGATAACACAATCTTGTCAAAATGCTTTGATAAATACCATGATCATTTTTGATTTTTAAAGAAAAAAAAACAAACGGTAGTGATATCAAATCACATTGTATTTGATCTCATTGCTCTTGTTACTGTTTATGACTAATTCAATGAAACGCTTCATCAAGTCAAGTACATGTAGACAGATTTAAGATTTGTGGAAAAACACTCACAAACGACAAGACGACATCGCTCAAAACTTTTCAAGACAACCAAACTCATTCCAAAATAGCTCAAAACTTCAGTTGACTTTGTGAGAACTGAGGACACACATTGCTGCGTAAGATGCTTTCATAACGCCACATCTCTCAAAATCGTATTTAAGTTACCAGAGATGTAGAAGCAAATGTCCAGTTTTACACTCATGCTCACGCTGCACATCTACAATGCCACAGTATTCAAGTCAGGGCTACATAAATATATCTTACTTTGAACCCACAAATGAACGCAGGGCCGGAAAAAAAAATTACAAAGAGGTTAAAAAGATGAGACGGAGAACGACGGGGTAAGTGGGGAACTCATGATCTCTCACCACATGGTCACTGTGTGCACGCACTCAGATATGACCTCTTGCATAACAGTTTTTTCCACCTGTTTCTAAGTTATGAAGCTTCCCTTGTCTCTGTTTTGCCATCTAAGGCAAAGCAGCAGGATATTAAAAGACTGGGTGGAGGAAGATTGCAATTGTATGAGAGCTCAGGAGTTGTGATGGTGGAAATGCTCAGAATGTGTTCCGCAATAAAGTGTTCAGTGGAGTGTCGGAATGCCATTTAGCCTGAAAGGAAAATGGCTGCACAAAGAGCGAGTGAGGCATGGCTGTAAACAACAACAACAACAACGGATGAGAAACAAAATGGGGTTCGAGTAAATAACAGAAGAAAGTAACATCTGATTCATTCCAGACCATTAGAGGCCATGATGAGGTGAAAAAGTCACGGAAAGGGGATAAATAATTTACGGGTGGGAAAGAATGCGTAATGTTGCACCTTTTGTTTAATTCATAGGTTTTGGAGTGCAATAACTCCCTCTGTGCTTATATGAAGAGGAACCTTGGGGTTTTATTACATATGGCCCATTTGGGAAGGCAAGCATATCAACCGCATACAAAATAAGCAAAATGGCGGCAAAGATTCTAATTTCCAGGGCGACACAAAGTCATTGAAAGTACATATTGATTTCAAGCGAATCCATTTTTGTTTTATTCGTCTCTTGATTTCAGTTCATCGATGATCGAAAATGCACCGATGGATATTTTCATGTATTCTTGGGAAGGTCATCAAGGCTCTCTGAGCAAATCTTCCAAAACAAGGCCTGAAGTCACACATAGCCTCAAGTCATAAATTGTCTGACTTCCTGCACATTGTGTTTGAATAATACAAGGACGTTCAGAGGTCGCTCAATCTTGACAGAAGCTTCACTTACATTTCCTTCCCCGTTGGACAGCACAGGAGCAGTGATCGTCACGATAGCGTGCTCCTGGTTTCATGTCATGGTCATTCTTTTGATAAGGCAAATACATTTAATTTAGTTCCTTTATCACATCTCGGGGAAACAATATTTCTTTGTCAGGAAGGAATATTTGTACCAGAAAATAAAAAAACAAACAAATTGGGGCATCAGAATATCTTCAAAAAAACAGTTAAGATGTTTACTTAAAGACAGGAGAGTCAAGTCGGACTGATCCGTTGGGCTGATTTAGATTGCTAATGATAAAAAAATACAAATTAAAAAAATAATTATAATTTTTTTAAAATGCTGACAGTATGCTATGGTTGCCTTATTTGAGCATGGATCTGAAATAAACATGGGGCCAGTAAAGTCAGGTGTGCTGCCCTGAGTTAACAAGTAGTGGAGTGCTACAAACCCCATCGCCCATCTGTACAATGCTAAGGTAGAAGTCTTGAAGGATTGAGTCAAAAGTGAGTCATATCATGCAAATAAAGAATTTTAAGTATTTTTGCGGCTAAAGGTGAGAATGTACGAAGGAGCAACATTCAGACAGGTTCATGCATCACTTTGAATTTTTGGTAGATCTCACTTATGGGCATTTGGCAATAGCCTAATTGATGTCTAAATGAGGGTGGAAAATAAGAAAGAAACATCTGCGGAGAAGAAAAAAAAAAACTAAAGTAAAAAAGAACAAGAGAATCGCTCTTCCCAGGTTGTAAAAGATTCATTTGCAATGTAATCATTCAGGTCCAGTGCTCATAGCGGGAACGAGGTTGGCCGCCGCCGCCGAGGCAAGGCACAGATAATTCACAGGATGCCTCATGAATCATTTCCAATGAAATTGTCTGCGCATGTGCGCGCCAACTTGAGGGAGTGACATTAAAATTGAAGGACATATTCAAGATGAAGGGAGAAAGGCTGTGCAGGTTTGGACGTAAAAACAGCTTTGTGCTTGCAGGCATAAAACAGCGGACCCCTTGGGGAGAGAAAACGGCCCTGCGACCACAAACAGAGGTTATGTATGCAGCTGTTACCCTGCTGCATCGCGACACCGCTTTCCATCATATGCTTTTACATCATACAACATACCGAGTGGTGTCTCGGTGTCAAAGACATCCGATGTATTTGCGGAAATGGACAAGTACGTTCAGCAACTTGCTCAAGTGTGTTATTCTACAAAAGAAAATGTACCGTTGATAGAAATGCGCTATTGGTAGAAAAACATGTTTTGTCTTGATGACAAGTTAGCCCAGAATAATGGTGCTGAATGTGTCCACTGGTATTTTTTTTGTCCCTGGAAACAGTCCCGGTAAAATACATCAACAGACAAATTTGTATTCCTTTGCTACCACGGATGCTACTTTACATAAGTCAAAATGTTTGACATTTTACAAGAGAAATCTGGAAGAGATAATGGTGTATTCCGCCAGTGTTACATTTGAAATCGACTCGACTTTCTTGACAAACGTTTTCAGTGTTTGCACAGAAACAAAGTGTATCTTTTTGATTAACTTCCACTTGAGACCTTTTACAAATATTTGCTTTGAAGCTCCAAAGCACAATTATGTAAACATTTTGATTCGTTTCCCAAACGCAGTGGTATGTTGACAAACGGGTGCCTCAGTTAAGGAGATTTTTCAGATGCAAGCCATCACTCATTTTGACTTTTGCACGGCGCTGTCAAGTCATCACGCATAAAGAAATGCTTTTTGGTTCGGACCTTTTCCAGCATGACGTGATGGCAGAAGCACGATAGCGTTTGGTTATCTAGTCCATGTGAAATGATGGCACAAGGGCTGTTGGCAAGCATTGCCCGATGACCGGATGAGGGTTCGATGTGGATTTAAAAAGTCCAGCTTTCAATAACAGCTAACACTGACCCGTAATGATCGCTTCCTTTTTTCAGGGGATGTCTAAGCAGCGCACAATATAATTGGCTACTAATATTTACGAGCATCGGCACCTCCTGCGTCTTAGTCCCACAACCCACGGAAAAAAAATAAGGGTTAGGGGAGCATCAGTCCTGCGTCATCCCAAGGACATGTCTGCTGCCATGTTGGCAATGGCGACAGCACACTGCTATCCAAAAGGGACCAGTAGGAGGTTTTGAAAACCGAGGAGCTCAAATGACCAGATGGGATCATATTAATGTCCGCAGCTCTGCAGTCTCAATCGCACAAATCACAAAATATTAGCGAGCATGAGCACAGCAGAGTTATGACGATACCGTTATGATGGAGTGAAGATGACAGTGGGGACAAAAAACAGAACTACTATTCAAAGGATTTGTTTCAACAGTTTATTGAGCATTTATTTAATAAAATAGTGGTCCTATGGTTAAACTAACAGAAAAATAAAGGTTTGTTGTTTTTTCTTTTTAGTTGTGCATGCATGCGAACATGATTAACATTCAGAGGAGACGGTACAGGTTAAGACATAGCAAATGACAGAACATTAAAATGGAAACTAATCACTGGCATACAAAGTTCCATATTTGACCCAAAACCATGTCAAGGCATTTACTCAAGGAGAGAACGCGGCAATGAATTAGGAAGGAGACCATATTGCAAAACTTATTTTCACAAGAAAAGCTATTTCCCCACGTATACACTGTCAAATCCGGTGTCTTTCCTCGTCCTCCCTCAAAGTGCAATAACGCAGCGCCGAGTGAACTCGCCCAGAACCAGCTACAATCATAAGTCGTTCATAATCATCACCATTGACCAAAGTGCTTTTGGCGCCATCACCGGACACGTTTCCAACCATCGGCAATCACACTTTCTTCACAAACAAGCACTTACAAGCCCCCACCGATTTCATATATTCAACTCTGGCAACAGTAAGGCGGTGTACACTTGCAAATGGTGCAAACGGTCCAACTCAGGTCAATTACAATGTCAATTTCATTTTCCCGAATACGTCCTTTGAATTATTTCGAGATCAGAATGTGTGCTTTCAAGTTGTGTTTTGGGGTTGGAACGTCACAGGGCAAAACTGAATCTGCTTTTGCAATGTTTTGTACACACATTAACAGTAATATGAAGACATTCAATGAGACATTGACGATACAGTACATTTGTAAATACAGATCTATAACTATCAGTGATCTCTGATGAAAAGCCTTACATAAATGAAACTCTGAATCTGACAAACAGCCCTTCATTGGGGAGGGATGCACCAATAACAGCTGGCGAGCAGTATCACCAATTTGAATCAAATATAAAACAGTAGAAATTGTTTTCCCAATTTTATTTGGACTACTAAATTAAGTATGTCAGCGCTCGTGCTGCTATCCTGACACATCCCTATTCTAAACTTGACTTGCTTTCCTGTACGGACTACAAACAATGTCAAAATACAGTTGTTGAACTACATAACCAGCAAGCTGAGCATGTACGCTACATATCGGCAAATGTCAACTCAAGACAGCCCAGCTCATTTTAGCAGCCCTATCGTGAACCGTGAATTTTTTTTTGTTTGTTTCCGATACTGAGTGGGTGTGTCACAGTGGAAGTACTTCAAAGCTAAGTGCTTACTGGAAAACTTTTTTTTTTTTATGTGCACATCAGCCGGATTGCATCATTAAATGCAGAGCTCCCTTCTGAGACTGCTGTAATGTAAACAAAGCGATGTTCATATTGCAGCCAGAGAGAAATCAGAAGTGCTCTCACTTGTACTGACAACTATTATGGCTTCACAGACAAACACATACCAGATATGAGCAACACCAAAATCAATACAGTATGAGTTCGATTTGGAAGACAACTCATGAAAGTGATTACAAAGCTTGTTTGATTAAAAAAAAAATCTGGGTGTACCAAACTTCTCGTTGGGACAAAACGATTTTGGTCACAAGTCAATTTTTATTGGGTCATCCAGAGTTAAAATGCTGCGAGCCGTTATTATTGATCAGCAATCAATCGGACAATTTCTTGGAAAATAGCCATATAAATAAAAATGCTTTTAGTCGCAAGTTTGTGTGCATGTCAGCATTTTGTCTGTCTGATACATTTTAATAAGATTAAGTGAAACGGGGAGCCATATTGATAATTTGAAAGGTGAGCTGAAAAGTTTTGTTATCCCTGATAAAAATGGTGAAGCCAGTGCAGACAATATTGGGAGAGCGTGTCACTTCAATCGTGACAGTAGACAAAGTAGACAGTGAAGCTTTATACTTGCTTTCGTCCTTACAAAGTGCTACAATGAACATCACTGGTGAAAATTAGCTTGGAATAAAATAAAAATAAACAGAATCTGTTCAGCAACATTTAAAAGACTGGAATTTTAGAAAAGGGAAAGAGTTGAGAGGAAATTTCTTCCCAGTGTTTTTAGATGGATTCTATTGTCTGTATGCACACAATGGAACAACCAATTCAGATGTTTGGGGGAAGGTAGTTGCACTGCTATAACTGTAATCTCTGAAAATATATGATTAGTGAGCAAAATGAAAACTACCACTGCTCTGCTTCTCATACAATGGTTACAAAGGCATTTAACGGCATCACATAATAGATGAATGAGCTACAGTCGATTTTAACTTTGGAAGATACTGTGAATTAGATAAACCCCCATTAACCCCAATTCAATCAAAGCAAGCTACACTTTCAAGGCAGCGACATCACATTGTGGTTCAGCCTGCCATACTGTTGCACCCGTGCCAAAAAAATAAATAAATAATAAACCCGACAGCTCACCATAGCAATTAACGTTGCGGCACCTCCTGCAAAGAGCAATGATGCCCGAGGTCGGAATGGCCCGGCACGTTTTTCCCCCCATCACGTGTTTCCACGTTACATAATGTGGACGTGCCCTCCCAAAGGGCACCGAGCTGTACAGAGCCCTGACATCAAGGCAAATTACCCCTCACCGGGCACCTCAAATGCTCCCTTCCAACATTATTTGATAGTGTCTATTTCCCCCCACGACACTTAGGCTAATAACGACAGAACTAAACGCCCATTTACACACGTTAGTCATTTTAAAAGGTACCCGGGGGTTGAATGTACGCTCAATTAACGCGCGCAGTATGACTGACTGAGCTTATATAAAGTGGATCCATCCGTTCTCCCATTCCTTTGGCGGAGACATCTTGAACCGGTGACGCCGGACTTTGTAGTTTTTCCCGTTGTTATTATCCCAAAACTCCTCGCCGTCGACCGTGTATTTTATAGCGAACTGCAGCGTACCCCCGTTCTCCATGTAAGTGGGCATGACCACCTTGAAGGAGAACCGATCGGTGGCACCGTCGCTCGAGTGGGGCACATAGGACGCCAAACTGTCCATGAAGGTGATCCAATTGTTGAGGGAGTAGCGCAAGGAGACGCTCTTCTCGAAGGCCAGGTTCAAGACGCGCACAAAGCCGGACAGGCTGAAGTCGTCCGTCTCCACGCTCTCCAGCAGCACTTTCACCTCCCGCACTTTCTGCTCGAAACCGGGCAGGGTGCCCGGGGTGGTGAACTGCAGCTCCATGAACACAGACTGAGTGAGGGGTCGGGGAATTTCGTACTGGCCATGTGATTTAAGTCCGTGGATTTGGGCAACTTGGCCAAAATGCGCTCCGGGACCTCCGGCTCATCCGAATCGTCGAAATGCTTCACGGAGATGAGCTCCAGACCGAGCGAGTCCGCAAAGCGCACCTTTTTCTGACTTGTTGGACTTCTGCTGCGGGAGATTTCCAACTTGGCCCTCTCCGTGGGAGTGGGAAGGGACTTGCACCTCCGGCGCAGGCTGGGACTCTGCGGAGGCTTGAGGAAGGTCTCCCTGCCCCGCGGCCTCTCGTCCACGACGGGGCTCTCGGCCGGCTCGCAGGTGCCGTTCATGATGTCAAAATCGTCCCCATCGTCGAGACGAGGGTTCGCCGCGGCCAAGCTGCCGAAGAGTCCGGCGATACAGCTGTAGTTCCTGGGCAGGCATGTCTTCGGGGGCAGCATGTCCAAAGTAGGGCGCGCGCGCTCTGCTTCCATACAACGCTGCAGCCCCTGCACTGCAGAGCCGAACACGGTGGTCGTGCGGAGACCAGCGACTGGGGAGACCAAACCGTCAGGTGTCAGTATCCCACTCGCGGATTGGCGCCGTGGCCGCGTCACTTCGACTTCGGAGTCCGGGACCAATTGACGGTGGTGTTGCTGAGCGCGGTTTGCTTCATCAGATCTGCCAGTTTAAATGTATAAAGAGGCGGTGGATAAGAAAACACTTCAGCCTTGATCTATCCTAAATTCAAAGCACGCGTCCACTGAGTAAAGACCGCCCACTCGCGTGATCTTGTTGTGTATGACGTCAAAACCTGCCGTGACTTCACTGTGAAGTGTACGTGCAGATCTGAACGTTGCCTCGACACAAGATGGTTCCCACTTCTAGGATATAATGACATAGTACACGTGCAGCCTGATATGCAGTACTTTTATCGTGAGCACATTAAAAGCTTTCAGCCTTTCGCGTGTGCTACTCTGCTCCTAAGACAATTAACATAAAACTAATGTCATTACGCCGTCTATGCAAGAGACAGAGCTGCAGGAGGGGAACCCCGCCCATTTTCATCGCGTCACAGTCTGCAAACGAGGTGTTGCCATGACGACAGCGTGGCTCACCGACAAGCAGTCACACTTCGCCGCACAGTGGCCCCAAAGTGAAACAACTTGCTCAGGAAAGAAAGACAGTTTGTTCTGAGTATAAATGATAAATTTGTACTTTGGCATCGGGAATACAAACCTTTTGGACAACGTAACTGCAATCCACAATGGCTGTGAACAAGTGCAGGCGTTCGGAAGGTTAAGTTACTATTCCTCTTTATTGTATTTCCTTTCATGTATATTGTAAACATTTGAAATCTACCGAGACTGAAGTTTAGTTCACAATTGGTTCGGAGTAAAATGAGCAATTCTTATATATGCCTTGTCATTATTCCAAAACAACGCCGTCATTGTTGGTATTAAAAAACAACAACATACAGACTGACATTGCAATGGGCCTTGTTTCCCTTTGAAGCTTTCAGCATATTTACCAATGAGGCCGTTTGATCTAATCTTTATAATAAGGAAACATATAGCACAGCATGTAATGTCATATCTGTTACAGATGTCGTCCATTTTCCACAAAATATGTCGTGAGGCAGACGTGCTAACCAGCCAACAACTGTGGTGTCCACAATGTCCTCTAAATTTAAAGACGTTTTCATCAGAACCTAGTGAGTATTCATCGTGAGAAGTTCATGTCACAACATACAAACTGCACACGACTCCTTATTTTTCATTTAAATGGGTTGACGATATCAACAATAGAACATAATGATAACGGTACAGTATTTGCACTTCTTTTTGGAAAGAGAAATCTTTGTTTTAAAGGTTATGACATCATACATCTTTAGTGGCTAATCTGGGCAAGCCCTATAAATACAGGAGGTAGCCATTCAAAACCAGAAAATACAGAGCCATATTTTCATCAGAGGATGATTATTTTACAAGAGCACAATAATATGAAATCAAGGTGACAAAAAAGTGCAATTTGACCGTTGGTCTCGGGGCAGGAGTGTGAGGAATAAAATAAAAATGTAAAAATCTAATGCCAACTTCATCTTGGTTTTTTTCCCCCATAAAAAAGGCATAATGGATCAAATAGAAATAGGATACAGCAGGTATGACTGTAGTTTGAATTGAAGTCAATTGGCAAAATGAGGTGATTTTACCAATTTTAACTTCTGTCACATTAAGACAAATGTATGGACCTACCTAGCCACGGGAGATCGATAAGAATCCCAAGGAGTTGCAGAACCAAGTTATTCAGACACTTGGTAGGTTAATACAATTTAAAGGTCTGTGTATATGACAGAATATATATATTTTTAATGTACTGAATGTTTCTGCGATGGCAGTACTGGTTTGCTTCATCAGGTGGCGTGATGATACTGTTTTGTGTCTTGTTCAGTTGCTTTACGCCTTTAGAGAAATATAACAGTAGTTGCTAAAAGATGCAAGGAAGGCAAAACTCTTTCAGACATATACAAGGAACAGGAACCTTAAAAATAGTCTTATTTTTAAGTCACAGTATGAATCTTGTCAGACTTGGTAGGTTAAACAAAGGTGACAAAGCATCAAATCGTGATGTAGGCATCGTCAAGTCAGATCAACCTCCTTATATCATTCCACTTGAAAAAAGGTTCTCGCTGTCGAGTGACCATTCCTGATACACTTATAAGGCTGTCAAAATCACATGTAGCATTTCGGGTCCATCTGTAGGGCCGAGTGCACTGAAGGGTTAAAAGAGACGTCGCTATGGTAGCAGTTAAAGTAGTGGAAAAAGTTCCACAACATGAAACATTCAACAGACGGCCAAGGTGCTCGCCCGGAAGGAAGATTAAAAGCCTCGGAAGAAAAAGAGTCAATAAAAAACATTTGGAGCAAGGTCAGCTTCTTTGAAAGTGCAAAGGCTTAACATTGTTCAGTTAGAATATTGCTTTAAATGGGATAAATGTGGAGTCCATGTATAACATTTGCCCTTGACTGTGTTATCTATCGAGAAGCTGTAATCCGCTTTTCTCAAGTGTTGAGCTCACACCTAAGCTCCTTGTTCTCACACAATCATTCTGAAAGAAATGACATTCCATTCTTTGTCATTGTCATTTTTATACCTCGCCTCTGCCTGCTGTCTAATGTGTCTGCTTACCTCTTCTGCTTCCAACTTTACTTGCGCTCCATCTCCCTCAAATTCAGCCACTTTTGTGCAACAGCTTTACAATCGTAGACCAATCAGCTTCTGCCTGGCTTGAATATTTCTCATCATCTGTGATCACTCCTGTATTTGAGAATTGGGGAGAAATTATAATTCAAACAAAAAATAAACATTCATGAACAATGAATGGCGATATTTTGGCCACTTAGAAAAATAAATACAGCTCCTTTTAATAATAAGCTCCTTTTACAAACAATCATGGCACCCACGTTCTCAGTTTGTTTGTTCACCAGTGGAATGTTCCAAACAGGTGTTTGATGAGCATTCCTCATCTTTCTCAGTCTTGTTTGCCACCTGTCCCAGTCATTTTGGAACGTGTTGAAGCAACAACATTTTGGACACCCCGTGTCTACACAAATGATGTATGGCACTGGTAGAACAATTAAATGCTCTTCCATTTGAATTGTAGATGGTGCAATTATCCTGCGTAATCCACCTGTTGCACTTTATACAAAGAGGCAAGGCAATCAGCTTGGTACGCAATTAAACAGGCCCAGATTTTACACTGAGTACTGTAAACCAATTTGTGACTAAAACTGAGACAAAATCATCATGATTTCAGTAGTCATACTTTTTGTGATATTTGTAGTTTGGTCGTGTCATTTGCCATGAGAGTGTTCTAATATCAAAAAGGGTGTCTTGGCTCAACAAAGGTTAGAGAACACTGAGTTACACTTCTCCAAACTACAAGGATGAAATTAAAATTAATCTCGTGGTGTAAGCACTGCAATTAAAATCGGGCAAATGATATTGCAATTTCTTCAGAAATTGTGTTCAAAAGTTGAGAAATTGTGCTGTGAATCCAAAATGCAGGAGGAGAGAAATCAATTGTTTGGAGTGAGACAAGTCACTGAAACAAGTAGATGCTTTTTTTTAATGCAACCTTATTATCTCAGCATTCATGTTCATTGGGATGAACAAAAAAGATGTTTCATCACTAATCATGCAAAGCATTAGATACTTATTCCTTCTAAGGAAATATAAACTTATGCACGTACCTGCGTGTGAACGAGAGGAATGCTCATTCAAACGACACGATAATAGTGTGACTTATAGTCCTTACAGACATTCTTATCTAAAACACTTATGGCCTAAATAAATCTCCCTCGCGTTGGGGAACATTTCCAAAGGTCTGGGACTGATTTAACAAACAACAGCTTCATTGCATATGTTTCAAGCCATTCACAAGTTGTGTCACTCGGCTTTGTTTTCCGGTCACGCCATATTTGGCGACTCGAGCTCGACGTACACCCGCGCATATTTTGCCCTGACGTCTCGCGGATTTTACGTAACGTTTAAAAGCACGACTACGTCATCACGGCTGTTGTCACGCACGAACGATTGCCTGTATGTATACGTCCGCTGCATTAACTGCTTCTTCACATGTAGTGGATATCCTAAATTACAACTGCAACAGTTTTTTTATATAATGTTCAAGGTGTATGTCTCTATGAATGGTAACTGCACAGACTCGGGCGTGCTTATCATCTGATAATGTTCACGTGAGCTGCAAATTAAAAACGTCCTGTGTTTTCTTGTAATCATTAGGTTCACATGAATTTTAATGAATTGACTACTTTGAACCACAGTAGCTACAACTGGAAAAATGACAAATCTACATAAAAGTTTCCTTCACGGGTCATTTAAGAATTGGAGGACATTTCAGGCACCAACATATTTGAAAAAAACTAATCTATATTGTCCTGTTTTGAAGAAAAGCAGGTAATAAACCCATCGAATTTGATTCATACAGACAGCACCTGAAAAACGCATTTTAAAATTATTGCTGAATAGATACAATAACTTAAATACTAATTAAATTTTAGTATTATTCCAATAGAAGAACAGAAACAGAGCTAGCTGCTATGCTAACTGGTCCAGAACAAACTTGCATATATAATTTCAAATTAAGGATCAACATGTTTTGCAACAGTAACGATTTAAAGGGCACAATTACTACTAATTACGATGTGGATCAAACATTTACATAACAAGACATAACAAATACCAAACAAAACATAATTTGGTGTTTTTAAAAAATGTTTAAAGAAATCATGTTTACTAAATCTAGCTACTTTATCTCCACACAGCTACAATTTATACTAACGTATCTGTATTTGTACATGGATTATTTAAAGCTTTATGGGGCTATAGAAAGTGTTCTCCAATTATAGAATGACCCTCACATAATCTATAATGACTACTTAAACTGAAACGATCATAATGTGCTATGGGCAATTATTTATTGGCAATATATACATATTTTTGATAATGCCAGATGAAGTCAGGATTTAAAGATAGCGTGCAATAATGAAAGTTATTACCAGCTTTTTATTTGTTTAATATAACTGCTGGGTAAGAGAAAAGCAAGATCACATATGGGCATTTGATTGACATGCCAACATTTCATTATTTGAAGTTACAATTTCAGGGGTGGAGGGGTGTTCATTTATTGTTTGCCACGTTGTCATTTCACGTTTTGTTGAAAATCGGATGTGCCGGTATTTATGTGATAAATGACCATTGTATTTTTTTTTTATCCCACAAAATAAGAATCCCACAGCAATGGACGGATCAGATGAAGAAAATCCTGATCAGGAAGATGCTGTTGAGGAGCAACTATACAAAGCACAAAGGATTCATGTCGATGTCCTGCTTGAGATGAGTGAGGAGGCCTTTTTAAAAGAAACGGATCCACACGAGTATCATTGCTACTGTGGTTGGGAAGAGGCCGTAAGTGCATTTCTATGATTAAGCGATTGCAACAGAGCACGTAGTTTTGATGACGGTCATATCAAAAAGTTGTTTTTTTTGTTCTGGGGCAGGTGCGGGGCTGGGACAGAGTTGCTCCAGTTAGTTGCATTCTACTTCCTCAAAAGAAAGACAAGAAACCAAAGCCACGTAAGGACACAACAGACAATCCACCCTCCACGCATGCAGAGACAATTCATGGAGACACGTTAGCCATGAGTGGAGAGCACTGTGGCGAGTCCCAGTCGAGCCCTCACTACTCGAAGAAATCCACACCGTCAAGCCAGAAGGCCATAATAGAGCCAGAATCCCCAGAATGGCATGCGCTGGATGGCGCAGAGGAAGACTCATCGCATCTGCTCAATGAAGAGAGGTTGCATGTCAGTGGGATTCCTTTGCACCTACAACATTTACCCTCAAACATGACAAAGGGCAGGCCACCCAAACCCATGAAGCGCCAAACTAAAAGCAAAGTTGTTCCCATTACCAACTTCACATTTTTACCTCCAATAAAATGATGGGCCAGCCACAGCTCAGCTTTATATACCATGAAAAAAAACCCAGGAATATTATGAAAACGGTTGCTTTTTTTTTAAAGAAACGTGGACTTCCAAATCAAACCAAAGATGAAGTCAGCAACTTTTTTTTTAAGCTTTCTTTCCAAAATGCATGTGATGAAATGTACTCATTTGGAATGTCAATTTTCAGTACTAATGTGCTCAGTCCTGTTGATTACCACCCACACACATTAAAATATAAAGAGTGATTTGGGATTTTTGTCAAGTTTCATAACTAATCAACATTGAATTGGATGCAAAGTCTTGTCAGAAACTGAGTGCAAAAGTCGATAGTTAATATTTTTTTTTCCTTCAAAATATTAAGCCCGTCTACTGAATTTTTTTAAATGTGTGTGTGTGTATATACATATGTATATATATATATATATATATACACTATATATATATATATATATATATATATATACACATAATTTTAACATGACTAGATGAAGAGCACCAAAGACCCCTCAAGTTTACTCAAATGAGAAAATAAGCACACGATAATTAAGGTTCCAGCAGTTTATTAGGAACATCTGTAGTCAATGCGCGACATTTAATCAAGGCAACATATAATTCTGGTTACACCAAACGGAAAGCATTTTTTGCGTTGAAAAGACATGCAATCTAACGAAGGAAATGCTTTGTAATTGAGAAAAAGGCATCTACATGAAGCAAAGATCAGGACAATTATTTTTCAGATTGTCCAAGAAACACAAACTGAGTACTGAGTAACAGCATGTTGCACTAAAATCTGTCCATCCAGAATGATGAACACAGTACACCTTTGTCAAAATGTTTAGATATGAAGAAAATGTTGTACATCAGCCTCTGCCACCAACAGGGACGGACGGCATCAAAAATTGTTTTCAGTGAAGCGCAACATTGTATTTTCAAGTGACACAAGTCTTTGAACAGAAACTACGAGGAACAGCATGCAACCATAATAAAAAATATAACCATGCAACTATCATGACCTTATGTTGATCTTTCCAAAACGTTTATTTGTTAAGTGTAACAGAACAGAAAAACAATCCATCCATCCATCCATCCATTTTCCGAATCGCTTTATCCTCACAAGGGTTGCGTGGCGTGCTGGAGCCTATCCCAGCCGTCTTCGGGCAGTAGGCGGGGGACACCCTGAACTGGTTGCCAACCAATCGCAGGGCACACAGAGTCGACACAACCATCTGAGCTCACACTCACACCTATTTAATACTTTAGGTTAAGGCACCAAAAAGGTCAAATAAATTAAATGTAATCGCTCTCTGTTCCCCAAGTAGAGCTTTAGCTGCTTGGTGTGCCTCGGCAATTTGAGGTAACTCAATGGGCAGTAACTCAGTGCAATCCAGAAAAACAAATTCAGCAGGACTAAAAAAAAAAAAAAAAAACCCATTAGTAATTCAGGATTAAATGCACGGAATGGATAATTCTCTTAAAACAGAACAAGACATGCATTCAATTTGTGCCGAAATAGCAGCTAATGTTAATCAGCTGTGTTTCTGTGCAGTCATCGAATGCGGTCGATCCAAAGTGATTATTTGTCAGCGTGTACATTTACACCAAACAAGTCAAGAGAAAGACAGGCTGTATGACATTTTCCATAAAAACGACCACACATCCTTTCGATCAAAAGGTATGCTCCAATTAATGACATTTTTTTTTCTTGTGCAACTGATGTATTTTTTGTTGTTCTCGAAAGAGGTTCTTGGTTGAGGTTTTAAATCGATATCATAACACTTGTCCAGCTCTGCAATTGTGTGCTAACCTTTTGATTGACTAACCAGCTGTAAATATGTGAAGATTTGCTGCTCATGCACATTTTAAACACATGCAATACAACTGCACTGTTAACTCTAGAGGTTATTTCATTTGTTGTTGTTTTTTTTATCCATTCAATGCTATGAATTCATCTATTTGTATCATCTGCAGACGTAAAACTTTTGCGGTAGGTTTTAATCGGCGGGATTCAGGACAAACACCCAAAAAACATGACACAGGCTAACAGTGAAGTAAGAAATAGCGTTTCAGACAAGAACATTGTTACATGTATGTGCAAATAAATAGCCAACTGTCAGAAGCTGAAACATCCTGCCTATCGAGCGAATAAAGTGCACAGAGCAGTCAGATATTGACCCGGAAACGCTCTTTTGACAAGATGACCATAGCGGAATGATTCAAAGACATTTCCAGACTTCCTCCACCTTCATTGCTGCGCCATTGGAGCACGTCCTTATTCCAACGATAGTGGCAAACGCAGGAAGCGTGTCGCAAAGATCAGGCAGCGTCATACAGAATAACCTCAACTGTTTGGTTTCTCGGGCTGCTGAAAGAGAGCGCAGAGCTCCTGGCACGTCTGCGTTTCCACTGAGCTGAAATGGGAATCCATGTTCCACAGCAAGTCGGCCGACAAGAAGTCGTCCACGACTGTTTGCGTTTCGATGCTTGTGAGGAAGAGGTGTCCAAAGCCTTCCGCCTGGCTGGTCTGCGTCTCCGTGCTGTTTGAAAGCCTCCCCTGCTCCCCCTGACTGACAAGTGATTGAACAGGGAGGCAGGGAGCAAATGAATGCAGGTCAGTCTGCGTTTCAGTGTCGGAGGACTCAGTGCTCATCGAAAAGCTCGGATGGCGCAGAATGCTACTCAGTGGCATGTTGCTTCCGGCGCTCAGAAGGAAGTTGAGGTCAGTCTGAGTCTGAGTATCGAAGAGCTCCAAGTCATTGGCTTGGCTTCGACTTGGTCCATCGCTTTCGTCCAGTTCATCCATCAGGAAGAAATCGGTCTGGGTTTGGATGTCTAAGGACTCCAAGGGCGTGTCACTGTTCAGGCCCCCCAGATCGCTTTCCTCTGTCTGTGTCTGAATGTGTACGGAGCTGAGAAACTCTTCAAAGTCAAAGTCAATGGTGCCGTGGTGCTCCTGAACAGGACCCAGGTTTGACCCGCAGCCAGCTGCGGAGGCGGCGGTGGTCAGCACCTGATGGCCTGACATGCTGTCAGAGAGAATGTGTTCCAGGTCATGTAACAAGGTCATGGTTTGGGTTTGGTTGTCTGCCACGTTGTTGGAGGTCAGCAAATCCGTCTGAGCCCCGAAACACAGGCCTTCGGCTACCTTTGCGGCCTCGTATAAGCCGCTTCCTGTGGCTGCCAGATTCTCATCTACGTGCAGCGCCGTCTGGGTGGAAACACTGAGTGCATCGCTGCTGAAAAGGTCAGGGCACATGAGGACCTGATCCTGAGCCTTGTCATTGGATTGCGAAATGGTGAAGCAGGTCTGCGTCTGCCTAGTTTTGCTTAATGCCGCGGTTGAGGAAAAGGAGGGGCAAATACTTTGGTTCGAGGATTGGCTGTCGGTCTGAGCGCCGATAGATGAGGTGGGTCGAACCCGGCTGTTGAACGTCTGGGTTTGAACACTGACTGGCAGGAGGACCTCGGCACTCACACTGATGTCAGTCTGGGAGCAGGATGACATCGAGGACTCCCCCACAGAACACAATCCGATCCCCTCCACTACCCCCATAGGTAGTTTGGATAAGTAGGACTTGTCGGTCTGAATGTTGGTGGAGGTGCTCCTCCCTCGCTGTGCTCTCAGGATGCTGCCTGAGTCATGTGTAACCAGACTGTCGAGTCCAACCTGCACCCCTGTGCTGATGGGCCCCAGGCAAGAGCGAGAAGTAGGCATGCTATCCTGGAAACCTAAGCTCTTAGCATCCAGCTGGGGTACCACAGCTCCGGAGGCCTGTGGCAGAAGGTGAAGGGTGCTAACAGAGCCTTGGCTGTTGACCGCCAGCACCACGGACCTAAGTGTGCCGCTTTCTGTAGATGGAAGGAGGACAGGGAGGTGGGCCAGCTGCATTACAGGCACACTGACCAATGCCATGTTGGGTTTAGGTAGAAGCTGCTTCTGGAGGCTCTTGTGGCCACCAGACGGCTGACTGGCAGAGTCTGGACATTGGATGACGTCAGAAGATGAAGAATCCTCGATTAGCTCGTGAGTAAAAGGAATAATCACAGAGTCGGTGATCTTTACTTTTTCAGAACTGGTAGAGAGTTTCTCCATTTTTCGCTTTTTTACAGGGGGAATTCTGAAATTAAAATAGACACGTAAATCAGGAAAAACTCATATGAAAAGCAACAGTTACTTTGGCACAATACCTGTGCTCCGTAGGAATCTCGTGTCCTGTCCTGAAGATGTGCGACAAAAGTGCAGCTCGGCTGGCATACGGGCAGCCACACGTACACTGGTAAGTCTTTCCGCAGTCCTCTGCGTGTCTCCTGAGGTCCCACTCGGTGCTGTAGCCATTGTTGCATTTGGAGCACTTGTGTTTCTTCTCTGCGTGCACCTTCATAAAGTGCTGGGAAAATATGAACAGATATGTTTACAACAACTGACATGAAAAAACAAATATTGCATTTCGCAGCTGTGGCTGAATACTACGCTGCTCCTTTAAGGTTCTGAATGCAAAGGCATCTTTGGATGTGTATGTTGTCTCTGATAACGCTTTCGGTTGTCGCAAAAGGCGCCATTCTAGATGGGATCGTCGGTTCTACGCGAATGTTGGGAGCAAAGTAAGTGCTGTCTCTACTGGAGAGTATTACAGCGTCATGCATGGACATGTTTTTTCTCTTTTGGAGTACAGGAGATCTGCACACTCCCCTCTTGTTTAATGTTATTGAAGAGATAAAACACAACCTGACGAGTATTGGATATTTGGGCCCAGTGTAGGCATGAGTATTTATTGATGGAATAATTTCAGGAGGATTTGACTCACACATGATACATTTGTGTGGGAGGTTTCTTTGTACTGGATCTGTGTAAGCTATCTATTTTCTTGGCATGTCCACTGCATTCGAATGAAACACAGCACTTTTGGTGTTTCGATCAAATGAAAATATGCTTTCACGGGCAGCTGTAGACTTTGTCAAGTCTTACTTGTTTCACTAGGGAAAATTGGGAGAAGGGTCTTCCGGGCCCCCTGGGACAGCCTTCAATGGGACAGCAGTACAGCTTTTTTGATGCCTTCATGTCTTTTCTCACGGTGGGGTTGACGATACCATCCTGGAGGGAGACAGAGGACACACAACACAAGCAATTTTACTTCTCTTACAAGGATAGCGATACCCTCTGAAGCTTGACCTGAGACTATTTACCGCTTGAAAGACATTGTACGACCAAGCGTATCAAGCTTGCAAACTAACCGATGACAGCAGTTTGTCCCCTCTTTACTGAAAGGCAATAATATCATGATAAATGATCCAAATTGTGCTCCTCATTGCAGAAGAAAAAAAAAAACCTCTTGCGCATTGACAATTATTGAGGCTTCACAACACTGGTCACGCCGCAGCCGGAATGTGGTCAAGGTCACCTTCATCTGAGGGAGCAGATGAGAAGCTATAACTGATAAACACACCCTTCGCTTTATCATAAGGAGTGAGCAACATCTGAGATATATAACGAATGCTTTAGCAGCCGCTTTGAACAGAATCCGATGGAGGAGGCAGAAGCCAGAGAGCTCCAAGTCACTGGCTTGGCTTCGACTTGGTCCATCGCTTCGTCCAGTTCATCCATCAGGAAGAAATCGGTCTGGGTTTGGATGTCTAAGGACTCCAAGGGCGTGTCACTGTTCAGGCCCCCCAGATCGCTTTCCTCTGTCTGTGTCTGAATGTGTACGGAGCTGAGAAACTCTTCAAAGTCAAAGTCAATGGCGCCGTGGTGCTCCTGAACAGGACCCAGGTTTGACCCGCAGGCCGCTGCGGAGGCGGCGGTGGTCAGCACCTGATGGCCTGACATGCTGTCAGAGAGAATGTGTTCCAGGTCATGTAACAAGGTCATGGTTTGGGTTTGGTTGTCTGCCACGTTGTTGGAGGTCAGCAAATCCGTCTGAGCCCCGAAACACAGGCCTTCGGCTACCTTTGCGGCCTCGTATAAGCCGCTTCCTGTGGCTGCCAGATTCTCATCTACGTGCAGCGCCGTCTGGGTGGAAACACTGAGTGCATCGCTGCTGAAAAGGTCAGGGCACATGAGGACCTGATCCTGAGCCTTGTCATTGGATTGCGAAATGGTGAAGCAGGTCTGCGTCTGCCTAGTTTTGCTTAATGTCGCGGTTGAGGAAAAGGAGGGGCAAATACTTTGGTTCGAGGATTGGCTGTCGGTCTGAGCGCCGATAGATGAGGTGGGTCGAACCCGGCTGTTGAACGTCTGGGTTTGAACACTGACTGGCAGGAGGACCTCGGCACTCACACTGATGTCAGTCTGGGAGCAGGATGACATCGAGGACTCCCCCACAGAACACAATCCGATCCCCTCCACTACCCCCATAGGTAGTTTGGATAAGTAGGACTTATCGGTCTGAATGTTGGTGGAGGTGCTCCTCCCTCGCTGTGCTCTCAGGATGCCGCCTGAGTCATGTGTAACCAGACTGTCGAGTCCAACCTGCACCCCTGTGCTGATGGGCCCCAGGCAAGAGCGAGAAGTAGGCATGCTATCCTGGAAACCTAAGCTCTTAGCATCCAGCTGGGGTACCACAGCTCCGGAGGCCTGTGGCAGAAGGTGAAGGGTGCTAACAGAGCCTTGGCTGTTGACCGCCAGCACCACGGACCTAAGTGTGCCGCTTTCTGTAGATGGAAGGAGGACAGGGAGGTGGGCCAGCTGCATTACAGGCACACTGACCAATGCCATGTTGGGTTTAGGTAGAAGCTGCTTCTGGAGGCTCTTGTGGCCACCAGACGGCTGACTGGCAGAGTCTGGACTTTGGATGACGTCAGACGATGAAGAATCCTCGATTAGCTCGTGAGTAAAAGGAATAATCACAGAGTCGGTGATCTTAACTTTTTCAGAACTGGTAGAGAGTTTCTCCATTTTTCGCTTTTTACAGGGGAATTCTGAAATTAAAATAGACACGTAAATCAGGAAAAACTCATATGAAAAGCAACAGTTACTTTGGCAGAATACCTGTGCTCCGTAGGAATCTCGTGTCCTGTCCTGAAGATGTGCGACAAAAGTGCAGCTCGGCTGGCATACGGGCAGCCACACGTACACTGGTAAGTCTTTCCGCAGTCCTCTGCGTGTCTCCTGAGGTCCCACTCGGTGCTGTAGCCATTGTTGCATTTGGAGCACTTGTGTTTCTTCTCTGCGTGCACCTTCATAAAGTGCTGGGAAAATATGAACAGATATGTTTACAACAACTGACATGAAAAAAACAAATATTGCATTTCGCAGCTGTGGCTGAATACTACGCTGCTCCTTTAAGGTTCTGAATGCAAAGGCATCTTTGGATGTGTATGTTGTCTCTGATAACGCTTTCGGTTGTCGCAAAAGGCGCCATTCTAGATGGGATCGTCGGTTCTACGCGAATGTTGGGAGCAAAGTAAGTGCTGTCTCTACTGGAGAGTATTACAGCGTCATGCATGGACATGTTTTTTCTCTTTTGGAGTACAGGAGATCTGAACACTCCCCTCTTGTTTAATGTTATTGAAGAGATAAAACACAACCTGACGAGTATTGGATATTTGGGCCCGGTGTAGGCATGAGTATTTATTGATGGAATAATTTCAGGAGGATTTGACTCACACATGATACATTTGTGTGGGAGGTTTCTTTGTGCTGGCTCTGTGTAAGCTATCTATTTTCTTGGCATGTCCACTGCATTCGAATGAAACACAGGACTTTTGGTGTTTCGATCAAATGAAAATATGCTTTCACGGGCAGCTGTAGACTTTGTCAAGTCTTACTTGTTTCACCAGGGAAAATTGGGAGAAGGGTCTTCCGGGCCCCTGGGACAGCCTTCAATGGGGAGTTGTATTGGATAAGGGTTCATTACAGACGATGAGATACATTGATGTTGCGTAATGATCTCGAGAGGCAAAGGCCGCATGAAAGAAAACGCATCATTCTCTCTGTTGAACCTCATCAATAATGCGCACGACACATACAGAGTGAGTCATTCCAGCATCTAAAAGCGCTCTGTCACGTCGACCAGAGAACAATTACTGCATCTGACAAAAGTGCGAGATTTTTGGGGTTATTTTGTCCATACATTATTAACTTATAATGTTGTGCAAAATAAAGTTACATAAAAAATATCTGGCACGTTCAGTAAATAAAACCAACTTCCGTTTCCTGCAAAATAGATAATACAAGCACTTCCTTCAGGCAAGGGTACCGTCAATGGCTGGACCCTAGGCTGTCAACCATCATGTCAGGAATCTGCTGTTATGATCGTTCTCACGGCACACACAGGAAGTTAGCTAACCTTTAGGGACGTGACATTTCACGTATAGTGGATACGGTACATATTTAAAAGCAACGCTTTCTTAGTATCCATCCATTATCTAAACTGCTTTATCCTCACCAGAGTCGCGGGCGAGCTGGAGCCTATCCGAGTTATCTTCGAGCAGTGGGCAGGGTACACCCTAAACTGGTAGCCAGCCAATCGCAGGACACACATACAATAACCATTCACACTCACAATCACACCAAGGGACAATTTAGAGTGTTCAATCAGCCTGCTATGCATACTTTTGAATGTGCGAAGAAAACCGTAGTACCCGGAGAAAACCCACACAGGCACGGGGAAAAAAATGCAAACTCCACAGAAGAAGGCCAGAGCCCGTTTTCAAACCCAAGACCTCTGTACTATGAGGTGGACGTGCTAACCAGTCAAGACACCCAGTCGCCATTGCTGTATAATAATAATTAAATGCTAATTGTTTGTACTTTAAAGTTACATACAACCGAACAATTACAAGTACTGTAATAGTTTAATCAAATGAAGCCACAATCTCATGACGCACAGGTTGAACATTTAATTCAGTGATTCTTTTGCATTAAGAATTTTTATTTATTTTTACGGAAGGCCAGCTAATCAGAAACTATTGTCATCGCAGTAGTTTCGCTCTAGAACACATTATTTCAATTAGAAAAAAAAATAAACATCAAAAGTTACCACAGTATGGTTTTGGTTCTAAGGATGTACAATAACTACTAAAAGTTTCTTTCTCACCCAACTCTTGAAAATAGTTTAGAAACAGTGTGCTTTTCACATGATCCTGATCATATCTTAACTGTTGCTCACAGCACTTTTCGAGTTCAACGATGGCATTCTCTGAAGACATGCGACTTAATTTGAGTTGAAGCAAACCAACGGAACAAAATTTGCACCCAAAAATGGAATGCGGGCCTGATCTAAGAACTTATTAGTGATGGGACATTGTGATTTCCCAGTAATACTGCGGAAGTGATTATTTAAAAGTGTAAACACTGATATAGATATATATTTAAATATAGATATATAGATATATGCATGTATAAACACCTGTTTTCTGTTAAATCATTGGTGATAAACATTGTTAGAAATCATCATTATCAGTGTCTTCAATCAACAATATTTATAAAGCACTTTAAAAACAACCACAGTTGCATACAAAGTGATGTGCATAAAATAAAGACATCAAAACAAAGATAGCTGAAACGATTCAGATTCAGAAAACGATAACTTCATAACAAACACTGCAAACACAATAAAACGCTAAAACATTGCTGAGTCAAAAGCCAAAGATTAGAAATATGTTTTTACTTCAATTAATATTCAAACACACATACAAATAACACAATTAAAGGTCATTTGGGCAATCGTGTTGTTTCAGGAGTGTGGATCAAACCAGTAGCCTTTCAAATTAAATTAGTACCCAAGAAATAGCGCTCGGTTTAAAAAGATTAGGGAACCCTATGGGTCACAATTACCGAACGTGAAAATCATTACCGGTACACCTCAGTGTCACAACATAAAAATATTGATTTGACGTACAATAGAAATATTTGAAGACTATAACCTTAATGCTTGCTTGATTTTGAGAAGGGCCTAACTAACAACACCCATTCTTACCGAGTCGGTTTAAACAAAGAGCTTTGTCCTGTTGCCGAACAACAGGCATCCTGAGCATGCACAAATCTCATTCATGGTGGACTGTGAATCACGACCTCCTACGAATGAGCCTCTAAACGTGGGTCGCCACATCACTTCAGTGCATTAGAAACAACACACTCAATCTGTGTCCCCGTTCAGCATACTGATGGGGTCCTTATTATCAGGCATTCTTTCCAGGTACAAATTGGAACTGTGTGGTATTCAATGTAACTTGAATTTCTTTGTGATTGGGCGTGTGTGTGTGTGTGGGGGCGGGGGCATATTAATTCACATGACAGAAAGAGTATGGAGCAGGAATGCCATTCAACTGAGCCAGAATCTTCACCAAAGCTCAACTTACCAGCGTCGAATGGTCAACTTGAATCAAAACCGAACTCTCGTGCCTGAATTTGGTCATTAAAAAATGCATTACTTAAAGATACCCAAATTCCAAAGAGGTGTTTATTACACCAAGCACCACCTAAAAAAAAACGTGGCTCTCAAAGTATCACCACAATGGCCAATGTTAAAATAACAGTAGCACACTGGGTCCAACAGTTCATCAAAAACAAGGTTCTTGTCCTAAACAGTTTATCCAGTGTTGTAAGCCACTGTAATATTATACTCAAATTGAAAGTTAACATTGCACCTTAAGAGAGATTTTTGAGGGTTATTTTGTCCATACATTATTAACTTATAATGTTGTGCAAAATAAAGTTACATAAAAAATATCTGGCACGTTCAGTAAATAAAACCAACTTCCGTTTCCTGCAAAATAGATAATACAAGCACTTCCTTCAGGCAAGGGTACCGTCAATGGCTGGACCCTAGGCTGTCAACCATCATGTCAGGAATCTGCTGTTATGATCGTTCTCACGGCACACACAGGAAGTTGGCTAACCTTTAGGGACGTGACATTTCACGTATTGTGGATATGGTACATATTTATAAGCAACGCTTTCTTAGTATCCATCCATTATCTAAACTGCTTTATCCTCACAAGGGTCGCGGGCGAGCTGGAGCCTATCCGAGTTATCTTCGAGCAGTAGGCAGGGTACACCCTAAACTGGTAGCCAGCCAATCGCAGGACACACATACAATAATCATTCACACTCACAATCACACCAAGGGACAATTTAGAGTGTTCAATCAGCCTGCTATGCATACTTTTGAATGTGCGAGGAAAACCGTAGTACCCGGAGAAAACCCACACAGGCACGGGGAAAAAAATGCAAACTCCACAGAAGAAGGCCAGAGCCCGTTTTCAAACCCAAGACCTCTGTACTATGAGGTGGACGTGCTAACCAGTCAAGACACCCAGTCGCCATTGCTGTATAATAATAATTAAATGCAAATTGTTTGTACTTTAAAGTTACATACAACCGAACAATTACAAGTACTGTAATAGTTTAATCAAATGAAGCCACAATCTCATGACGCACAGGTTGAACATTTAATTCAGTGATTCTTTTGCATTAAGAATTTTTATTTATTTTTACGGAAGGCCAGCTAATCAGAAACTATTGTCATCGCAGTAGTTTCGCTCTAGAACACATTATTTCAATTAGAAAAAAAAATAAACATCAAAAGTTACCACAGTATGGTTTTGGTTCTAAGGATGTACAATAACTACTAAAAGTTTCTTTCTCACCCAACTCTTGAAAATAGTTTAGAAACAGTGTGCTTTTCACATGATCCTGATCATATCTTAACTGTTGCTCACAGCACTTTTCGAGTTCAACGATGGCATTCTCTGAAGACATGCGACTTAATTTGAGTTGAAGCAAACCAACGGAACAAAATTTGCACCCAAAAATGGAATGCGGGCCTGATCTAAGAACTTATTAGTGATGGGACATTGTGATTTCCCAGTAATACTGCGGAAGTGATTATTTAAAAGTGTAAACACTGATATAGATATATATTTAAATATAGATATATAGATATATGCATGTATAAACACCTGTTTTCTGTTAAATCATTGGTGATAAACATTGTTAGAAATCATCATTATCAGTGTCTTCAATCATCAATATTTATAAAGCACTTTAAAAACAACCACAGTTGCATACAAAGTGATGTGCATAAAATAAAGACATCAAAACAAAGATAGCTGAAACGATTCAGATTCAGAAAACGATAACTTCATAACAAACACTGCAAACACCATAAAACGCTAAAACATTGCTGAGTCAAAAGCCAAAGATTAGAAATATGTTTTTACTTCAATTAATATTCAAACACACATACAAATAACACAATTAAAGGTCATTTGGGCAATCGTGTTGTTTCAGGAGTGTGGATCAAACCAGTAGCCTTTCAAATTAAATTAGTACCCAAGAAATAGCGCTCGGTTTAAAAAGATTAGGGAACCCTATGGGTCACAATTACCGAACGTGAAAATCATTACCGGTACACCTCAGTGTCACAACATAAAAATATTGATTTGACGTACAATAGAAATATTTGAAGACTATAACCTTAATGCTTGCTTGATTTTGAGAAGGGCCTAACTAACAACACCCATTCTTACCGAGTCGGTTTAAACAAAGAGCTTTGTCCTGTTGCCGAACAACAGGCATCCTGAGCATGCACAAATCTCATTCATGGTGGACTGTGAATCACGACCTCCTACGAATGAGCCTCTAAACGTGGGTCGCCACATTCACTGCCTCCACATTGGTTAACAATGACTAACGCCTTTGAGTGACGAAGAATGGACTCAAGAAATAAGCAAGGCGGGGTACAAAGGGGCACGGACCAAGCCCACCTTAACCACATCATCACCCGGTGAGAAAAAGCAATATAATCACCAGTGAACTTGAGTTTTTCGACTTCCGTCACATAAGGAATGTCGGAACTTCTTGCTAAGGTTCACCGAAAGGCAGCACGTCATCGCTTAAGCATCACTACATTACAGCTATACGGCGAAGTTCGGAGGGATGACTTGCGTTTTTGATTGCAACGTTTTCAGGATTCCAAGCTAAGTTAGCTTGGTTCATATGTTCCCCCTGAGAACGTTCCGGTGGTTTCTAAGCAATTTTACCTTCACTCTGTGCGACTTTACAAGATGCATGTTCAATGCAGGTGTGTTGGGAAGGATCTTGCCACATCCTTCAACGGTGCACAGGATGTTGGTCCTCACTTCTTTGGTCAGCTCCAGTATGGAAGGTTTTATTATCTCTCGAGACTGCGACACGAGCTCCTCATGACAACCCGGGTTGTCTTTGGCGTTGCTATCCCCGTTCGTTGCCTTGTGGCTCGCCGAAAAGGCAGCCATGTTTCTGTGTTGACAGTAACTCCCGAGTCAACGTTACGATTGAATGGGCCGTAACATGACGTCCCTGAGATTTGACTGACAGCGTGCTTGACCAATGAAGGGACGAGAACGGGACGCACGATGCCACAATTTTATGGCTACTACCGGAAAACGCACCGGATATTAAATTTTCACAATAATAGCATAACAGGAAATACGTAGAAGGACTCAAGCCATTGAATTAAAGTAGATTCTTAAAAAAGACTGATATCAGCACAAGTACTGAATATAGTAAAAATAAGTAAATACAATAAATACATACAGACTCAACAGGGGCCACCAATCTTTTTGAAAGTGAGAGCTACTTCAAGTGCTGCAATTCTCTCTTAAAAGTACTGTAACAAAACACACCAAAATAAGTCATACAATATAACATTTTGAGTTACAGTACAAGGAGAGTGGATCAGTTTCGATGTTTATTGAGTTCAATCGAGGCAACATACTATAATTTGAACAACATTAGACAAAATAAAACCGCTATTTACATTTGACTATATAAAATAAACGATATAAAAAACATCACGGTGAAATACTTTTGAAAAAAAGCCGATTTCAGTGAACGCGGATTAGTTAACAATAACATAAATGTTAATTAACAGTTTCATCGATTTGTGAGGAAGGTCCTGAGACTTTGTCTGTGATGACGAAATAATTTCTTCCTCTTCGTGGGATGGATGAAAGCAGAGGTGTTATAGGAGTGGAAGCAATTCCTGTAAAGTATATAAGCACATAATATGCATTACTAAATATCAAACTACACTGCAACAACTAAAATCTAACCAACATTAAATATCTCAAATCAAGGGAAACTATTGGGATTCTTTATCTGCCAAGACATTTTTCTTATCATGCAGTTTTTTTCTTCAAGGCTTGGTAGGGTTCTCATTTCAATTTTTTTCTCAGTTTATAAAAGCCCAATTTTTGCGGTCCTACAGACTTCACCTGTAACAGTAACATTAAGCTCCTTGTGACTTTGACATTATTAAAATCATTGACTTCACCATCGTATACATTTTTGGGTCTGTTGGTTAAGTTCGGGGACAAACATCTAATAAATGAATGAGATACTGCAATCTGGTAAATTTGGAAAAATATCACATTCCAGACGTTCCCCGCCAGAACCTTTAATGCTTAGTTTGTACATGCGCGCTCTCTTGTGGATCAACTAAAACAGTGATTTTTTTTTACATTTCTTTTTTAATATTAACCGGTTCAACACAAAAATAAATATCAATGTCTGTTGCATAAATATACTGTAATGTGTTATATCATAATTTTGTAAATAAGAACATTGTTTCTGTCATATTCAATGACAATCTTGTACACGTTGACTAAATGACAAAATGAGACCATGATAAATCAATACAAAAAATATCATTAAAGTGACCTAAACCCTTCAGAAAGTCTTGTTTTTTTTTTTTTAGAAAGTCTGAAATGTATACAGGCACCTTGAATGATGGCACGTGTGAGCCGACTTCCTTTTAACATGCGTTAGAATTTGACTGGTCAATCAATGTGTAACATAAAGCAGCCACACCACCAGTTGGAAGGAGTTTGTCTTAGTTGTATTTTACGCCCCCGCTCGAAAATATAGATATTTTTCTTTCCAATGGAATTGTACAGCTTGTAGATCACATTAAAGGTAGAAAAAGTTGGATCTCATTTCGTGACATCACAAAACCCTAACATTTAAAAGGGATGTGTAGACTTTTATATCTCATGTCAATGTATTCCTACATATTTCTATATGTGGCCAACAAAGTGTTGTTACCTGAAGAAGCGCAGTGCCGTAATGACTCCAACAAATTTGTGCTTGTAAATGTGACGACACAATTGAATGGTTTCTCTCGTTCTGCAAAGGTCTGGTTTGCTGGGTCTTTGAACTTGGTCTCCAGCTGTCGACAAGTCAATACATCACAATTAATGTTCACTGAAGGATATGTGCAATAGAAATGAGTGCACTAAAGGTGTGACTACACAAACTTAGTGATTAACAGTGGATATGTGACATTTCGGAGAATGTTCAAAGTCTGGAATCTTTTCACACTGCAAAAAAGAAGTGGAACGTGTGTTTTGTGAGGCACAAATGTCTGAAGTTACACACCTGCACAATGCAGTATCATTAGCTCATTCAAAATCGCCTACCACGACTAGTTAGAACAGATTGTAATCCCTCCGCACATAGGGCAGAGATAGCCACCGGAGTTTTCAATTGCTGTACTGAACAAATATAAAACAAGAACATATTCATATTCATTTTTCACAACTGACGCCGAGTCAGTCAATGGCGAACGGTGAGCCAGTTAACAGACAGCCAACTGACACCGAGTCCCGGATCACTGAACACACCAGGCTCAGGCTTTTAAAGTCACGCAGTCAGTCACAATCATGGATACATTCATGTAGAATGTGAGAATTGCAGCACCAAGTGGACAAAAATAATACCTACACCTAATATGCATGCAGTATTGGCATTATAAATAAAGATTTGAAATACATATAAACAATAAAAAACAGAAGGTTTCCACTTTGCAAATTTCATCTGTCGCCGAGGTGGTCTAAAATAGGGGATGACTGTACAGTATTTCAAAATACAAGCAAAATTTAGGTTACCTTGTAAACTACAGACTGTAGCTGGGGTAACTTGCCACCACCAAACGCTTCACAAGCCATCTGAAAGCGGTTTACTTCAGCCTCAGCTTGTTCTCGCTCTACGTTGGGGACTGTGGAAGGAAAGACAGTACACTGTGATTACGAATTTAATGACCCCCCACCCACTCCGCTCCATATGATCAACATCATTATGATGTGAGAAAATGGTGAAGATCACATGATTGTACATACGTGCAGCTATTTGATTCCTTTCTACAAGAGTGCTGGGATACTTCGCAGGGAACACCTGCACAACAAATCATTGTATTAGAAATTACATTCGAGTAAAGCACAGTACATAGGTTTATTTTCTTACTTGATGTCTATCAGCAAAGTTCAAGGGTGACAAATGGATGACGGTGCTTTTTAGTGTTTGCACTCAATAATGGACTTACAGTACCTGTTCATACGCCTGCATCAGCAGGTCCCGAATTGCTGAGAAATTTCGTCCACTGAGGTGAGCATCCTTAATAGCCTGATGTCGGGTGGCTATAATCATTGCCTGAAAGTTAAAGTTGTATTTTTAGACAAACGCAGGTCACAGTAGCCATACAATGTCATTTTTATCCTCACCTGGGACAACAGTGTCTTTTGCTTGGATGTCAGTCTGGTCACAAACACATAAGGTGTTTGAAGATAGTGAACAACATAAGTTGGTCTCATGTTGTTTGGTGGAGAGCAGCTGTCCCCCCATGCAATGCGGATCCAAACGGCCTCATCTGTATTCTTCTTCATCTTGACAGAAACCTTGGATGTCAAACATAAAGATTACGTGAAACACTGAAAATATTTGGTGCACGGGGACTTCAGAAAACCAAAATCTATCAACTGTATCATGTGTACGACTTACATTTCTTACGAGCTCATTGAGGTGAGATTTGAATTGTTCCTTGAACTGCATCAACTCAACAGTGGGAGCATCAGCTTGAAAGAGTGAAAAGACGGATGACAAAATGTGGATCAGCACCAAAACTAATTGTATCTATCATGTTGTATGACTTCATCTGCCCTGTTTACAGTCAAGTCAAATGAGCGTCATTTAAATATCGTGGAGGGATGGTGCTCACATTACTTTGGAAGGTTATTACAGATTGGGGTAGATGATAGCTGACAGGTTTTAAATTTTTCTCGCCCGTCTATGTATTTTGTTTGTTCACATTTAGATGAAATGGCTTTGTCATTTCAAATTTCAAAAGTATCTTTGTTGTATGTTTAGTTTGACAGTAAACTTCAACTGGGAGTGGCAATACACAGCTTGAAAGGTGAGTGTTACGAACAATGTCTTGTATCTAAAAAAAAATTGGGGTTAAAAAGTCGAGTCACTCGTCTGAATTGTATCTCATGGCACCACTCAATAAAATCAGGTGACAGATGAATCTCTCAAGCCATAATATTTATATCAAATTGAGGTTCTATTGAGTCTGACTTTTGATTGTGGCTCTACACGAGATTAATTCAAGGTGAGCGTACTCAGACTTTCAGTTCTGGAACCAAATGAAAGTTTTTGAGCTCAGGGGAAGTCAACTCGGAGCTCAGGTTTTGATTAAGAGCAAGTTGAACCTGCTTGCAGGAATGCCATATGTAATTGAATTATATACCTCGAAAACCTAGCTAATCTTTATTATTTAGACAAAGCTCTTACATTCAGGGTCCACGAGTTGGAATGCATGCCACATCCCCTGGTTTGGATTGTCAATTACATCTGAAAGATGAATAAAACAGAACATTGAGGGCACTGAAATTAAGAGCGATGAACGTGAATGTAAAAATGACTTGCATATCATCTCTAACTCCGTTATATGACGAAGGGTCAATCCGTTTTCCTGCAAGAGAGGGAACAAAGTTGCATAAAGTGACCCACAACACGTTATAATTAGCTGCTGTAGGTTTAACTGTCGATTCATTTTCCCACAAGAAAATAAAATGAAACTGTTATGGGAACAGGAACAAAATGAGGTTAATTACAGCAGGAATGGGCAGAGGATGGTGACATGCGGCCAGCTCTGTTTTATAATCAGACCCAACAAACCCTTGTATTATAAATACTGTAGCCCTGTTATTCTTATTATTGAACCTTAATTAATTGAGCCATTTCCCTCCAAATTGGTAAATTATTTTGAGTAACAAATTAATTATTCATATGTGTCAAATAATTATTACTTAATTGCAAGTCAACATTGTATTGAATAAATACAAGATGAAAAGTTCCAGGACAAACCTAAATCTTTTGTGACACCAGATCTGTAACTTTTGACACATCTAATATCCATTTGTGTAAATCATTGGTACATAGATTATAACAAAGATTTGTAATCACGTCGAGGCTTTTAAAATCATTTCAAATAAAAACAATTTTAAAAACCCAACAACAACAATGTACATTTTACTGCAGCGTGTACCTCACTATAGGCGATCAGTTCGTCCGCCAACGCCCATTTCGTTTGAGTAAAATCCATGTTTTGCTGCTGAGCCACCGTCAAACGGCCCCATTTCTCCAGCGTCACTTTCAGAAACCGAGTCGGTATCCGTCGAACAAGCTGACGCAACAACGACTTCATCTGGTCCTCCATTAGTGATTAAACAGTATTCGCCTGATGAAGAAATAAAAAACAGAATCCGATGTAAATGTAGACTCACGCTGGTTCAGCTAACTCGTCAAGTCTAAAAACAAACCACCCGCCTTGGTGAAACAAACAAATTGACCAATCGACTAACGGCAAACATGGTTAAGACGATTGATATAGCGCCCCCTCTCGGACTGGAGTAGTTCAGGAAAATGCATAGTGGTGCTTTTCATCCAAATCAACAATTTAAAATTTACACGACCGTGCCCTACTCTCACCCATCATCTAAACATGTTTCTAGTTAATCATATATAAAAGCTATTGTTGTAAATTGGTTAAGAGTCAAGGAACATTACCTAGATCCTGGTGTATGCGGTTAACGTTGATTCATTTAAATTCGGTCCTTGAAGGTACATTGCGCGTGACAAGAATTATTTTTGAAGAAGCCAGAGGTGGAAGTGAAGTTACTTTTCCAGAGTTACTGTCTTGACGGGCGTAGTTTACAACCGTCAGTGACGTGTTGAGCGGTCTCAAGATGACTGTACAGTATTTCAAAATACAAGCAAAATTTAGGTTACCTTGTAAACTACAGACTGTAGCTGGGGTAACTTGCCACCACCAAACGCTTCACAAGCCATCTGAAAGCGGTTTACTTCAGCCTCAGCTTGTTCTCGCTCTACGTTGGGGACTGTGGAAGGAAAGACAGTACACTGTGATTACGAATTTAATGACCCCCACCCACTCCCTCCATATGATCAACATCATTATGATGTGAGAAAATGGTGAAGATCACATGATTGTACATACGTGCAGCTATTTGATTCCTTTCTACAAGAGTGCTGGGATACTTGAGGAACACCTGCACAACAAATCATTGTATTAGAAATTACATTCGAGTAAAGCACAGTACATAGGTTTATTTTCTTACTTGATGTCTATCAGCAAAGTTCAAGGGTGACAAATGGATGACGGTGCTTTTTAGTGTTTGCACTCAATAATGGACTTACAGTACCTGTTCATACGCCTGCATCAGCAGGTCCCGAATTGCTGAGAAATTTCGTCCACTGAGGTGAGCATCCTTAATAGCCTGATGTCGGGTGGCTATAATCATTGCCTGAAAGTTAAAGTTGTATTTTTAGACAAACGCAGGTCACAGTAGCCATACAATGTCATTTTTATCCTCACCTGGGACAACAGTGTCTTTTGCTTGGATGTCAGTCTGGTCACAAACACATAAGGTGTTTGAAGATAGTGAACAACATAAGTTGGTCTCATGTTGTTTGGTGGAGAGCAGCTGTCCCCCATGCAATGCGGATCCAAACGGCCTCATCTGTATTCTTCTTCATCTTGACAGAAACCTTGGATGTCAAACATAAAGATTACGTGAAACACTGAAAATATTTGGTGCACGGGGACTTCAGAAAACCAAAATCTATCAACTGTATCATGTGTACGACTTACATTTCTTACGAGCTCATTGAGGTGAGATTTGAATTGTTCCTTGAACTGCATCAACTCAACAGTGGGAGCATCAGCTTGAAAGAGTGAAAAGACGGATGACAAAATGTGGATCAGCACCAAAACTAATTGTATCTATCATGTTGTATGACTTCATCTGCCCTGTTTACAGTCAAGTCAAATGAGCGTCATTTAAATATCGTGGAGGGATGGTGCTCACATTACTTTGGAAGGTTATTACAGATTGGGGTAGATGATAGCTGACAGGTTTTAAATTTTTCGCCCGTCTATGTATTTTGTTTGTTCACATTTAGATGAAATGGCTTTGTCATTTCAAATTTCAAAAGTATCTTTGTTGTATGTTTAGTTTGACAGTAAACTTCAACTGGGAGTGGCAATACACAGCTTGAAAGGTGAGTGTTACGAACAATGTCTTGTATCTAAAAAAAAATTGGGGTTAAAAAGTCGAGTCACTCGTCTGAATTGTATCTCATGGCACCACTCAATAAAATCAGGTGACAGATGAATCTCTCAAGCCATAATATTTATATCAAATTGAGGTTCTATTGAGTCTGACTTTTGATTGTGGCTCTACACGAGATTAATTCAAGGTGAGCGTACTCAGACTTTCAGTTCTGGAACCAAATGAAAGTTTTTGAGCTCAGGGAAGTCAACTCGGAGCTCAGGTTTTGATTAAAGCAAGTTGAACCTGCTTGCAGGAATGCCATATGTAATTGAATTATATACCTCGAAAACCTAGCTAATCTTTATTATTTAGACAAAGCTCTTACATTCAGGGTCCACGAGTTGGAATGCATGCCACATCCCCTGGTTTGGATTGTCAATTACATCTGAAAGATGAATAAAACAGAACATTGAGGGCACTGAAATTAAGAGCGATGAACGTGAATGTAAAAATGACTTGCATATCATCTCTAACTCCGTTATATGACGAAGGGTCAATCCGTTTTCCTGCAAGAGAGGAACAAAGTTGCATAAAGTGACCCACAACACGTTATAATTAGCTGCTGTAGGTTTAACTGTCGATTCATTTTCCCACAAGAAAATAAAATGAAACTGTTATGGGAACAGGAACAAAATGAGGTTAATTACAGCAGGAATGGGCAGAGGATGGTGACATGCGGCCAGCTCTGTTTTATAATCAGACCCAACAAACCCTTGTATTATAAATACTGTAGCCCTGTTATTCTTATTATTGAACCTTAATTAATTGAGCCATTTCCCTCCAAATTGGTAAATTATTTTGAGTAACAAATTAATTATTCATATGTGTCAAATAATTATTACTTAATTGCAAGTCAACATTGTATTGAATAAATACAAGATGAAAAGTTCCAGGACAAACCTAAATCTTTTGTGACACCAGATCTGTAACTTTTGACACATCTAATATCCATTTGTGTAAATCATTGGTACATAGATTATAACAAAGATTTGTAATCACGTCGAGGCTTTTAAAATCATTTCAAATAAAAACAATTTTAAAAACCCAACAACAACAATGTACATTTTACTGCAGCGTGTACCTCACTATAGGCGATCAGTTCGTCCGCCAACGCCCATTTCGTTTGAGTAAAATCCATGTTTTGCTGCTGAGCCACCGTCAAACGGCCCCATTTCTCCAGCGTCACTTTCAGAAACCGAGTCGGTATCCGTCGAACAAGCTGACGCAACAACGACTTCATCTGGTCCTCCATTAGTGATTAAACAGTATTCGCCTGATGAAGAAATAAAAAACAGAATCCGATGTAAATGTAGACTCACGCTGGTTCAGCTAACTCGTCAAGTCTAAAAACAAACCACCCGCCTTGGTGAAACAAACAAATTGACCAATCGACTATCGGCAAACATGGTTAAGACGATTGATCAGTGACGTGTTGAGCGGTCTCAATAAACCATTGTATTCAGTAGCATTTTCGAAGACGTATTGTGAAGAGTGCTCTTGCAACGCCTGCGAAGCTTTGTCACTGAAGGCCCCACCTTTATGGGAAAAAAGCCAACAACAAGGAACTCAATTGGTCAATAGATGAAGACATGTTCACCGATTGGTTGTTACCGATTGTCATTCAACCGTTCGCCCTTCAGTTACGCAAACCAGTGTCATGTCTCCTCGTCGTTTGACGATTTACTTTCAAGTTTAGACAGCAATAAGGGTGATCGCAAGGTAATGTGTTGATTTGTCATCGCCCGTGGTGCTAGTCAAAAAGAAAAAGACAAAAGGACTGTACAAGCGATACGTTTGGCTAATTGTAAGTATGTTTATGCTCCGCTGGCTAGTTTGTAGCTCAACCCAACATTTGTACGACTTGTAAACTGACTGTCTACCGCTGCTAAGGGTTCATTGGTCTAGAACTCTAGGTTCTTATTATCCTTTGGTGTGAGTCGGGATCAATCGAAATTGATTTTATCTTGTACTCTTGACTGTGTGTGCAGGTAAGTGTCTACTACAGGATCCAGCATCTCAATGACATCACAGGAGGGAGAGGGATGGGGAGGCATTAGTATCCTTCATGTCACATTAGGCAGGGTATTTGATTTTTATGGCCATATTTGACGAAGTTACCATCGTAATTGGTTTTAATACTCAAATAATTCAACTGAGTGTGCGTGTTTGTGACTTTTCTGTACAGTATTTACACAGTACGACCTTAATTCAGCATGCACCCTGACCTGTCGCCACACCTGCACACAGATGAGTGTAATGAGCTCATAAAGCGTTTGAAGCAGTGCCACTCTGAGGTATGTCAGAACCCCCCTTACTGTTCCTTATAACACATCCAGAAATTAATTGTGTCTACCCCCAGCACAACGTCCTGAAGTTCTTCGGGACGTGTAACGACGTTGACCGCGCCATGCGCCACTGCCTTAAGAATGAGGTGAAGGTCACATTTGCGTGTGCAAAATGAGAGATTTTGGCATGGCCTACTCACCGCTTAATTACATTGTTGTAATTTGACAGAGACTGGAAAGGCGGGAGCGCAGCAAACAGCATGCACAAGCCATGAAAAAGAGGTTGAAAGACGGACCCAAGGAGCAGCTTTGAAAGACATTTATACTGCAAAACTTGTGTTCGGTTGAGATACCGAACTGAGCCTGCATTGCTGTGTTGCAGCATATACAGTGGATAGAAATTATCGACCTACCTCTGGTCAAATGCCAAGTTTTTGTGATGTATGAGAATGAGACCAGGAAAAATCTTTTTGAAACATTTTAATGTGGTCTATAAACTGGAGAACTCAAAATCTTTTGAAAATAAACAACTGACTGACATATTTTGGTGGAACAAGTGTGCATACTCTCTTATAATTGGGGAGCTTATACGCGGACTGGAGTATGAATGACAGAATGATGTTGACAGAATTGGTTTATTCTGAAAACAGCCGACACCCAGTTATAAGGTTTATTATTTAATTACCTTGTTCTCTATTACAAAAACCTGGCATTTAATCGGGAGCGTAACTTCATATATGTAATGAAGATGCTGGAATCATGATGTTGGCATCAGAGGTTAGCATGTGACTTACCGTTTGCCAGTGACACCAAGCAGTGACAAATCCCATGATTATGGACAGCTTACTCCCACACGAAAAGACCATCATCACATTGTCATCTGTACGCCTTGAAACATGTCAGCCTCATTGAAAGGAACTTTGTGACACTTACGGTGAATGATTGGATGTTGGATGACAACGCAGAGTAGAATGGCACTGGGATGTTTTCTTGACAGTCAGCCTCACGGATACATAGCATTCCACTTTTGCAGTACACCCTGATGAATGCCTTCGCCATGGAGACATCACATAACGAAAGCAATCTTAAGTTTCAGATTTTTTTTTTAATAATATTCGTAGGTTTTGCCAAAGATCCCAACTGTAGGTTTGAAAATAACAGTCCTGCTTACTCCACTGAGTACGACAGCTATCGAAAAGGGTATCGGACCATATGCTGGAAAAGTGTGGCAATTACACTCTTCCTGCACTGATTAAGAAAGTAACAGTGTATCAAAGAAATATTCCTTATACATACATAGTGATTGGCTCATTCAGGGGCAATGTGTGTGCAAATTTAGATACTGTCCAACAATATCAGGTGAACGGAAACAATGAGTGCAATCTTTATAAAAATTAATTACCAATGCAAATTCTGCCACAAGACGTGATTTTAACTAATCTTTCTCTTGGGGATTCGCCAGGTAGAGATGACTGACCGCAAGGCACTCTACAGCTGCCACAGCAGCAGACTATCTGAAGCGATTATGCATTTTTAGGGTGTAGGCTTTGCTTGTTAGCTAACTGTATGGTGCACTAGGAAACCGATAATGCAAACAAATCGCTCAATACTGTATAGAAATGGAGAGCGAGGCCTCCTGCCAGAGTTGGATTGCATCACTCGGCACCATTACTACTGGAAAACTGAAATGCAGTTGAGGACTATCTCCACAAATGAGTCTTTGCACATGCTTCAAGAAATTATCCTCAAATACATCAAATGTATTGAGAAACACATCTCTGAATTTCCTTTGCAAGGTTTTACAAATGTCTGGGAACATTTTCATTCAGATCATTTCATTCTCTGGGCAATGAATCAATCCCAATGGGACTGTTTTGGTTGTGAAACGTCTTAAATGTCAAGAACATCCCAACTAGCAGGACAAACATCAAGTGCATTGCAAAATGGGGAAAGGTAAGAAAAATAAGGCACTAATCATGCATTTACCGTATCTTTATTTCATGGAAGTACACTTTTATTTTTTGGGAGTCGGGCATGTCTCCATATCATTCATCTGCAACGGCCTTATATAAATTTGCTCAAAACCTCAATAAAACAACATGGAATATTTGACATGCCTTTACAAATTCACAAATGATTGTTCATCTCCGGTAAACATGACATTATTATAAGTAGCATTTGCTCTCAGAAATTATAGTCAGCTCTAAAATGAAAAATATCCTGTCTACTAAGTCATCTAGGCAATTTTCCAACACCTTCCGTTTAATATATTTCATTTGAAAGAATAAATTGTTACTTCAATTCTGGGTGACTCACAAGCAAAGCACACCTTTTCTTGAATAAATACAAAAATAAACATCGATACATACAACCAACACCTTGGAAATGCTACTTACAATGCAGGTATAAAATATACCCAGAAAAAACAGGTCACACTTTCAAAGTATTTACAGTATCTCACATGCAACATGTTACGGCAGTCTACATGTTCGAGAACTATAGTACTGCGTTATATTTGTTTCACAAAATAGTTTCCTCACATATTTTTGGTAAAACAAAATTAATCCTAAACATGACAAACATCAAAATAGAACTTCTCTTCAGTCATCACGTGCCGGTATGCAAATTTATGACAGCGACCCTGATCGCTGACCATTAGTCGAAGCGTAATTTGATCACTTGACAATCAGTTAAAAAAAAGAACAAGACTGTCGCTAAATATGACGATCGTACTTATGTCATCCGTTTCATTCCTCCATTTTAAACCTGGAAGCCAAATGTTGTGCACGTGTTTCCTTCCCAGAAAGAAATGGAATCAGGCGCAAATCTTACACTTTAGGTTGTGTATTAATTATAACTCTCATTTAATTTAAAGACACTCATCATCGACACAGGCATTCACTAGACTTCCAGTGTTTTCGACGTCCATCCCATGGACAGAACAAGAACCAAGAACAAAAGAGAAAGAACACTAACGCTGAGCATGGAAATTGTAGAGCAGGTAATTGCAATATCGACAGCAAGAATTGTTCAAAACGTGATCCAAGCATGAAATTTAGTCCATGTATTTTCAAATCGCACCATTTTCAAAAACATCACAAGACATGCAAAATTCCAAGATTAGCAGCCTCATACGTAATGGTGTCAGCCTCAAAATGTGATGTTTCATTGATACGTTTTATTTTCTTATATTTTCACAAGCTGCATCATATAAGGACCAAATGTCATGCATTTAACACCATTCGAAAGATCCTTTCACTTAGCCACTGCACCACAACTGAACAGTGATAGTTAAGTTAGTGAACTATTAATTATTAAGCTGGCAAGTTGTTCTTTTGAGTCAACAGTGCCAATTTCACACAAACCCTGGAATTGATAACTATCAATTAATGGATTATTTTGCCCACAAAACTCATGTTTAGTGTCGATCACAGGTGTCAAACTCAATTTCGGGGCCCAGTCCAAAAACAAAGTATATGCATCAATTTCATAGTTCTTATTAAAATACAAAAAATTGCAAACTGTCTTTTAAAAACTTTTAAAAATTTGGAGAACCATTTTTTGTGAGCAATCCCACTTTTAAAATAGAAGCAATAATATTTGAACAGCTTTTACTGGCCTCTGATTTCAAAACTATTTATTCATCAATTTGTTGTGTATATATCATATGAGGCAATGACGCACTTATTTGTTCTCACAGTTATAACGGAACAGCCCTCCGATGAAAACCATAACTATGATGTGGCCCGCGACAAAAATGCGTTTGACACCCTTTGGTATAGATACTGGAACCAATTAGCTGACAACAAGAACGTCTCCTGTAAGTAGCCTGAGGGGAATGTACAAGCTGCATTGAAATAAACAGTGTCTTCATGCCAACTTTGGTTTTCACTTGAAAACACCAGGCAAGTCAAATAAAGTTGTTATACGCATAATTTAACTTTTGCGGGCAATGTGTGTGCAAATTTAGATACTGTCCAACAATATCAGGTGAACGGAAACAATGAGTGCAATCTTTATAAAAATTAATTACCAATGCAAATTCTGCCACAAGACGTGATTTTAACTAATCTTTCTCTTGGGGATTCGCCAGGTAGAGATGACTGACCGCAAGGCACTCTACAGCTGCCACAGCAGCAGACTATCTGAAGCGATTATGCATTTTTAGGGTGTAGGCTTTGCTTGTTAGCTAACTGTATGGTGCACTAGGAAACCGATAATGCAAACAAATCGCTCAATACTGTATAGAAATGGAGAGCGAGGCCTCCTGCCAGAGTTGGATTGCATCACTCGGCACCATTACTACTGGAAAACTGAAATGCAGTTGAGGACTATCTCCACAAATGAGTCTTTGCACATGCTTCAAGAAATTATCCTCAAATACATCAAATGTATTGAGAAACACATCTCTGAATTTCCTTTGCAAGGTTTTACAAATGTCTGGGAACATTTTCATTCAGATCATTTCATTCTCTGGGCAATGAATCAATCCCAATGGGACTGTTTTGGTTGTGAAACGTCTTAAATGTCAAGAACATCCCAACTAGCAGGACAAACATCAAGTGCATTCCAAAATGGGGAAAGGTAAGAAAAATAAGGCACTAATCATGCATTTACCGTATCTTTATTTCATGGAAGTACACTTTTATTTTTTGGGAGTCGGGCATGTCTCCATATCATTCATCTGCAACGGCCTTATATAAATTTGCTCAAAACCTCAATAAAACAACATGGAATATTTGACATGCCTTGACAAATTCACAAATGATTGTTCATCTCCGGTAAACATGACATTATTATAAGTAGCATTTGCTCTCAGAAATTATAGTCAGCTCTAAAATGAAAAATATCCTGTCTACTAAGTCATCTAGGCAATTTTCCAACACCTTCCGTTTAATATATTTCATTTGAAAGAATAAATTGTTACTTCAATTCTGGGTGACTCACAAGCAAAGCACACCTTTTCTTGAATAAATACAAAAATAAACATCGATACATACAACCAACACCTTGGAAATGCTACTTACAATGCAGGTATAAAATATACCCAGAAAAAACAGGTCACACTTTCAAAGTATTTACAGTATCTCACGTGCAACATGTTACGGCAGTCTACATGTTCGAGAACTATAGTACTGCGTTATATTTGTTTCACAAAATAGTTTCCTCACATATTTTTGGTAAAACAAAATTAATCCTAAACATGACAAACATCAAAATAGAACTTCTCTTCAGTCATCACGTGCCGGTATGCAAATTTATGACAGCGACCCTGATCGCTGACCATTAGTCGAAGCGTAATTTGATCACTTGACAATCAGTTAAAAAAAAAAAAGAACAAGACTGTCGCTAAATATGACGATCGTACTTATGTCATCCGTTTCATTCCTCCATTTTAAACCTGGAAGCCAAATGATGTGCACGTGTTTCCTTCCCAGAAAGAAATGGAATCAGGCGCAAATCTTACACTTTAGGTTGTGTATTAATTATAACTCTCATTTAATTTAAAGACACTCATCATCGACACAGGCATTCACTAGACTTCCAGTGTTTTCGACGTCCATCCCATGGACAGAACAAGAACCAAGAACAAAAGAGAAAGAACACTAACGCTGAGCATGGAAATTGTAGAGCAGGTAATTGCAATATCGACAGCAAGAATTGTTCAAAACGTGATCCAAGCATGAAATTTAGTCCATGTATTTTTCAAATCGCACCATTTTCAAAAACATCACAAGACATGCAAAATTCCAAGATTAGCAGCCTCATACGTAATGGTGTCAGCCTCAAAATGTGATGTTTCATTGATACGTTTTATTTTCTTATATTTTCACAAGCTGCATCATATAAGGACCAAATGTCATGCTTTTAACACCATTCGAAAGATCCTTTCACTTAGCCACTGCACCACAACTGAACAGTGATAGTTAAGTGAGTGAACTATTAATTATTAAGCTGGCAAGTTGTTCTTTTGAGTCAACAGTGCCAATTTCACACAAACCCTGGAATTGATAACTATCAATTAATGGATTATTTTGCCCACAAAAACTCATGTTTAGTGTCGATCACAGGTGTCAAACTCAATTTCCGGGGGCCCAGTCCGCAAAAACAAAGTATATGCATCAATTTCATAGTTCTTATTAAAATACAAAAAATTGCAAACTGTCTTTTAAAAACTTTTAAAAATTTGGAGAACCATTTTTTGTGAGCAATCCCACTTTTAAAATAGATGCAATAATATTTGAACAGCTTTTACTGGCCTCTGATTTCAAAACTATTCATCAATTTGTTGTGTATATATCATATGAGGCAATGACGCACTTATTTGTTCTCACAGTCATAACGGAACGGCCCTCCGATGAAAACCATAACTATGATGTGGCCCGCGACAAAAATGCGTTTGACACCCTTTGGTATAGATACTGGAACCATATTAGCTGACAACAAGAACGTCTCCTGTAAGTAGCCTGAGGGGAATGTACAAGCTGCATTGAAATAAACAGTGTCTTTCATGCCAACTTTGGTTTTCACTTGAAAACACCAGGCAAGTCAAATAAAGTTGTTATACGCATAATTTAACTTTTGCACTACTGTAAGTGTATACATACACATTCATATATATTATCATCACTTTGTCATGTGCAATCAGATACATTCGCCCCCCACCTAAATCTGCATTCCTCCTCACATCGTTTCAGAAACACACTGCACTTCCCTTGAAGACCCTGTTCATATGAAACTAATGCACTTTTGAAAGGAGACTCAACATCTGGACGGTCCATTTTCAAAATGTCCTTTAAAAACCTGATCGAGAAGGACTTGTTGGAAGCAAATCCAACTCCTCGCTTTCTTCTCTGCTGATGGACGGAAACAAAGGTCTACGTTTAAGATGCTTCTTTAGTTTGAGGTTATTTCTCACACGTTTTGTTGTGTAGGTAGCTGAAGAGCGCCTCCAGTCCTTTGGTGGAACACCACAGCTGCTTTAGCATCTGACACTCCTTCTCATTTACTTCCTCCAGGCAATGTAGTAGGATGCTCCTCACCAGGCATTTGGATTCTTCTAGAACCTATTATGCAAAGACAGGAGCTTTGTTAGGTTTATTTCAAGAGGACAAAGACATTGTGACCGTGCGGCACAAACCACAGCATTGCACGACGCCATCTCCTTCACACGTAGCATCACTTCCTGATTAAATGTGGTTGGCCAGAACACCTGCGACACCAGACCTCGATTGCACGCTTCTTGCGCTGTCAGCTTTCGACCACAGAACAGCATCTCATTGGCCTGCCAATTGGACAAGAAAAGAAGTCACATTTGAGGGAGTCTAAACGTGAACTGGACTCGGACTATTAGGATTTGCTTGGACTCACCAAAGCCACACCAAGGATTTGGGGGAAAGTGTAAGAGGAACAGCCGGAGGGGGTGAGGTGAAGGGCCGCACAAGGAGTCTGGAACCAGGCTCTCTCACTGGCCCACACCACATCACAAAGAGGCAGGATAGAAGCCCCCAGGCCCAGGGCGGGCCCATTGATTGCCACTACGATGGGCTTTTTGAAGCGTATGAACGCCAACACAAAGTCCCTGGATGAGGTGAAGGGCAGTAAACCTTGAGGACACGTTTACACAACAATGGAAATCTTAATTTAGCCATCTAGATTCCTACCCTCAGCAATTGTGACAACCTTTGAGCAATGACTGAAAGGATAAGGTCGAGAATACAACTAGCAGGAACTAGTGTCTTATGCTCACCCTCAAATAGAGGGTGAAGAGCACAGTCATCCGGGAGAGACTCACGGTAGAGCTAGTGGTACTCTTCCTTATCAAGAGGAGCTAACAGAGCCACCACGGCTCTGGCAGCTATTGTGGCTGCTTCTCTTTTGCCTCCCTGCACACAGTACTTTGCCTCACTGAAGGGGCGTACGAGAGCACACAGGTTCACATTACTGCCGGTCTTCAAAACAGACTTAGCTCGCTGCAAGTCTAAAATCCCGTGCACAGCTGCAGTCCATTCATTTAAAATTTTGCACCTTCATGAAAGCCAAATCCAGAAAAGATCAAACTTTAAGAAAATTTTCAAGACTGAACTAACAGTCAAAAACAGGATCTAATTAGTATAAGACGAACATCAGAGATTGAAAATGAGTTTCTCTTTCTGTGTCTGCGCTTCTCAAACCGAATCAGGCTGCTAATTTAACTGACAATACACCACTCTGTTTTGTCATATACATTTGTAAATACTCTCACAGCAGTGCCTCACCAGAGAATCGAGAATAAAATGACCTGGATGAATGAGCATATTCACAAGCGTATGGCGTGACGTCATTCTCGACTCTTCTTGGTGACAAGAATGCAAATAGGAAGAAGCTTTGCTCTTTGGAACGAGTAAGACGTGATAAAGCAGCAGTCAGAAAATCAAATGCAACTTTAATAATTAACGGGAAAATATAGCAAACTACAATAAACACTGCAGAAAAATCACAACTCAAGTACATTGTCCACGTTTGTGTGGTGAACAGAAGACATGCTGCTATCAGACGTCAATGCTGGTGCTAATAGCAGACACGCTAAACCAAGGATGAGTCAATGAAGGGTCTAATCTTTTTATGTCACCCGCAGACTACCTCTGGCTGGAGGGCTCGGACTGGATTTTTTATTTATTTTTTAGCCCTATCAGAGTTAGTTTGTTGCATCCACACCTGTCAAACTGAACTGCACCAAGGGGGTTGGGGAATGCATTAAAGTTGTACTAAAACGAATTAAGGTATGCTAGAGTGAAAGCACCTTCAGAACACAATATTTTCAGTGTTCATGTAGAACCGGTTATTTTTATCCATGGCGCGTTCAGACCGCATCATGTCACTGTCCCGTAAACAACTGATGTCTCCATCTACTATAAGGGGGTAAGCCATTTCCAGTAAAAATGGCATCCTGTAAATAGCCCGAGTCAAACAGCAAGTGAGTCCTGGGGTTGTGGGAGCGCTTTCAACTTACCTTACGGCATCTGCAATGCGACTGCTCTCTTTCCTGCGGTCGGTGGACAGACGACCTATGAGGTAGGATGGCTCTATCCCACTGCAGAATATAGTCCCCACAGAGCTGAGCAATAACAGTTTACTGTCATCGGCCGCTGCATTACCCAGAGCCCGACACACCTCCTTCATGATCTAAAAAGGAACGCAAGGACTGTTGTGAAATATAACGCTACCCGACAACAAATGGGCCTACAAAAAAAAAAAAATTATGTTAACAACTTCACCCCTCACATTCAAGACACAATGGATCCTGTTGGACAGTGCCGGCACACATAACAAATCGCCACATTAACTCATTTAATGCCAAGGAAGTTTTTTTTTTTTAGAATCCACCGGGTACGTCTATGTATTTTAAAATGTTTTTCACGTGGTATGGTAAAGGTTCTGAAAAAGGCTGGCGCTGAATGAGTTAAGCCAAAACCATTGTGTCGAGCCTCCATATTCAATGGTAGATAGGCAGGAACGTTTCGAAGGCAAAAAAGAACGACAAAAAAATGTCAACGCATGAGTTAAAAGAACATTAAGGTCTTCGAGTCTTGTGTGTGAAGATGTTGTCGTTCCTACCTCTGGCGTCAGAGCGTTGTTATCCGTTGTTTGGCTGGAGAGGAGGACATGCGTGAAACCGTCCTCCTTCCGGACGACGATGTCCCGAAATCGACAGTTGCTCTCGTTCTGTCGCACGTTGTACCTGAGCCGCTTGTCAAACACGTAACACTTCTCCTCCGTCAGCTTGCGTTTTACTGAGCTGTGGAGCTGCATCTTGCCATTAGCCAGAGGGGAACCTGACGGAGGGAGGATGGCAAAACAGGTTAACTTAGTCTTGTAAACATACCATACTAAATTGGAATTATTTTAACAGAGTAAAATTAATGTTTGTAAACTTTGCAGAAGTTCCAGGTGGATATATATATATATATATATATATATTAGAGCTGTCAAACGATTATAATATTTAATCTAATTAAAAACTCAACTGTCATAATTAACTCAAATTAACTAAAAATTAATTGTGATTACTCACGCATTTTTTATCGTTTCTGAATTTCCTTTTATATTTTTTGTCCTATTTTCCCCCATTTTAATGCTCTCATCAACATGGAATCATGAATCAGTTTTCTATGTGCAAAATGCAAATACAGTATTTACTGAAATAACAATTTAGATTTTCAATTTTACATGAACATTTTTCACTTGGAGCAGTTATTCACACATTATCTCTCACACAATATTACTGTCCATCGACAACAGTGAAAAAAATATTTTGTCACACAACAGCTGCTTGAACAGCTCTTTTCATGGAATCAAAACAGCGCAATATAACATTATAAATTGCACATCTAAGGTAAACTAGTACTCAGCCTATAATGAATTTAAGCAATGGTTGCATACTTCGTTTTTCTTAAATTTGCTTTGAACACAGCAGTCAGGCTATGCTGATTCTGTTGATCCTTCTTGCTCGGAAGTCTCTCTACGGTTTTGTGTCAACATCATTTCGGATTCTTGTAATGGAGGCTCTCGCTGGCAATCAGTAGTGGAGTTGTTCAGTTAATTCCGTTTTTCACGGCCCCCTGAATAGGATTGTCGGTCAGCATGGAAGGATCTCTCGTTCTGTACTTTTTGATCATTTATTGGAGCACTTTGCAGCAGAAGTAGTCGTAGTAGTAGTAGTTGTAACAGAAGTATCAGAAGCAGGTAATAACCTAAACTACACATAAATGCAGTAAAAAATTAATATATCTATCTTTCTGCATCACAATGTAAATATGTATATAATTGACATCAATTAATACCTTTATTTAACAATACGTTTAATAAATAATGTAATCAACCCTGATTTCACTATGTATCATTTTCGTCATCATTATTCATTGTTTTAAACATAAGAAACCATACAACACAAACATATCAAGTCGAATCGAACAAAAGAACTACAAGTCCCAAAAGTCAATCCCGGAAGTGGAGCGCGGCTTGATTAACCCCAGCTGCAACGCAATTTACTTCGTTTAAACGTCAGATTGCAGACGGACAAACATGACAACTATGCACAAATGAGCTAAATAAAGACACCCCTGTTCTAGCAACATTTTAGCCCACGCTGTTTAAATTGCCGATTGCTTCAGCAACTTTGTTCTTCGTCGTGTCATCCATTTTCTTCGCTTTGAAATGATCCATAGCTGTCTGTCTGAGAGGGGGCGGAGTACTCACGTCAGCTGTGCGTTTGGCCATTAAGTGGTATTTCAGACTCGACGTGCTATGATGATAGCTCAGTTTACGACTGCAAAACATACAGGTAACTTTGGTCTTGTCAGTGGAACAACCTGGCAACTTTTTAAAAGTAAACTTTCCATTCATAAACTAAGTATCCGTTTTCGGTGTCTCGCGCTGCCGTGGCTGGCAAAACAAACATGCGTGGACCTGTGCAGCGCTTGATGTTTTGATTCTGGTTTATTTATAAAGCAACGTAACATCCGCTGTGGCGTCTGCGCGTTAATCTCGCGAAAATTTTTGATCCCGATAAAATTCATTTAAATTAATGCCAATAAACGCTAAACTGACAGCTCTAATATATATTAGAGCTGTCAGTTTAGCGTATATATATATATATATATATTAATATATATTAATATATATTAATATATATATATTATATATATTATATTAGGGCTGTCAGTTTAGCGCTTTTATTGGATCAAAGATCTTCAACAATATTACTTCCATCGAAACAGTCAAAAACATTGTCAAACGTGCTGAACATCATGAAAAATCTCATTACTTAAAATTCACTCTAAGTAAACTGATCACCATACATATTTTAATTAACCCTTTGGAAATAACAAAGGTTGGTTTTTAGACCTAAAAATTTCCAAATGTGCCAAATGTATTGACTTTCTCAGGGCAGCAAATCGAGAATAAAATGACCTGGATGAATGAGCATATTCACAAGCGTATGGCGTGACGTCATTCTCGACTCTTCTTGGTGACAAGAATGCAAATAGGAAGAAGCTTTGCTCTTTGGAACGAGTAAGACGTGATAAAGCAGCAGTCAGAAAATCAAATGCAACTTTAATAATTATCGGGAAAATCTAGCAAACTACAATAAACACTGCAGAAAAATCACAACTCAAGTACATTGTCCACGTTTGTGTGGTGAACAGAAGACATGCTGCTATCAGACGTCAATGCTGGTGCTAATAGCAGACACGCTAAACCAAGGATGAGTCAATGAAGGGTCTAATCTTTTTATGTCACCCGCAGACTACCTCTGGCTGGAGGGCTCGGACTGGATTTTTTATTTATTTTTTAGCCCTATCAGAGTTAGTTTGTTGCATCCACACCTGTCAAACTGAACTGCACCAAGGGGGTTGGGGAATGCATTAAAGTTGTACTAAAACGAATTAAGGTATGCTAGAGTGAAAGCACCTTCAGAACACAATATTTTCAGTGTTCATGTAGAACCGGTTATTTTTATGTATGGCGCGTTCAGACCGCATCACGTCACTGTCCCGTAAACAACTGATGTCTCCATCTACTATAAGGGGGTAAGCCATTTCCAGTAAAAATGGCATCCTGTAAATAGCCCGAGTCAAACAGCAAGCGAGAAGTCCTGGGGTTGTGGGAGCGCTTTCAACTTACCTTACGGCATCTGCAATGCGACTGCTCTCTTTCCTGCGGTCGGTGGACAGACGACCTATGAGGTAGGATGGCTCTATCCCACTGCAGAATATAGTCCCCACAGAGCTGAGCAATAACAGTTTACTGTCATCGGCCGCTGCATTACCCAGAGCCCGACACACCTCCTTCATGATCTAAAAAGGAACGCAAGGACTGTTGTGAAATACAGTATAACGCTACCCGACAACAAATGGGCCTACAAAAAAAAAATTATGTTAACAACTTCACCCCTCACATTCAAGACACAATGGATCCTGTTGGACAGTGCCGGCACACATAACAAATTGCCACATTAACTCATTTAATGCCAAGGAAGTTTTTTTTTTTTAGAATCCACCGGGTACGTCTATGTATTTTAAAATGTTTTTCACGTGGTATGGTAAAGGTTCTGAAAAACGCTGGCGCTGAATGAGTTAAGCCAAAACCATTGTGTCGAGCCTCCATATTCAATGGTAGATAGGCAGGAACGTTTCAAAGGCAAAAAAGAACGACAAAAAAATGTCAATGCATGAGTTAAAAGAACATTAAGGTCTTCGAGTCTTGTGTGTGAAGATATTGTCGTTCCTACCTCTGGCGTCAGAGCGTTGTTATCCGTTGTTTGGCTGGAGAGGAGGACATGCGTGAAACCGTCCTCCTTCCGGACGACGATGTCCCGAAATCGACAGTTGCTCTCGTTCTGTCGCACGTTGTACCTGAGCCGCTTGTCAAACACGTAACACTTCTCCTCCGTCAGCTTGCGTTTTACTGAACTATGGAGCTGCATCTTGCCATTAGCCAGAGGGGAACCTGACGGAGGGAGGATGGCAAAACATTATATATATATATATATTAGAGCTGTCAGTTTAGCGCGTTTTTATCGACAATTTAAATGAATTTTATCGGGATCAAAAATTTTCTCGCGGGATTAACGTGGCAGACGTCACAGCGGATGTGACGTTGCTCTATAAATAAACCAGAAACAAAACATCAATCGCTTCTGCACAAGTCCACGACTCGTTTGTTTTGCCAGCCACGGCAGCGAGACACCGAAAACGGATATTTAAATAGTTTATGAATGGAAAGTTTACTTTTAAAAGTTGCCAGATTGTTCCACTGACAAGACCAAAGTGACCTGGATGTTTTGCAGTCGTAAACTGAGCTATCATCATAGCACGTCGAGTCTGAAATACCACTTAATTAATGGCCAAGCACACCGCTGACATGAGTAACTCCGCCCGCTCGTCTCAGACAGACGGTTATGGATCATTTCAAAGCGAAGAAAATGGATGACACGACAAAGAACAAAGTTGCTGAAGCAATCGGCAATTTAAATAGCGTGGGCTAAAATGTTGCTAGAACAGGGTTGTCTTTATTTCGCTCATTTGTGCATAGTTGTCATGTTTGTCCGTCTGCAATCTGACGTTTAAACGAAGTAAATTGCGTTGCAGCGGCGCTCCACTTCCGGGTTGGACCTTTGGGACTTGTAGTTCTTTTGTTCGATTCGACTTGATATGTTCATGCCGCACTCGACTTCCGGGATTGAGTATTGGGACTTGTAGTTCTTTTGTTCGATTCGACTTTATGTTTGTGTTGTATGGTTTCTTACGTTTAAAACAATGAATAATGATGACGATAATGATACATAGTGAAATCAGGGTTGATTAAATTATTTATTAAACCTATTGTTAAATAAAGGTATTAATTAATGTAAATTATATACATATTTACATTGTGATGCAGAAAGATAGATATATTAAATTTTTACTGCATTTATGTGTAGTTTAGGTTATTACCTGCTTCTGATACTTCTGTTACAACTACTACTACTACTACTTCTGCTGCAAAGTGCTCCAATAAATGATCCAAAAAGTACAGAACGAGAGATCCTTCCATGCTGACCGACAATCCCTAACTGAACAACCATTACTGATTGCCAGCGAGAGCCTCCATTACAAGAATCCGAAATGATGTCGACACAAAACCGTAGAGAGACTTCCGAGCAAGAAGGACCAACAGAATCAGCATAGCCTGACTGCTGTGTTCAAAGCAAATTTGAGAAAAACGAAGTATGCAACCATGGCTTAAATCCATTATAGGCTGAGTACTAGTTTACCTTAGATGTGCACTTTATAATGTTATATTGCGCTGTTTTGATTCCATAAGAAGAGCTGTTCAAGCAGCTGTTGTGTGACAAAATATTGTTTTCACTGTTGTTGATGGACAGTAATATTGTGTGAGAGATAATGTGTGAATAACTGCTCCAAGTGAAAAATGTTCATGTAAAATTGAAAATCAAAATTGTTATTTCAGTAAATATTTGCATTTTGCACATAGAAAACTGATTCATGATTCCATGTTGATGAGAGCATTAAAATGGGGGAAAATAGGACAAAAAAATATAAAAGGAAATTCAGAAACGATAAAAAATGAGTAATCATGATTAATTTTTAGTTAATTTGAGTTAATTATGACAGTTTAGTTTTTAATTAGATTAAATATTTTAATCGTTTGACAGCTCTAATATATATATAAATATATATATATATATATATATATATATATATATATATATATATATATATATATATATATATATATATATATATATATATATATATATATATAAATAAACTGATGAATAATCAAAATTGTGGCAGCATTATGGGGCCGAGCGGTCAATACGTGTGCCTCACTGTCAAAATGCTCAGGGTTCCAATATTGACTCCGCCCTTCATGTTAGCATGATCGCCCTGTGCAATGGTTCGATATTATACTAAATAATGCATGTATATTTTAATAATATTTGAAGAGCCTGTATAAATCCTTGTACCGAATAATTAATATACTATAACAAACACAAACTTTACTGTACTGTACGATATGCGTTAATAGGCTGCTTTGTAAAGTCTGATTATGGGATTTTGTCATTCATAATACATCTCAACAGCCAGTGAAATATTCTGTAATACAAAGGATCATTAGATGAAGTTGTAGCACCTGCGCTGACTCTTGCTGGAACGTTCCAAATGTCCAGCAAGAATTCTGCTGTTTGCTAAACATTCACAATCAGCTTCTGGATGTACTTTAGAAGTGCGTGTGCACAATCAGAGACACTCTTATTACCCTGAACTGTCACAGAAGTGGGATAAATCAATGGCACTGAGAGAACTAAGTGAGGTGAGTGGAGGAGTCTTTCGAGGATTAGGAGATTAACATCAATAATAGCTGTCAGTGTGTTAGCCACCGTCTTATATTTTTAGCAAGGTCTTCTTAAACGTGGGTGACTTCTGATGAAAAGCTGCATACCTAATGAGGATCAGTGGTGGTGTGTAAAAAATGGGTTAGGGATAGGTTCTTTCACATGGACGCTACATCAGGAAAGTAATTGAGGTAATGTGTCAATTTGAACGGAGGCCACCATTTTAACAAGCTAACCAATCGAAATGCTGTTGTGAGGTAAAGCAGTCTCTCATTAACCACACTGTGTTGTACTGAACAGCAAAGATACTTCTCATTCTGGACATCAGGCAACTGTAGCTGGTGTATATGAATGAACGCTTATTTAAGGGTTTGCAATCCATTTTAGGCATTTGAATTGCCTGTTTTCAAATGGAGATGACATTATGAAATGAATATAAATGATTAACCAAGGCGGTGTGGGCCCTGGACTGTGACCACATTCGAAGGTGTTATCCGCTTCTGCAGCAAAGAACCACGGTAAGAACTTTATATCGTGGCTTTCAAAAGTCTGCACGCCCCATTTTGAATACCATTTTTGGGATTTCAAAAATTGAGGCCCCAGTTCGACCTGAACAAACCTGCCCTCGTTTATGATGCTACCACTACCATGCTTCCCTGGTATGGTGTTCTTCTGGTCATGAGCAGTGTTGTTTTTGCACAAAACATACCATTTAGAATGATGTCCAAAATGTTGTACTTTGGTTTCATTGGACCAGAGCAAATTTCCTGAACGTGTCTAGGAGATTTCAAGTGAAAACTGGCATTTGAATAGAAGTCTAGAGGCTTTTTCTATCCACTATAAGCTTTCTGCCCAATTCTCCTATTCAACCGCAGGGAAGAAGTCTCCACTTTGTGAGCAGAATGAGTGGCTCTGAGAGCGCGAACAGTGAAACAATTGATTAATTAACATGTTGCTTGTAACACTTTACTGCAGGACAAAAACAAGTTTGTAGGTACAGTACACTAAACAAATTGTATTGTACTTTGGCACATGCATCCCCCCCACACACACACACAGACACACACACACACAGACACACACACACACCCACACACACACACACACACACACACACACGCATCCATTCTACTATGCAGATGGTTCTGGGTTAGTCAATTATTTATTTAATCCTTTTTGATGACAATGTGCTGATTTATTTATTTATTTTTGGCCAAACCACAAAGAAATTTGTGTTGAAAAAAGCATGTCAAATGTGTTGAAGCCAAAGGACAAGAACACAGGATAGTGTAGATTAGGTTAAAGAGAGCGAAATCACACTGGGCAGTATCCAATTGTTTCGATCATGTACAGCAGAGGTGTCAAACTCATTTTTGTCGCGGGCCACTTCGGAGTTCAGTCATCCCTCAGAGGGCGGTTACGACAGTGAAGCCGAATAAATGTTTAATCATCACATTTATTACTTGTACACACAAAAATGATGGCTAACTAGTTTTGAAATCAGTCAAGTATTTGTTCGATTATTGCTCAAGAGAGTGTAAACAGGGTAACAAACTTATTGCAAAATGTTACCGTTATTTATTACGTCTGACAATTTGAGATTTCGGTACAGATTTAAGCAAGGATAATGGAAGTTGACACAGATAATCTAATTTCGCGGGCCACATAAAATGATGTGGCGAGCCAGATCTGGCTCCCGGGCCTTGACTTTGACACCAGTGATGTACAGGGTCCGTTTCAAAAATGTAGCTGTTTTGGGAATGACTTTCAATCAATAAAAAATAAAATCATAATTTCACAAAAATAGAAGAAAACAATACCCCGTTTGCCCATGTATTCGAAACTTACCACCGGCCACTGGTATCCAAGTAAATATTTCCACAACAATTTACCTTGCTGATTCATTTCTAAAAATCTTACCCAATTGAGTAGTATCTATTTCATCCAGGCCTCCATCCACTCTGTCTGAGGACACTCTGTGTGACTTTGTAGCGGCCTCCAAATTGTGTGGTTGCACACATCCGTTCAAGTACCCATTATCAGCTTCCCTTACTTGGGCCACGAGGCGAGGGGCTTCTATCGGAGGAGTTCTAAACGTCATGGCTTTGCCCATTTTGTCCGGGAGCGGAGCATGCTTTCCGGGTCCGAGGCCAACATTCCCCAATTTATGAACATGTCCTGATCCTCTACTTCCGATCGGTAGAACAGTTCCACCTTGAACTCCGACAGCTGTCCCACTGTTGCTTTTCTTCTTTCGTGCTTCAGACCGAGCTCTGGGTTTTTCTGCCGCGTGGCCATTGCTCGTACTTTTGGGAATTCTGTGCTGTTTGTGCGTATGTAGTCGCATGCTGTTGAAGCGATCAATGAACTCCTCACAATGCAGGAGGTGGTTCTCCGGCTCCCAAGTGTCCTCTTTACTTCCATAGCCCTTCCACCTGATTAGATACTCCCACTTTCCCTTCTTATTCCGCCTCCTGTCTACAATATGTTCCACCTGAAAAAAAGGAGAGAGGGAGAGAGCATTAGATTGCATTTCTCCTGCTTAAATATACTTGAATACAGCTATGGAGGCATACAGTGACAAGTCAAGTTTAAGCTATTTAAGGTATGTTCATGATAGGCGCAAGATAAAATACCAGAGTGGAGCTGAGACACCGTGCTACTATGACAAAAGTGAAACAGTGGCATTTGAAGGTGAGGCTGTTGTATTGATAAAGCAGCATGAAGGAAGAGAGCACCAGCGAATAAACGCAGCTACATACACTCTTGTTACTGCAATAACACATGATAAACATATTACTGACTTATATCAGGGCCTTTCCAAGTTGGGCCAAATGTGAAACAGTGAGCTTCCCAACAGAGAAGACAGAACAGCTGGGGACACTACTCATTCTTTTCTGAAGGTACCACGGAAAAATAATTCATGACTCGACTGTGTGAACATTTTGCTTTGTCTATTCAAATCGTAAGCGTGGTTGGTTGTTCGTCTCTGTGTGCCCTGCGATTGGCTGGCAACCGATTCAGGGTGTCCCCCGCCTACTGCCCGAAGACAGCTGGGATAGGCTCCAGCACCCCCCGCGACCCTAGTGAGGATCAAGCGGTTCGGAAAATGGATGGATATTCAAATCGTATTTACATGCTTGCACTTTCAGCCCTCATGAGACATATTGCATTCCCTAGAAATCTATCAATTTTGACTTTGCACTTTTTTTTCTGAATGATTAAACTCCAATAGTAATTCTTGTATCACATTAACACAAAACCACTTGCAGTTTGCAAAACTAAAAGCACAAATACTGCTTCAAACGCAACACACTCCTTGCAAAATGATACACATTTATGGCTATTATTTGGACTATTATGCCAAATGTCTGGCCAGGCTGTCACAGGAAGAAAAAAACTGTTTTAGATAATTAGTGCAATCAACATGAGCACTATAAGCCACGAGTAAGCTGTCAGTGTTGAGGGAGCAGGAAGAGTGAGAAGAGTGAGAATTCCAGGAGGCCGATCATTCAGACGTGGAAGTGAAGAAGCAAGAGGGAGAGGCGCAGGAGGAAGGCGAGTAAGAAATAATATTACTGAATGACATCAAAGCTCCAATAGTGGACCATAAAATCAACCATGGAATGACCCAGATGGACAGTGAACGCTCGCCATTACACAGTTCACTTGTCATGGCTTTGCTGTTTTCACTGATTTTCTTAGTGGTTTATTTATGTTTTTTTGTTTGTTTGTTTGTTTTTAAACAATGCATTGTGTTCCGCATCCTGATTGGCTAAGGGACTGTAGACCAATGTCAACTGTCTCTGAGCCACGTCCTTACTTGCCAAGCAAGGAACCTCCCACGATCGACCCATTACCGCACATCCACGCACGCTTGCGTACGCACGCACGCACACACGCGCGCACGCCATGTTGTACAACAGCCTTAACATGAACAAAACAGAAAAATGAAGTCGATACTAGAGTTTGTGAGTTTGTGAAAAGGAAATAACTGCCGACCTTAGAAGAGACCTGACGCAGAGGCATGGACGCACATTTGCATTTTTATTTGACAGAGTACAGTATTGTATAATTGTAAAAACTACAGCGGACTCATTCACGGATTTCGCCTATCGCGGGTTCTTTTTGGAACGTCACCCCCGCTATAAACGATGGTTCATTGTAAACTACATTTTTTCTCAAGAGAATTTGTTTGGGGTGTGTGTGTTCTGACATGGAAAAGCACTGTTTTGCGTTTGTTTTGATGTTTACAGTAAACATGCACGTCAAACACCTTGAAGAAATATACTTGAAATTTGGATCTGTGTGTTTACAGAACAATGACAAACGTACTGACATAGCCTACCTTGTCCAGCTTGTGAGGAAAAAAAAGGTTGCGCCACAGAATAAAAAACCTGCTAGATATAGATGAAGTTACCAAGTTTCAAAAGTTATGTAGATTTATTTTTCTCATTTGGGTCCACCTCCCTTAAAGACCTCTGACGCACCCAGGAGAGCTGCTCACACAAAAGCTGCCTTAGCCTTTCGTTGCACAAAAAAGACACGCAGGAAGTTTGGCAAATACAGGCAGTGCCGGTGGGTTCTAAAATGAAAGCGGCCTGTGCACAGTGTGGTCAGCCGACCTCTGTGGTCGGCTGTTTGTCACTCCTTGATGCTCCTAGTTCAAAGCTCCTTTAATTGCTGTTGCTGTCAAGCCCCAACTGTGGTTTCATTGCAAGCAACATGGATCACTGCCTTCTTTTGTGAGAAGAATAAATGATACAAAGATATGAGTTGCTGGAAATTTAATCTTTTCGTTTGAGGCTCATTGTTCTCTGACTGTAATATAAACAACAAATGTAACAGGTAATCAGATTTGAACTCCGTTGGGATAGAATTTAAATATATCTACTTTTAATTATAGCCTGGGACAGGGATGCGATGGGATTTTTCTTCTGTGGGTATGGGATGGGATGGGATTGAGAAACCACTCCCGTGTCACCGTCTCATGCAGATGCTGAGAGATCAGCAAGTGCTAAGTACATTTAAAAGGAACTGCAAGATCTCCATTTGCGGATGTTGTAAAGTTGCCCGGTGTGAGCAGCCAGACTTCTACCCATGATCACTTGTCTGTATGTGACAACTTTATATATATGCTTGTGTGCCTGTTGTTTGCTTTGTGCGTGCATGTGCGACTGATGACTGACAAAAGACAACTAAGAAAAAAAAATTAAGAATAAGAAAAGATGAACGCCTTAGCACTGACAACCGATGTGCCCACCACTTATATGGAGACAAAGCCAACATTCATAACTAAGAATCACCAGTAGTTATACACCTTATCATAGTTTTCCTCAAAACACAGAGCCAGCAGTTTTGATCAGCAGTTTTTGGACAAATTCTTCTAGCTCAGACATGTTAAAGAAGGCATGCTCTGTAAAATAAGCCAAATGCATTGTGCCAGTCCTGAGCCATGCAGCTGCAAACATCCTCAAAGCCTGTCCAGACTGCAGATGTGAAGAGGGGATTATCTGCACTCAAAATTGTAATACAACGCACCTCCACTATTTGGGACTGGGCCACCCCACGAATACCAAAAATCCACAGAAACTGATGCCAATTGAAATGCATTGGAGACACAAAAATAATTCAAACAAATCTTGAAAACACTGATAAACCTCCGGTATTTCTGGACTTGTCTTGAAGTGTCAGCCCATCAATCCATCCATCCATCTTCTACCGCCGGGTCGCGGCGGCAGCAGCTTAAGCAGGGAAGCCCAGACTTCCCTCTCCCTAGATACTTCTTCTAGCTCTCCCCGGGGGATCCCGAGGCGTTCCCAGGCCATCTGGGTGACATAGTCTCTCCAGCGTGTCCTGGGTCGTCCTCGGGGTCTCCTCCCAGTGGGACATGCCCGGAACACCTCACTAGGGAGGCGCTCAGGAGGCATCCGAATCAGATGCCCCAGCCACCTCATCTGGCTCCTCTCGATGTGGAGGAGAAGCGGCTCTACTTTGAGCCCCTCCCGGATGACCGAGATCCTCACCTTATCTCTAAGGGAGAGCCCGGACACCCTGCGGAGAAAACTCATTTCGGCCGCTTTTATCCGGGATCTCGTTCTTTCGGTCACGACCCATAGCTCGTGACCATAGATGAGGGCTGGAACGTAGATCGACCGGTAAATTGAGAGCTTCGCCCTTTGGCTCAGTTCCTTCTTTACCACAACAGACCGATACAACGTCCGCATCACAGCAGATGCTGCACCGATCCGCCTGTCGATCTCTCGCTCCCTTCTGCCCTCACTCGTGAACAAGACCCCAAGTTACTTAAACTCCTCCACTTGGGGCAAGATCTCCTCCCCGACCCGGAGAGGGCACTCCACCCTTTTCCAACTGAGGACCATGGTTTCAGATTTGGAGGTGCTGATCCTCATCCCGACCGCTTCTCACTCGGCTGCGAAACGCTCCAGTGAGAGCTGGAGAGCCCTGCTTGAAGGAGCCAGCAGTACCGCATCATCTGCAAAAAGCAGAGATGCAATACTGAGGCCACCAAAACGGACCCCCTCAACACTTCGGCTGCGCCTAGAAATTCTGTCCATAAAAGTTATGAACAGAATCGGCGACAAAGGGCAGCCTTGGCGTAGTTCCACTCTCACTGGAAACGATTCCGACTTACTGCCGGCAATGCGAACCAAACACTGACATCAGTGGTATAGCGACCGAACAGCCCGTATCAGGGGGTTCGGGACCCCATACCCAAGAAGCACCCCCCACAGAACTCCCGAGGGACACGGTCAAACGCCTTCTCCAAGTCCACAAAACACATGTAGACTGGTTGGGCGAATTCCCACATACCCTCGAGGACCCTGCTAAGGGTGTAGAGCTGGTCCACTGTTCCACGGCCGGGACGAAAACCACACTGCTCCTCCTCAATCCGAGGCTCGACTTCCTGACAGACCCTTCTCTCCAGCACCCCTGAATAGACCTTACCAGGGAGGCTGAGGAGTGTGATCCCTCTGTAGTTGGAACACACCCTCCGGTCCCCCTTTTTAAAAAGAGGGACCACCACCCCGGTCTGCCAATCCAGAGGCACTGTCCCCGATGACCACGCGATGTTGCAGAGGCGTGTCAACCAGGACAGCCCCACAACATCCAGAGCCTTGAGGAACTCCGGGAGGATCTCGTCCACCCCCGGGGCCCTGCCACCGAGGAGCTTTTTAACCACATCGGTGACTTCGACCACAGAGATAGGAGAGCCCACCTCAGAGTCCCCAGACTCTGCTTCCTCCAAGGAAGGCGTGCCGGTGGAGTTGAGGATGTCTTCGAAGTACTCCGCCCACCGGCTCACAACGTCCCGAGTCGAGGTCAACAGCGCCCCATCCCCACTGTACACAGTGTTAGTGGTGCACTGTTTCCCCCTCCTGAGACGTCGGATGGTGGACCAGAATTTTCTCGAAGCCGTCTGGAAGTCGGCTTCCATGGCCTCACCGAACTCCGTCCGAGTTTTTGCCTCGGTGACCACCGAAGCCGCATTCCGCTTGGCCAGTCGATACCCGTCAGCTGCCTCTGGAGTCCCACAGGCCATAAAGGCCCGATAGGACTCCTTCAGCTTGACGGCATCCCTTACTGCTGGTGTCCACCAGCGAGTACGGGGGTTGTCGCCACGACAGGCACCAACTACCTTACGGCCACAACTCAGATTGGCCGCCTCAACAATAGAGGCACGGAACGTGGTCCATTAGGACTCAATGTCCCCCGCCTCCCCCGGAACATGGGAAAAGCTCTGTCGGAAGTGGGAGTTGAAACTCCTTCTGACAGGGGATTCCGCCAGATGCTCCCAACAAACCCTCACAATACGTTTGGGTCTGCCAGGACAGACCGGCATCTTCCCCCACCATCGGAGCCTACTCACCCCCAGGTGGTGATCAGTTGACAGCTCCGCCCCTCTCTTCACCAGAGTGTCCAAAACATGCAGCCGCAAATCCGATGATACAACCACAAAGTCAATCATCGAACTGCGGCCTCGGGTGTCCTGGTGCCAAGTGCACATATGGACACCCTTATGTTTGAACAAGGTGTTCGTTATGGACAGAAGTCCAATAACAAAACACCACTCGAGTTCTGATCGGGGGCGTTCCTCCCAATCACGCCCCTCCAGGTCTCACTGTCATTGCCCACATTAGCATTGAAGTCCCCCAGCAGAATGAGGGAGTCCCCAGCAGGAGTACTCTCTAGCACACCCTCCAAGGACTCCAAAAAGGGTGGGTACGCTGAACTGCTGTTGGGTGCGTATGCGCAAACAACAGTCAGGACCCGTCCCCCGCCCGAAGGCAGAGGGACGCTACCCTCTCGTCTACCGGTGTGAACCCCACAGGCACTGAGCCGGGGGGGCAATGAGTATGCCCACACCTGCTCTGCGCCTCTCACCGTGGGCAACTCCAGAGTGGAATAGAGTCCAACCCCTCTCGAGAGAGCTGGTACCAGAACCCAGGCTGTGTGTGGAGGTAAGTGCGACTATATCCAGTCGAAACTTTTCAATCTCACACACCAGCTCGGGCTCCTTCCCTGTAAGAGAGGTGACATTCCATGTCCCCAGAGCTAGCTTCTGCAGCCGGGGATCGGACCGCCAGGGTCACCGCCTTTGGCTGCCGCTCAGCTCACATCGCACCTGACCCCTTTGGCCCCTCCCATGGGTGGTGAGCCCATGAGAAGGGGGACCCACATTGCCTATATTTTTAATGCATCTTCAAGGAAGAAAGGTTACTACAGGCCTGTCGCTCTGACGTCTGTGGTCATGAAGTCCTTTGAACGCCTTGTGCTGAACCACCTAAAGAACGTCACCGGACCCCTGCTGGACCCTCTTCAGTTTGCCTACCGGGCAAACAGGTCTGTGGAGGACGCAGTCAACATAGGTCTGCACTACATCCTCGAGCACCTCGACAGCACAGGGACTCACGCAAGGATCCTGTTTGTGGATTTCAGCTCATGCTCAACACCATCATACCGAACTCCTCACCCCAAACTCCTCCACCTCGGTGTGTCCCCTACGATCTGCCAGTGGATCCTCAGCTTCCTGACGGGACGGACACAACAGGTGAGACTGGGAGCGACAACATCATCAACACGCACCACTAGCACTGAGCCCCACAGGGATGTGTCCTCTCTCCACTGCTCTTCTCCTCTACACAAACGACTGCACCTCAACAAGTCCAGCTGTCAAACTCATAAAGTTCGCAGACGACACCACGGTCATCGGTCTCATCAAAGACGGCGACGAGTCTGCATGCATCGACAACAAGTGGAGCAGCTGGAGCTTTGGTGCAGCCGACACAACCTCGGGCTGAACACGCCAAGACGGTAGAGATGATCGTGGACTTCAGGAAACATCCTTCTCCAGAGTTGCCCCTCACACTATCCAACTGCCCTGTGTCAACTGTCGAGACCTTCAAGTTCCTGGGAATCACAGTCTCCCAGGACATGAAGTGGGAAGTCAACACCATCTCCATCCTGAAAAGGGCCCAGCAGAGGATGTACTTCCTGAGGCTGCTGAGGAAGCACGGCCTGCCACAGGAGGTGCTACGCCAGTTCTACACGGCAGTCATCGAATCAATCCTGTGTTCTTCCATCACGGTTTGGTTTGGGGCCGCCACAAAGAAGGACAAAATCCGACTTCAACGGACAATTAGGACGGCAGAAAAAATCATTGGCACCGCCCTACCCACTCTTGAGGACTTGCACACCGCAAGAATCAAGACAAGGGCACGGAAAATCCTCCTGGATCCCCCGCATCCTGCCCACCACCTTTTCCAGTTACTCCTCAGGCAGGCGCTACAGATCCATGCGCACCAAATCCAGCAGACACTTGAACAGCTTCTTCCCTCTAGCCATTAACTCCCTAAACAGTCACTGACGTAGTCACTCTTCTTGTGCAACAAATATTGTATCTCTCTAAAATGGTTCAATGATTTTCTGCACCAACTGTACAAACTGTAATAGTATTGTATTCTACCACTGATCACTTTAGCTCTGCTTGAAACTATGGTTCACTTACATTATGAAATGTCCTTCCATACCAATTTGCCATGTTCTTGTTTATGATGATACTAATGCAGCGTGTATACCGGAGACAAATTCCTTGTGTGTTCTACATACTTGGCCAATAAAGATGATTCTGATTCTGATTCTGATTCTGATTTCTTGTCTGAGCATTAACAAATACTGTTTATTGATTATGGCATGTTTTCAATTCAACCGTATGAACTCTAAGTTAACCATCAAGCAGTGGTGATGAGGTCTACAATATGGTCTCGAGAACTTAACAGGTTCCAGGTTGCATCCGACCAACATTTTATGGAAAAACATAAAAAGTCCACCCCCTCCCAAAAAAAGTGCACATTTTTAACCCCTGTCATGATTGACATAAAAAGTTCAGTGAACATCAAATGATTAGCTTGTTTTGGTTTCCCTAATGTTTTTGGGGGACTTTTGCAACACTTGTCTCACCCTCAACGTGGGGTGTTCAGAAAAAAAAAAGTACCGGTAGGTGAAAATGGAAGAATATACACTTGAAGACACATAAAGGGCCTCATATTTAAAGAGTCCAAATCATCTTACATTTGTTATCAAAGTTTTATTTTCCACTTTTAAGTGCTTGACTTAATAAGTTGCATCTGTGATGCAACTCACCCACCATAACATATTACAATCAAGTTGTTAGCTTGTTTATTTTTTACACTTGGAAAACTTCAAATATTACTCAAAATGTGACCTTTCCAGTTTCCAATAGAGTATCTGATTTCCATCCAACATTCTGCTGTTAGACAGAAATGTATCAGTAGTAGCAAAAACAAAATGTGGAACACATGACTATGGCTCATCAATACCTGCTTCTCATGCATCAGGATATGTGTCACTGCTACAGCCAGATAAACGTTATCTACTTGAACACGCAAACTGGATCGAGAAGGCTGGTTCTGACATGTGCGGCACGTTTAACCAGTGCCATTTAAAAAAAAAATTCCATGACTAATGTTTTTTTTAGTATCATGTGAAGTGCATCTTGCTTTCTCGCCAACATGACGACGAACATTATAACACAATGCAAAAAGATTCCTACAATTGACACAGGCAGTGGGAGGCATCTGACCAAGTCTACTGAGGGCAACCGAGCAAATTCTTTGGACTTATGAAATGGTTCTCAGAGAAGTAGGACTATAGTAGGAGTGTGCACCTGTCCCTTGGCACAGTACAATTTAGAGTTAATATGTGGTAGCAGTGCCCTTTCCAAGCGCCCAAAAGTACATGTATTAAAAGAGCGAGACGTTTGAGGGTACTACTGCAGTCTTCAAAACCCTCCTCAAAACTCACTTGTATTCTCTGGCTTTCGACTCAGCATGACTTAGATTTGTTCTTGGTTTTACTGTTTGATGCTTTCTACCGTCTTTATTACCGACTTGTTTTACTGTTTATTGTATATGTTAAATTGCTCCATGTACAGCACTTTGTATGCGGCGATGGCTGTTTGAAAGTGCTCTATAAATACAGTTGACTTGACTTGACTTGACTGATCCCAGCAATTTCTTTTTCAATCATTATTTGAAATCAGTAAAATTAAGGTTCAGACGGCCAGAAATCAGTTGAGAACTGTGATAAGAACAGTTGAGCTATTTGACCAGGACCACGCACTGATTTGCTCTTATGCCCAAAGAACCAGACTCAATGACCAAACATATGAAAAGATTTAAATTCAACTCCTGCGGGAAAATCAATCAGCTGCTGAAAGTTGGGGTACCTGGAACCGTCTCTGTGAAAAACCGAAAATGTTTTCCTCGGCCCGCAGCCAAATGTGAGTGGTCAAGCGAAGGGTTTTACACGATTGTCAATCAATTGCAAATAGCATTTGTTTAACACTAAAAGTAATAGTGGAAAAGGGAGTACACCCACTTTTACATGCAAATTAATTGTAGCTTGATTTGTTTATTTCAATGTCTTTAATGCTTCAGGATGAGCTGGAAAGCGCTGCTGGGGAGAGGGAAGTACCGCTGATTCAGCGCTCCAGCCCCTGATCAGGGGTTGAAAAATGGATGAATGGATGGAAAGCTCAGGAGTCTAAGTCCGAGGCTATTCCAGCCTAAACAACATCATCATTGACACCGTTTTTTTCATGTAACATTTTTTTAAACTTCCACATGCTGAGAGGCCCTTGACACTGCATTTTTTGCAGTCATCCATACAAATACTGCTGAAATGCAGTAGCTCCTCAGGAGCCATTGGGTCAAGTGTTGGAATCGGCACATAATCATGAACTCCCACCATCCATATATATGAGCACACTGCTGACAAATTTTTGTAGAAGGAATTTATTGCTGGATTGGCCGCACAAGCATGGACATGCAAACTCCTCACAGGAAGACCCCAAAAGTCAGGTGATTATGGGTGCTGTGGGGGAGCAGCATTCGCCACAACACCTCCAGGGCTGTATATTACTTTATGTCTGAAAAGTCACTTAATTAGCCTGTTCTTTAATGATCGAGCACTGTCTGAATTTTCTTTACTATTTTTAATTAACTTAACTCGCTGGAATGTAAATTACAGCCAACGTTCCATCTCCCTTTGAAAGCAATTTACACCACATTCTTCTTTTGGATGTACACTTAACACCCCCTCAAACTATACTGGTAGAGAAGAATGCGAACATCGTCATTGAATGCATACATCCTGTTTTCACTTTCTGCCGTGGTCAAATGACAGAACGGTTTGTTAACTCATTATGCTGGAAATTTGGACTATTTAACATTCGGAAGGATTAGTGACAATATGGGGGAATGTCTTATGGGGCATATATGATCAAAGCCTTTGAATTCAGCCCAGCAACAGGTGGCCAAGTAAACGTAACAAAACTGGGAAAAAAATAATGCAATTGTGTTAATGAGGAATGAACATTGGAAGCACAAAAAATAAAAAATAAACACCCTGAAATTGTATTGTAGCTTTTCCTGTATTAAATGCAGGAAAAACACTAATCAAGAGAGCCCTTTTTAAGAGGCCCAAAAGTGTGTTCTAAGCTATAAAAAGTCTAGGGTGAAGGAACTAAAGCCCTATATTTGAGGGTGCCACCCACAGTCACGAGCCTCGAAAGATATTATGATGTACAGTGGTAGCTTACGATAAAAGTTGAATTCATTTTGTGTGCACACTCGTAACACAAAAAAAAAAACGTTCTCACTTTATCTAAAATCATCTTTACCAGGGAAATGCCATTATTCCATTCCAGCCCCCCAAAACAAAAAAATACAGCTGTTTAAAAATAAATAAATAATAGCACTCTTTATAATATATACTTTGTGCTTCACAACAAGATACAGTGATAACGTGATTCAATATAATGTAAAGAATTAAACAGTTTGTGCATTATGATTAATTCATTGTGATTGTGTAGAAATATGGATGTACATGGAGATGGTCATAACTCTTCAGTGAACGCAAATAGGATAAAGAATATATGCCTGTTATTATTGCTATAATAATAATGCTACATTTTATTTATAAGCGCCTTTCAAGACACCCAAGGACACTTTACAATAACAAAAAACACAATATTGTCTGTCTACATGTGTTCTACTGTTTGTGTTCAAATGTTCATTGCTTAAAGGATTATAACGTTGATGCTATTTTTTGCAGCACGTCTATGACATTTTGAATTGTGTAATGTATTTGCATTAAGCTAAGCGGGCTCTCCCAAGGCTATATGGTTGTTGTTACACAACATGTAATCTTCTGTTTTATGTTTAGTTTGACAGTAAACTTCAACTGGGAGGGACATTAAACAGCGTGAAGGCTCTTTTTTGAAGAACTGATTGTTGGGAAATGAGTTTTCACTGTCACCATAGTGCTTGTACCTAAAAGTCAAACCAAAAATGACAGATCAAAGCAGTTCAGGTCACTCGAACCTCAAGGCACTGCTGTATTTGTTGCACATAGGATGAGTCGCGAACTGGAACCATGGGCATTGAAAGTAAAAAAAAAATATTGGAAGTAAAAAATAAACAAATCAAAATACAGTCAAGAGATGTGACTATTTTCGGGGGTCAAAAGGGTAGTGGTGTGTTCTCAAGCAGCCAAAAAGTCAAATTTGAAGAGAACAAAAACATTACAAGTACCCTGCATGTGAGCACTCCCAGTGACAACGTAAGCCCCAAAAGGTACAACCATGTGCATGTACATTCTCCCGAAATTAGAGTCATGAACCGAAGGTATTTTTCGATCTCGACCCGATAACAAACTCACGCGGAGATCCGTGACCACCAGCAATCGAACGGCCTGTCACTGCGATGATGAGCAGCTCATTCCCGGCATGTGTGCGCACCTCCGCGACCATCCCTCCCGTCAGCGGCCGTTCAGCATGTCCGCTGTCACTTTACCAGCACTTTCAACTCGGCGTCACCCGGAGCACTTCGGCCTGCCCAATACTCGTCACTTGTTCGCAACAACCGTCAGAAAATGTGCGAAACAGTGTCACGAGCGACATGAAGTCGAGTAAAGCTTGAGTTTCGTCTTTTTAAAGGGCTCAGAACGCCGCTTTTTTTTTACACACACACACCATGCGACGCCCTACCCTTTACTTCCTAATTCCAATATTCGTCAAAAATGACAGTGAATATGGCGTGGACGTGGCTTTAACCTACCTCATAAAGGTCTCCCGAAGCCATAGCGGCGTGCTGGCACCGTGACGCGTTGTTCTTGCCTGCCCTGTGGGCTTTTTTTGGAAGCTCTTTGGACGGGGAATTAGCGAGCAGCCTTGTTATTGCGAGCGATGGGCAGTCAGCACGCAGATCAGCAGACAGTGTCAATCGAGCCCGGCGCTTTGCGATGGATCGTTCAACCGCTAGAAACAAACAAGCACCGTCCGGAGCTTGTTTACTCAGCGCAAAAACCGACGCCGAAAATTAGTTTATACAAGGCGAGGATGGCCGATGATCGTGCACCTCCTCCTCGTCTTACTGGAGGCACAGCGAGGTGTCTTGTGACGACGCTGAGCAACGTCGAGATCCACTCCACCTGTTCACACGACCTGATTTAGGAACACGCGTTCTAAATAACACCTTTAATACGGTCCTTTTACGATCACAGTATTTGAGTCAAATTATTAAGACGAGTATTAAAGCTATCAATAAAGTGCTTTGAATCAGCCTCTTGTTGCAAACAACTGGTGATATGATGCAATTAGTTTTTGGTCTTGACAAAATCAAATGGTTCAACATACTTCGTAACTACACTTTTACACAATAGGATCCAATACAAGAACACTGTCATTCAGATAGAAATGTTCAATATTGATTTAAATTTACCAATACATAAGTTACTGTACCGATTTTTGAGTTGTGCTGTGCAGTTATGAACAACATAGTTTGTTTCAAGGAACAATTACAAAAAACAATCATTGTTAAAATTTATTTCAAAGCAGAATGATATTAGATACAGCTCCTTTAATTGGTTTGTAATGTGCATTGTGCTGTGCTGGTGCCCACGTGAACCCTGATCTGTACGTTTCCCCCCTTAAAAACTAATCATTTTATGGTTCTTGCTATACACATGAGGATGCCGTGAGGTGTCATCAAGGCCCTCGCTTACATGGTATTAGTAACAAGTCAAGGAAGCATGAAGTAATTCATCTCGAGTGAGAACTAACATCTGTGCCCGTCTGGGAGGAGTTAAGTTTGGCCTGGGTTGTTAGCAGTAGTTAATTATTATATTATGTTATATTACATGTGTATTTTTATTTTTATTTTTTGCAATCAATCTGTAAACTGTTTTTCTGTTCAATGTTGTACAGTGAGTTTTGAATTGGCCAAGTGTTTTGGATCACAGTTTGTGGCATATTTCTGATTAATATATGCACATATACATATTTTGAGGCGGCTTTTGCCAGCAAGGCTTGGTTCCTACCCCCGCACATGTACAGTGTGTGTGTGTGTCACTCTCTCTCTCTTTTATATATATATATATATATATATATATATATATATATATATATATATATATATATATATATATATATATATATATATATATATACACACACACACACACACACACACACACACACACACACACACACACACGAGTGCGTCTGCAAAGAGATCCTACGGCATTTGCCTGCTCAGCGAGCGAGAGGAGGCAAGAAGACTTATGGCGGGACAACTTGTGGCTGCTTCATTTTGCCAAGAAGAGCGTTGCCCTGCTAGAGCACCCTCGCTGCCCACCTGACCTGACTGCGTGTGACATTTTTCTCCTGGCCTCTTCTCTTTTGGACTCCAGGGGATTCTTTTGAAAGGAACAACGTTACAGTTTGGATTTTAAATATATTTTTTCATGAGACCATTCCAGGTACTTTTCTGACCCACCTATTGTAGTAGACATACATACATCCATTCATAAATACACACGTTTGTATTTGGGATTGTTATGTTCATTTGAAATAGACTGAGATAATATTATCACTCTAAGAACTTAATATGTATGTACGTACAGTGGGCTTATTTTACATCCATACCATCCCTCTCTTGCATTAAATAGGCGACTCCCCCACAGTTTTTACCCCTTGTCACTGGGCTTCACACTTGGGCAGTAGTATTCCTCCCACGTGTTCTGACTTCTCTGGAGGACAGATTGGATTCCTGTGGTTATGTTGCAAGGCATTCCCTCTCTAGGGTCGTGAAAGAAATCACATCTATTGTGCACACATTCTTAGGTGTGTCCACTTTGCTACTTTTGCATGAGTCGTTCAAGACTAATTATCAAATAGTTGAAAAGTCAATTTCAATTAGTTCTTTAGTTCTTAGTTCTCTACACTGTCCTTTACACTCTCTATAGATTAAAAAAAACACATAGCGTCAAATAACATTATATCTTATATCTTGAATGCAAACAAGTGTTTCTTTTGGTCTGATGGAGTTAAACTTGGTTTTGTCTAATACAGTTTGGCGGGCTTCTCCTTGAGTCCGTACGATCTGAAAAATTTCCCAAAACATTTTCACATAATTTGTCTTTATTCGCCTTGGAAAGTCAGTGAAAACAATCTTATTTGCCAAGAAACTGCCCTAAGAAATGGCAGAGTTATGGCTTTACTTCACAAGACTACATGCACAATGGTCAAAGAAGGTCATACGAACTTACTTGGACATATTCTGACCAGAATGTTGCCAGCGAAATAAGAGCTGGTCAAGAGTTGCCAGGTAGCTGTTGATGCCCAAAAGTCCAAGTGTGAGAGCAACCTTGGACACCAGCGAGCACCGTCTTTGACTCAGGAAGTAGATGAGAACCAAACAGAAAGTAGACAGCAAGGAAAGCACCACTTTCTGTTCAGTGCTAGGAAGAGAAGAAGATACACTGTAAAACCATGCAGTTTTACCATTTCCAAATTAATATGTTTTGCTACTAAATTCACTTCTATTGAAGATCCTTTCATGCCAAAAATCTCATGAGTCCATATTAATATTTCAACCAGTACAGTTGTATATCAAATTATATCATAAATTTGATGGCTGACAACACAAATTTCTATGCATTGCAAAGTGGTACACGAAATTCCAAACTGACAAGTTCAGGAGTGATCAGAACCCTAATTGGCCTCTATCTTGCCATGAAAGTGATAACAATGCCAAGGGTCTGCCTGTATTGGGAAGCTGGGATGGACGTGAGTATTTTCAGATTCACAGTGCCATGCATTGTGACAGATTATTCCCGCTCTGGTCAAATTTGCAGTTAGGCAGCAATTTGGAAAAGACAGCTCAGAACAATGTGTTTTTCAAAGCATGTCCGCCCTATGATGTCATACATAGTACATGATTGAAGATTCCACTCCAGAAAAACCTTTGTATTGATCAACAAATGGTGTATTTTTGTAAAACTGTCAAGTAAAAAAATGAAAGGCGAGCCAGACCTATGGCAAGTGATGATACACTTCCAGTGTGGGAAAAGTGGCATCGCCTCTGACTTTATGCAGTACCAATGCACAACAATGGAGTTACAGTACCACAAAAGCAGAGAAGCAGTTGTAGTTTGGAGGTGGAGCTTGGCTAGCAAACTACCAATGGCATCAAAACAGTTGTTTGACAATCACTTGACAAGGTGCAATTTTCTGGAGCTGTTGGATGAGAGCAGAATTCATGCCACTGGAACAGCAAGAATCTCTCAGTTTGCCTGGACTTCTCTACAATAATATTCATGCATGTAAAATGTTTGAATATTGGTTATTCCCACCTGTTAAGCCATTGGCCCAGGTCAGGAAGATGAGCCCACTGCCCACCTGTCTGGTTGATGGAGCGCAGCACTCGACAGCAAAGCAAAACAAAGAGGGTCGCGGCTAACATTGGCTACTTCTCTGTGTAAATCTCTTGCTTAGGCTGTACCTTATAGGGAAGGCCATATTCTTCTCCACCTGAGCCGCTGTTTTTTCCAAAGTACTTCTGACATACTCCGTGGAAGACTACAAGGCAAAGGGTGGTGACCAGTAAGTACCAGGTTAGATGCTCCTCCTCTATGTAGCTGCTGGACGCAAAACTGAGGATGTGACTGGCTGTGCCTGCCAGTAGCAAAACATCCAACTCTGACCATATGCTACTACTGATCTTCAACAGTGACTGTGAAAAGAAAGAAAGGTTTAACCTTTAAATCGGCAGCTGAAAATAAATGCCAAGGACGTGTATTTTTGAACTTGGACTAAGACTGAGTCACCCATAAAGAAATTGAACGAATCCTGATGAAACAACACTTGCAAACCTCATCGAGGTATGGCCTAAGCAACTACCGTACTCTTTTTTTTTTTCCAAGAGCATGTCGACATCATAATCTTATCCGCTTGTACATGTACTGTACGGTGTTGTAAAGTAGAGGAGGGGGACTAGAGTCGCATGACTTGACTTGAATCAGACTCGAGTTGCTACATTCTTGGGTAAAACTCTCATTAGATACTCAACTTGACTTTGGCTTGGTATTTATTAGAAGATTTGTCTCACCTTCCCATTTAATTCTTGTCCCAAGGGGAGTCTTCTTGTCATCATAGAGAGCAGCAAACAACTCATGGCTGAAAAGCAAGCGTTGCAGCCAACACAAGACCCCAGGCGAAGTTGCAGAAGTCGCAGGAGCTCTCATCAGATGTGCACACCAGAACGTGCACGGTTGCAAGCAGCATGCACAAGAGGTAAAAGGGCAACGAGAGCAAGGCTGAAATGACTGGGACTTCCACAGCCGCTGAGTCATTCAGAGCTTCGGGCATCGCCAATAATAAGACTAACAAGGGCTTCGAGAAAACAAGAGTAAAAAGCTTGTGTTAGTACAACATAATGGTGAGCACGTTACAGCAGTGACATCAAGATTTGAATAAGTGTCTACCTACTGGATGGAAAGTTGTGTTTATTATCTGCGAATGAACATTCAAGTGATATATGACAAATTTTGTTGTGTATTCATTGGCGGTTTCTGTGATGAAATGTACAACCGATCATCCACTTTCAAAAAGGGCTTTGTCATCTCAACATTGTAGTGAAGCATCTAAGGAATGTTTTGTGTCTTTATGTATGGCAGTGCGCCACTCGAGCTTACAGTTGTGTGACATTTACGAATGTTGACAAAACAGATGTTTGAAGCACATTTGTAAATAAACTCATTATGACAGAACACCATCGGCTTAACTTTTCTGCCACAGAAGGGTTATTTTTACTTTTAATAATAAAAGCAGAGCATTTTTTTCCCAAGATGGTTCAGAAAGCTAAAATCAATTAGAAATAGCTTATGCATGTAATGAATGTTTTATGATGAGAACAGTTTGACCCTGAAATCTCCATTTCCAGTATTTTCTGTCGTAGAAATTGTATAGTTTAAAGACTAGAATTGTCATAGTAGCATTTGTGGTACCTTTCATGTTTTTTTTCGGCTCACATTGAGCAATCTCATGGTAACCGGCTAGCCCCTCACTCACTCGGCCATGTCCCAAAGGCACACGTCAATAACATGAACACTATGGCCTTTGTGTCTTGTGACTTTTGGCTGAACAACATTTCATGAAAACAGTTTTATTATTAACACTCTGATATTTTTATTAATTTTGCTTTTATACTTCTTGTATATTTAGTAGAGCTGTCAGTTTAGCGCGTTTTTATTGGCATTAATTTAAATGAATTTTATCGGGATCAAAAATTTTCTCGCGAGATTAACGCGGCAGACGTCACAGCGGATGTTACGTTGCTCTATAAATAAACCAGAAACAAAACATCAATCGCTCTGCACAGGTCCACGCACGTTTGTTTTGCCAGCCACGGCAGCGCGAGACACCGAAAACGGATACTTAAATAGTTTATGAATGGAAAGTTTACTTTTAAAAAGTTGCCAGATTGTTCCAATGACAAGACCAAAGTTACCTGTATGTTTTGCAGTCGTAAACTGAGCTATCATCATAGCACTTCGAGTCTGAAATACCACTTAATGGCCAAGCACACAGCTGACGTGCGTAACTCCGCCCCCTCGTCTCAGACCGACAGCTATGGATCATTTCAAAGCAAACAGCGTGGGCTAAAATGTTGCTAGAACAGGGGTGTCTTTATTTAGCTCATTTTTGCATAGTTGTCATGTTTGTCCGTCTGCAATCTGACGTTTAAACGAAGTAAATTGCGTTTCAGCTTGGGTTAACATGCCGGCGCTCCACTTCCGGGATTGAGTTTTGGGACTTGTAGTTCTTTTGTTCGATTCGACTTTATGTTTGTGTTGTATGGTTTCTTACGTTTAAAACAATGAATAATGATGACGATAATGATACATAGTGAAATCAGGGTTGATTACATTATTTATTAAACATATTGTTAAATAAAGGTATTAATTAATGTCAATTATATACATATTTACATTGTGATGCAGAAAGATAGATATATTATTTTTTTACTGCATTTATGTGTAGTTTGTTATTACCTGCTTCTGATACTTCTGTTACAACTACTACAACTTCTGCTGCAAAGTGCTCCAATAAATGATCAAAAAAGTACAGAATGAGAGATCCTTCCATGCTGACCGACAATCCCTATTCAGGGGGCCGTGAAAAATTATAGGCTGAGTACTAGTTTACCTTAGATGTGCACTTTATATTGCGCTGTTTTGATTCCATAAAAAGAGCTGTTCAAGCAGCTGTTGTGTGACAAAATATTGTTTTCACTGTTGTTGATGGACAGTAATATTGTGTGAGAGATAATGTGTGAATAACTGCTCCAAGTGAAAAATGTTCATGTAAAATTGAAAATCAAAATTATTTCAGTAAATATTTGCATTTTGCACACAGAAAACTGATTCATGATTCCATGTTGATGAGAGCATTAACATTTGGGAAAATAGGACAAAAAATATAAAAGGAAATTCAGAAACGATAAAAAATGCGTGAGTAATCATGATTAATTTTTAGTTAATTTGAGTTAATTATGACAGTTGAGTTTTTAATTACGTAGATTAAATATTTTAATCGTTTGACAGCTCTAATATTTAGATGTTTTTCTTGATTAAAAACATGTGGTCAGCAGTTTCAATCTAACATAACATTCACTTACATGCTTCTTCTTGACAGAAATGCACAGAAGGAAAATCCTTGGTCTTTACCTGAAGTGTGAAGACCAGTCCAGCAATCATGCAGTACATGTCGGACTTGCCAAGCTGTTTTCTGAGGGTTGAGCTCATGGCGGCACAACTTCCAAATACTGTTTTAGGACCATGCGGGCCAAAACCTCTGATGTGTTTTCCTCCATGTAGAACTTCATTAATTTGCTGTGTGCCCTCTTCGCCAGATGGTATTCTTCAAATCCTGCCTCTGGATCAAAAAAAAAAGTTTATTTTACACTCCTGATTTGGAGCTGTGTTTTATGGATTTGGCATATTGCTGTTTTGAATCATTAGCTGTGCTGTCATCGGATGTTGTGTGCGCAAACACAATCGGTGAACCCACCACCAAAGTTCAGAGACCTATTGATGTTTATCCAAGACAGAGAGGCAGTATGTGCAGCTAAGAAACACTTTCCGAATTCATCGCTTATTTCATCTGAATGACGGTAAAATAAGGTTCCAAGCTATTGGCAATTTCTACACATTTTTATACATATAATGTGGTTTCGCAAAAAAAATGAGACAGCTGCATATTTGAAATGAGAATCAAGGAGTGCAACACATAACTACTGTGTCATGAAAAAGTATTTGTCGTCTTCTCAAATTCCGATAATGAATGGATGGATGGATTTATTAAGTAAAAAAAAAACAACTTTTCAAAGCTACAAGGCTGTGTGAAAATAAATGTGTCCCCCTTGTTAAATCATGAATTTACAAAGTGAGAACGCATGGAACAGTGGTGAACCTTCCCAGAAGTGGACAGCTTCCAGAAATAACCCCAAAATCATACCGACGACTCATCCAGGAAGTGACAAAAGAACCCAGGACATTGAAAAAAGAACTGCTGGCCTCTCCCGCTTCAGTTATGCTCAGTGTTCATGACTCAACAATGAGGAAGAGATTGAGCAAAAATGGCATCCGTGGCAGAGTTCCAAGGTCAAAACCACTGCTTACCAAAAAGAACAAAATGGCTCATGTTTCGCCAAACATAACTGAATGATTCGCTAGACTTTTTGGAGAATATCTTCTGGACTGACCAGCCAAAAGTTGAACTTGGAAGTTAAACTCAATAGTGTGTGTTTTGTCATATCTGTTCTAAATGAATTCTGCTCTTTACCAGAAAATCCTGAAGGAAAATGTCTGTGCCATAATCGGGGAAGGGAGAGGGTTTGGGAGATATGCCAAGTGGAGGCGATGATAAATAGGGTTGTGTATTTCATTAATGTGATCATGCAAGTGTGTATCATGAGTCTGTGTCCTTTGTCCCAGCAGCACACCAGCACATTGTCCCATTGCCATGGAGACGACCCTCATCTGGCTTCCAAACAGGAACGCAGGGCACAGGAGATGGGGATAAGAGGTGGGCTCCAACATTTGGTGGCATCAAGATCCAGGAGAAGAATCTGAAACATGGATTGTTTTGGGAACCAACACTTTAATAAGTCTTGAGTCTTTCACTGGAGCTCTTGATTGGCATCAATTGGATGAATTTGTGATCGATTCATCGAGACGAGCGGTCAACTTCTCCACTTTGGTATCCAAAGTACACCCAGATCCCCTTTTCTTGCTCTTCTCATTGTGAAAGTTTGATTAATTGCGTTGAGGGAGATGATTTTGATTTTCAGAAACAAAATTCAGTGCGAGGCTGGAATGATAGCTGTGATACACACACACACACACACACACACACACACACACACACACACACACACACACACACACACACACACACACACACACACACACCACTGGTGGTCAGCTGATCCATCTCCCAGTTTTCAGGTCTTGGGTTTGAATTCGGTCTCCAGCCTTCCTGTGTGGATTTTTTCTTTTTTTGTGTGTGCATGTTTTCCCTCTGCTTGTGTTGTTTTCATCTGGGTACTCTCCGGATTCCTCCCACATTCCAAAACCATGCAAAAAACTTGATTGATCACTAAATAGTCCCGAGGTGTGATTGTGAGCGTGACTGATTGTCTAAATATGCCCTGCGATTGGCTGGCTAGTTTAGGGTGTACCCCGCCTCTCGCCAGAAGACCGTTGGGACAGGCTCCAGCGAGGATAAACCGCACAAATAATGAATGAATTAATTATAGAGTTTGATTGGTAAAATTCAAGGGCAAGCTAGTTTGTGCTCAGCTACAAGTATTTTTCGATTTGTCACTACCCTTACTTAAAAAAAAAAAAAAATTAAAAAAGGGCAAATCAATGTAGTTTTCGAACTTACAGGTTTCCCTCATTTTGGGCTTGATTTTATTAGCTAATAGCTTTAAATAGTTGCAGCTAAATTGTGTGTTCACTTTTACGGTTAAAAGAGACTTGGTCTGTATGTTGATAGTTGAAGAGGCAATTTTAAATAACTTGCCCTGTATAAGAACATGAAAGAGATTGTTTGTGTTGCCCATTCAAATTAAGCCACTGGGCTTGCAATTTACCTTTCCCATAGTCCAGAAAGTTGTCTTTAAGCAGGCAGCTTAGCTGGTGGCCAATGAGATGTAGGAAGCGCAGGTGGTCTCGAAGTCAGGCTCCTTCAATAATGTCCGGAACGACATGACCCACGCACTTTTGAGATGGGCAGGCCCAGCGATATGGCCAAGGTTGGAGTCAAATCAAGCTGCTCAACTTCACCAGGCTTCTTCATCCCCACTGAAATGAATGAAATGAAAACAAAAAAGGTAAATTTCCTGGATGAGGCTTTATCCTCAAATAGGGTTTACAGTCATTTTCTATTCAGAGGTTGAAACTATCACGGGCTGACATTTTAAGTTCATTTGTTTACGGGAGACCTCAAAATATCAATTTCTCCTAATGAAAAAAACTTGCTTTCCAACGCCTTTAAAAGATGTAGGTTGTTGTTTTGCTTGTCTTGTGAATGAGAGCGCCACACACAATACAGTTTCAGCCTTCCCGAGGTGAACTCCTCAACATCGGCAATCAATCTATTTTGTCTGGATTTTCATTACATGATACACCAACAGAGAATATATATTTAAGGTCGAAATAATGTTGAGTAGCCAACGATGAGGAGCTATGTTGCTGACACTTGGATATACAGTAATTAAATATGTTTGACTTGATTTCATTACTCAATCACACCACATTGAGTGAATAAATAATTCGTGCATTTGCCACTGATGTACGTCGTAGCACCATGCTGAAAGTACATTCCCCACTCAACACTTTCCTTAACTGTCACTGTCTGTTCTTTATAGCTACAGTATTCTTTATAACTTAGAGAAAAGCAAAAGGAAGGTATGAGTTCATAGCCATACACTTCCTCACTTTCAAGGAGTGACATGATGATGACCTTGACAAAATGTTTGAAGGCCTCGCTTTGTCTACAATGGAGGAGGAGATAATCTCAATTCATTTGTCACTTAGTGAAAATTCAACAGAAGGGTAAAAATACAACCTTGAGATCAAAGAAACCTTTGCGTACACGGCAATCCCTCGTTTATGTTGGGGGTTACGTCCCAGACCGCCCGGCATGATTTATTAATGTAGCAAACACTTTGCCGCTCCACGCAAACAGTATGTTCAACAATCAAGAACCCCATAGGCCGATATGCGCTGTAGGTATTATTTCTGTCAACTTGGAGTCGCCGTCCCGTCCACACATTCTTTTTTCGTGATCATGGGTGACTGGCTGGCTGCTGAAATTACAATTCGTTTCACTAGATGGCGATATTGTCTCATAAAACACTGGAGTCATAGCTTCTCCGCTGGCATTTCAGTTCAAAGATGATCCACTATTCATAGAATGAAGAGGGGACAAATATTTGTCCTGTAATTATTTATTTACGCGCACAACACACACAGAGACAAGCAGATTGACTGCAGAGACACCCTGACTTGCTCAATGGATGTTCGTGTTGTTCAGCCTCATTTAGAGTACACTCGTTATAACCAACGATAAAATTACACATTCCAGAGCCTTTCACACGTTCTACATTTACATCTGTTCCCTCTCAATGTAATCTAAAGAAATACTCAAAATAGAGAGCAAGTGATAAGTACACCGTTAGAGGATGAGGCCAAGGTAAATTTCATGTCCAGTAGAGGGCACACAAGTATTGTAAATATTATGAGAATCCCTCAAACTCACAACTACACGTTACATTATCCTGACAAAGTAACCGCGCTTTCTCTACTGATCACTTCCCTTTTAGTTGAATACAAATTTTTATTGTCATTAATCAACATTCTGTGGTCTTGACAGCCTAATTGCACCAATTGTGTCTCCGAAAGTGTGACCCGAATAGTAATAGGTGATTATTGTCCAATTAAAAAAAAAAAAAAAAGGATCCTCGCGAGTTTGTCTGGAGTTCAACTTGCCACATGGAGCTCATTTTAAAGGTGCAAGTACAGATGAATAATTCAGCTATAATTAGTGTGTCAACAGTGACTTCCTCCAGTGCAGTGATCTTCTGACATTGAGGAGGCCTGTGGTGAGTCTGACACCTCCCTCATGTTTAAATTGGCCTTTCTAAGCAACACACACATTCATACATGTTTGCTGACTTGTTCCGTCATTTGAGACTATTTCAGTGTGCTCAAAGTCAATTAAAATTATGACCATTCTGGAAATCTTAGACAGTCATAGCAGATGCATGGACAAGCAACGCATGCTTCAGAACACATGTAATTTTACACACACACACACACACACACACACACACACACACACACACACACACACACACACACACACACACACACACACACACACACACAAACCTGTGGGTAGAGAGTCTAGTAAATGAAGGCCTCACAATACAATTTAAAGTACACTGCCATTCTACCACGACAGTCACAGTGTGTAATGTGTGCTACAGATGTGTGGAAAAAGTGTAAGTTGTCTTGATATATCTCCCAGCAGTATTGATGGTTGTGATAAAGACACGCAATAAGGTCACGCAGCAGGAGATTTGGTCGAGCAGTGTATCCAGTGATCAGTCAGTTGGTTGACAAATGACAAGTCTTGTGGGGGTGGACAGAAATGTGAAATAAAACACAGAGTATGAGAATAGGAAGAGGCTAGAGGATTAGAGGTGACCTGCCCCCAGAGGAGAAGCCGGCCTGTCGCATTTCCTGATTACAACCAATAAGTCTCAATTTCACACAGCAACACCAACTACTCATTCGGGGCAGTGTCTGTATTATAGAGCTTGCAGGAGAGATTGAGTTGGTCGCCTTTATGTCCCACTGGGTGTGTAAGACCTCTTGCGCTTGTATAGCCTTTACAGTTTACATCCTCTGCTCATATTGTATGTACTGTAAGCATAACAGCATGTATTTGGAGAAAAATACTTCTCTAAAGTTGGGGATGAAAAAAAACATGCAGTTTTTATGCTTGGTGTGATGTCAGTGTGTCTCACAAGATGTTTTTTTCCTTTGCTTTAACACAGGAGCAACAAGAACCAAGAACACTCTTGGTGCATCTGTATTGACAGTATTGTTTTTAAGGTCTTTTCTACATTTGACAGTATCACAAATCGTGTTGTGTTACATTGCGTGTACAGTTGCTTTCCAATGAGGAAATAAAAAGGTTTAATTGTTGTCTGTCAACCTCCATCTTTGAATCGATGAGTGGATTGATCTTAATGGTCCTGCATTGATCAGCATTTAAATAATTGTCTATGCGTGGATGGTTGTTTGTCTCTGTGTGCCCTGCGATTGGCTGGCAACCAGTTCAGGGGGTCCCCCGCCCACTGCCCGAAGACAGATGGGATAGGCTCTAGCACGCCCGCAAAACCTCGTGAGGATAAGCGGATTAGATCATGGATGGATGAACTTTTTCGGTTTTATTTCACGCTATCATTTTCCATGGTACATTCAATATTATGCAATATGCATTATATATGTACAGTGTTATCTTGGTAATATCCAGATTCTTTTTCTTTATAATGAAGAGGCAATTTTTTTGTGAGCACAGCCTTTGTCACATTTGCTATTATTGAATAAGTACAACAACCATTCTGTCTTATACATTTACCTCAGCTGAGTACACAATGAATACTTGGTTTATGATTCGTCTTCTTTTTGAAATACTGTACACCTCATTTTAATTCATCTCCAGAGGATGTTTAACTGCTGCCTCCACCCAGTGTCCCCCACCCCTCCCCCAACTTCCCAAGTTTTATGCAGATAAGAGTGAACGCTTTCCTGACCCACAATTGGCGGGTGCCCAGTATGCAGGAGTTTATCTGGCACACTTGTCCCTCCCTCTATATTTCACTTCTGGTTGGGCTCTCTCTTACTGATAGCTTTATCACTGCAGAGGGGTCAGATGCTGACACCAGCATAAGGGCCGCTTAAATCGCTCTAAACAACATCTATCATGGACACTATAAAATAAACTTCACAGCATGCACAATGCAGCGGGCTCGTGCAAAGAAGTGCTCGTCTATCATAAGATTGCTTGACTTCAGGAAGCCTATTTTTTGATGATATGTAATGTATTAAGGAGTCGAAGGAACTGTTTTTTTTTTTGTTTGCAAGCAGTCTTTATGAGTGATTCCTGACTGCAGAGTGCTTGGGAAAGCTCCCACTCAATAAAGAAAGTAGTCTTCCTTGGAGGCGACCGAAGGAACGATGGCTTATGTCCCTCTGACGGATCAAGAAGCTCCATAAAATCAATACAAAATGGAAAATCAGAAATTGTTAGAAGAGCAAAAGAGAAATGCTGTACAATGTACAGCATTTCTCTTTTGCTACTACATACATGAGTAGTAGACAGACCTTGCCAAGGACTGATCACCAACAAATTGTACACATTCACAGATACCAATCTCCTGCATATGCTGGAATGTTATAATTAAGAAGAATATATTATTCACCGAGAACCTTCTCGATCCTCCTCAAAATTCAATTTTCTTTCCTTGGCTCCTGCCAATAAACAAACAATGAACACATAACATAGTTAGTCGAAATTTTCATTTTCTTTTTTTTCTACAATAAAGAAACAAACAGAGTTTTGTCTGTCAATTTTGTTGTTGTTGAAGTTACCAAGTTACTGAATGAATGACTGATTCAGACACATGTGAGTGTTCCAAAGAGATACAAGTCTGTAATGGCTATGCAAGAGGCAAAAGAAGAAGAGTGGTGGTGTTGGATAGAATAAATGATCCGGAAAAGAGTAATTATTGTCTAAATCCATCCCTTAATTTCTTTAAAAGCCAACTGAGAAGTCAGAGCAGCTCAATGCTCATCCACTAAACTTAACACTCTACTATGCCATACAATTTAATTATCAGGACATGATTCATTCACTGAGTGGTCACTCATTCGATGGGACCATTTATTGGCCTTGCCTATTCTATGCAGCTCAAGAATCCGCCTTGGTCAGTAATCACTGGACTGTACAAATGTAATTTAGCTACTTGATTGAGGAAGCGCTTGCTAATTAAGAGTTTTTGTAACGTAGTGCATGGTCATTCTGCCTGGCTATTCATCAGAAACGATGTGATGATTAGTCCTTAAAAAAAAAATGGAAGAGCTGCTTACATCCTGGAAAAAAAGACTGTCTTATCTAAAAATGAAAACGTCATTACGTATTTGCATATGTATGCACTAAATAAATTATGCATACATATGTATATATATCTGCTTAAAATTGAGCTTTAAAGTGCTACGAAATTAATATTACACTTATTTTTTGTCACTATGCATCTGGTACATTTGTATGCCATCTTTAGTTCTATTCGACCTAAAATAAACAGACAACAACACACCGACACTGTATTCAAAGTAGAAAGATTATCCCTTGAAGTACGTATACTGTCAGGGACTCATCAATTAATTTCAAAAGGGGAATCCCACTCTAGACACAATCAAGACAAATCCCATGAATGAAAATGAAACAGAATGAAGTTGTTGTGCAGAGGAGCGAGGGAGAATTTGTCTCGCCACCACAGCTCTGATTCTATTTATGGCTTTTAACAGAAATCTGATTAACTGAGACATTTTAAGCAGACCTGGAGGAGGGGGAGGGGTGAAGAATGGTAGAGGGGAAGGACCGCTTTCATTAAATAAGCAATCGATGCCAGCGCTCCTCTGAGAGCGATGCGCACCAATAAAGGAATAAAACAAAATGAAATAAAGGAACCGTTTCATGTTTATCTACACTGCTCGAGGGTTAAGTGCACTGTCGATGGAACATCACTTTACACAGTGGGAATTTTTTTTTTCCCCTGATCGTGGCTGCCTGAGTAGCTTTCTAATACACTAGTGACAAGCATATATGAATTACAAGATAACCGTCCATTTTTTTCCATTAGCAGCGGGGGATAATTTTCAGGATCAGAACACGCATGCACACGCGTGATGATCTGGGTTGTCAAATCAGCAGCTCACTGCAATAAAGACATCATCCTGCGGGTCAGCGCTGCAAAACAAGTGGAAATTATGCAACACCTTCTCAGAAATGAACCCGAGGCGGGTGGCCTGAGGGGCTGCAAAGGGGGCCATCATTTCCCCCAACAGATAGAGCCAATCAAGCCTGCATTATAGCCCCATTAGATGAGGCTATTGCCCTGAATGATTCGCCAACCACCAACATGGTCTCACATCGCAGCCATGCAAAAGCAATAAACATAATTAATTTCAGAATTAGGGTTCAGTATACGAGGCATCCAAAATAAATACCGATGGTAGAGCTGCGTTTGCAAGGTACATGTATTTTTAGGAGCAATATTGCGGTCGAGGTGGTCATAAAAGGTTACCGAGGGGTTGCGGATTCAGCCGAGTAGCACAATTGACAGATGCACCAGAGGACCGTGAAGTTCTGCCTAGTAATTCACCTGCTTCAGCACTTTTGGTGTGGAGGGGAGCAGCACTAGTGGTGATGATAACGCTGCTGATTAAACAATACACAAGTGGGTACAAAATTATCAAATCTCAGAGGCCACAGCTCAAAGGAGGATTCGCTGTACGTTGTAATGTGACCGTTTTAGTTTTTTGCTTTGAATGTCCTATTACGCCACTTTCTAACTTGTCCCCATGTTCTCTTTGAAAGTAGCAGTCAGGAATAACCTACTGGTAGTTGTTTGTGTGTGTGTGTGTGTGTGTGTGTGTTTTAGGCTCGTCCTGCAGTTGGAAGGTTGAATTTAAAGCAACTGCCCAAAAGACAGCTGGGATAGGCTCCAGGATGCTCCGTGACCCTTGAGGGGATAAGCATCCGAAAATGGATGGATGGATCATTTGAAATGTCATATATTTGATGGAAAAACAATGAAAAAGAAGGGGGCACACACTACAATCAACCATTAACATCAACATATCGTGCATAATTACTATACATTTTTAAAACCAGACTACACACCTCCACGATTTCCCCCGGGGAACGTCAGATGAAAATTATCTGCCGATTTACATACATGTTTTTGAGAATTTGCCTCAGGGGACAGGGTTCTGTCTAGGAATCACTCACTCCTGACAGGGATTTGGCTGTTGGCTCCTCGAATGACAAAAGGAGCAAAGCATCACCTCAGTCGTAAGAGGCACATGAAACAGAGTGGCAGTAGTTTGCAACAAGCTTTTCATGTTCTATTTGTGTATAATTTGTGATCTTTAGAGTTGAATTTCATATTGAATAAAATTAATTGACTTGAATTGAATTTTTTTTTTTAATGTCCCAATGATCATAGGACCTAAGATGTCTGAGGCTTTATGCGCTGGCAGGATCACCCATGGTGAAGCCCCAGACCAAGAACGGTACATTGACCGACCCACTATTATGATTATCATGTGAGGCTTGAAGGAAAGCGCCTGGCTGTCGTGCCTGCACACACGGGGCCCAACCAAACACGGTAGCTTGCTTCCAATAGGAATAGCCATAGTGATACACGTAGCTTCTGCTCTGGTGCCAGTCCTCTTGAGAGGAGTTGGACTCTCTTCCACTCTGGAGTTTGAGTCTTATACACAAAAGAGGGGCTCCGAGCAGGTGTGGGCATACTTATTGACCCCCTGACTCTGTGCCTGTACGTTGGGGTTCACTCAAGTGGACGAGATGGTGGCCTCCTTTCGTCTTTGGGTGGAGGGCCGGGCCCTCGCGGTTATTTGTGCTCATAAAAATCAAAATGAGCTGCAAGGTTAACATTAGTTTCTCAAACAATGATGCCATCCTTTTTGGCCAAATTGTAATATGGGAATAGGGGATATTTGTGTTTTGGTCGGTTAGTGAATGAAATTCTACATGTGATAATGCATCAGATCTCTATTGAAGCTCACTTTTAGTGTGTGTGTGTGTGTGTGTGTGTGTGGGGAGGTGGTGAATGATGGAGAAGAGGAGATGGCATGTACAAGCTATGATAGAGCTGGAAAAAAAACAGCAATATTCTGCAAATACGTCTCTGGAACTCTGATCAGTACAGTATTTTAAGAAAGATATGGACAGACATGTTAATATTAGCATATGTAAGGACTGTTTTAAGGGTTAAAAAAAATACACAAAAAATGCATCATGGGTATCCTTTCAAGTTGCTGTTCAACCTAATGCAAAGTACACAGAAAGCCAAACACCAACCCTTAAGAGTTTCCATGATAATTTGTCATTGGCCAAGCTGGGGCAGCAATTGAGTCTTCATTTCCGAAATACTTAGGTACTTGATTGATGCAGCTGATCTCTTTGTGTAGACTGACAGCGTGCTTGGGCTTGAATTATGTAATGGAGAGGCGGCAGGAAAAGTTTGATAAGTTGAGTGGCCGCCACACTAATGCTCTTGGTTTTCTTTAGGTTCAGCTACATATGGGAGGCTCAGCACCTTCATCTTAATTTCATCTAATGAGCCCCAAGGAAATTTTTATCCAGGCGATGATTTGGCCTGCAGCGCCACATCCAGCCACAAGCTTAGTGGACCTGCTCCTCCTGAGGTAGATGTGGATTCAGTATCTGCTTACACTCTTACAGTCTGTTCAAGACAAAACTCGTTTATCCAGGGAAGTGAGACTATGGATGATAGTGATAAAAGATGAATCTCAACTAGCTTTTGGAATCACATTTTGTAAAGTGTAAGATTACACTTTAATCCATAATATAGAATACTATTCCCTTTCCTATTACTATTGCAAAGCAAGCTGTGTGATCAACATATAGAATAGTCACACCCTAAGATACTCTCTGTCAATTACCACAAATCCAGAAAGCCAAAGCAGCAGTAACAATGTGCGTGCATATTGTTCCATTCTCCAAGCCTGCGCGGTAGCACAGCTGCTGCACAGGAGAACTGCAATTGCTCCAGCTGTACACAAGATAGTTCTTTGGTGCTGTGTCAATATTTTGACATCTTTTTGAATCTTACTTCATCAAGCAATAATTGAACATTCCCAAACTGCATTATTGGGTTTTAGTCCCCCCCTTGGGAATTCATATAGCAGAGGTGAGAATAGTGAAATACAAATACTTAGTTTCTGTATTTATGTATTTTTGTCAGGTATTATGGAAAGAAAATCACTTTTAACAAGCACACGCCACAGCATTATCAATTAGGATGATCTTCTCTCGAGAGACTTTGAAGAATCCTTTGCTGACTCTAATCAGAAAGAGAGAAAAAAAATGCGTATATTTGGCCTGATTATCGGTATGTGTGAACCCCATTTAGGACTTAATCATCAGATTGAAAAGAGTAAAATGTTTTCAATATCTGTACTTCTGACTGACTAGTTTTCTGGTTCATTCTGAAGTGTCATTATTAACTCATTCACTCCCACAGACGTTTTTAAAAGTCTTTTCAGACTTGGTCTCGAATTGGCTGGTACTGAATGAGTTAATTGAGTGGAAAACAGACTTCTGTACCAGGGAATTTGTTTTGAGGTTATGTTTTATGATGTTTTATATATGAAAAAGAAGAAAATGTGATTTAAGGTAGAACAAATTGCATTGCATTTCGTGTCTTGTAGTATGCCCTTTTTTGAAAAAAAAAAAAAAAGAAATGTTAGGCATTTAATGAAACTACTGTAAATGATATGAAAATGTGAAGAAATCTCAAACTTTTAGGGATCTATATAAAATAAAATAAAAAAATGTTTTTCCAGCAACACAAATTCAGAATATTGTACATTTTCTATAACAAGACATATATGAAACAGTCAAAATTGACAAAACTGAAAACCTAAAACCATAACATTTGCCAAATGAAGCGCAACATCCAACCCTTAATAAATATGTGTCTTAGTTTGTTTTCATTTCAGACAATCCATCCATCCATCTTCTACCGCTTATCTGGGGCCGGGTTGCGGGGGCAGCAGCTTAAGCAGGGAAGCCCAGACTTCCCTCTCCCTAGCTACTTCTTCTAGCTCTGCCCGGGGGATCCCGAGGCGTTCCCAGGCCAGCCGGGTGACATAGTCTCTCCAGCGTGTCCTGGGTCGTCCTCGGGGTCTCCGCCCGGGGGCAGCAGCTTAAGCAGGGAAGCCCAGACTTCCCTCTCCCTAGCTACTTCTTCTAGCTCTGCCCGGGGGATCCCGAGGCGTTCCCAGGCCAGTTGGGTGACATAGTCTCTCCAGCGTGTCCTGGGTCGTCCTCGGGTCTCCGCCCGAGGCAACAGCTAAGCAGGAAGCCCAGACTTCCCTCTCCTAGCTACTTCTTCTAGCTCTGCCCGGGGGATCCCGAGGCGTTCCCAGGCCAGTTGGGTGACATAGTCTCTCCAGCGTGTCCTGGGTCGTCCTCGGGGTCTCCCCCCAGTGGGACATGCCCGGAACACCTCACTAGGGAGGCGCTCAGGAGGCATCCGAATCAGATGCCCCAGCCACCTCATCTGGCTCCTCTTGATGTGGAGGAGAAGCGGCTCTACTTTGAGCCCCTCCCGGATGACCGAGCTTCTCACCTTATCTCTAAGGGAGAGCCCGGACACCCTGCGGAGAAAACTCATTTCGGCCGCTTGTATCCGGGATGTCGTTCTTTCGGTCACGACCCATAGCTCGTGACCATAGATGAGGGCTGGAACGTAGATCGACCGGTAAATTGAGAGCTTCGCCCTTTGGCTCAGCTCCTTCTTTACCACGACAGACCGATACAACGTCCGCATCACAGCAGATGCTGCACCGATCCGCCTGTCGATCTCTCGCTCCCTTCTGTCCTCATTCGTGAACAAGACCCCAAGATACTTAAACTCCTCCACTTGGGGCAAGATCTCCTCCCCGACCCGGAGAGGGCACTCCACCCTTTTCCGACTGAGGACCATGGTTTCAGATTTGGAGGTGCTGATCCCCATCCCGACCGCTTCACACTCGGCTGCGAAACGCTCCAGTGAGAGCTGGAGAGCCCTGCTTGAAGGAGCCAGCAGTACCGCATCATCTGCAAAAAGCAGAGATGCAATACTGAGGCCACCAAAACGGACCCCCTCAACGCTTCGGCTGCGCCTAGAAATTCTGTCCATAAAAGTTATAAACAGAATCGGCGACAAAGGGCAGCCTTGGCGTAGTCCCACTCTCACCGGAAATGATTCCGACTTATTGCCGGCAATGCGAACCAAACTCTGACATTGGTGGTATAGCGACCGAACAGCCCGTATCAGGGGGTTCGGTACCCCATACCCACGAAGCACCCCCCACAGAACTCCCGAGGGACACGGTCAAACGCCTTCTCCAAGTCCAAAAAACACATGTAGACTGGTTGGGCGAATTCCCACATACCCTCGAGGACCCTGCTAAGGGTGTAGAGCTGGTCCACTGTTCCACGGCCGGGACGAAAACCACACAGCTCCTCCTCAATCCGAGGCTCGACTTCCTGACGGACCCTCCTCTCCAGCACCCCTGAATAGACCTTACCAGGGAGGCTGAGGAGTGAGATCCCTCTGTAGTTGGAACACACCCTCCGGTCCCCTTTTTTAAAAAAAAGGAACCACCACCCCGGTCTGCCAATCCAGAGGCACTGTCCCCGATGACCACGCGATGTTGCAGAGGCGTGTCAACCAGGACAGCCCCACAACATCCAGAGCCTTGAGGAACTCCGGGCAGATCTCGTCCACCCCTGGGGCCCTGCCACCGAGGAGCTTTTTAACCACATCGGTGACTTCGACCACAGAGATAGGAGAGCCCACCTCAGAGTCCCCAGACTCTGCTTCCTCCAAGGAAGGCGTGCTGGTGGAGTTGAGGAGGTCTTCGAAGTACTCCGCCCACCGGCTCACAACGTCCCGAGTCGAGGTCAACAGCGCCCCATCCCCACTGTACAATAATTCCCCCAACACGCTCCAATTTAACCACGATCTCCCCTTGTTTAATATTCTCAAAGAATGCAAATGAACCACTTAGTAACCACATCAATTGCCCACCCAACCCCTTATCAACCCCTTTATTTTGTTTGCAAAACACTCGTTAAAGAGTCCTGTAAAATAATAAAAAAAGAAATAAATAAATGAATCAAGGCGGGGGAGACTTAGGTGGGGTGTGTGTTATGGTTCGCTGCGGAACCAATTAGTACTCAATGCCCATCCTCCTCTGGGACCAGTATAGAGAGCAAGAGGCCGAGGCTGAATGCAATAACCAGACACCGTTTACATCTCTGTGTTAATATAATATTAATCTGGGATCATGTTCAGCCCTGCTCAAATTCATCGTCAAGACAACACATACATATAGTGTATGATGAACTCTCAGAATATGGTTTCAATGGTGAAAACATTCAACAAAAACCACACTTTGTATTTATTTATTTATTATCATTATATATATATATATATATATATATATATATATATATATATATATATATATATATATATATAAAAAAAAAAAAAATCCTCATCTCACCCCTCGGGTGGTGTCCGTCCCCATTCAGCTCGGGTCCTCTACCAGAGGCCAGGAAGCTTGAGGGTTCTGCGCAGTATCCTTGCTGTTCCCAGCACTGCACATTTCTGGACTGAGATGTCCGATGTTGTTCCGGGATCTGTTGCAACCACTCATCTAGTTTGGAGGTCACTGCCCCGAGTGCTCCGACCACCACAGGCACGACTGTCACCTTTACCTTCCAGGCTCTCTCAGCTCCTCTCTGAGCCCTTGGTATTTCTCCAGTTTCTCGTGTTCCTTCTTTCTGATGTTTCCATCAGTTGAGACCGCTACATCCACTACAACGGCTTTCTTCTGCCCTTTATCAATGATCACGATATCCGGTCGGTTCGCCATTACCATCTTGTCAGTCTGGATCTGGAAGTCCCACAGGATCTTCGCTCGGTCATTCTCCACCACCTTGGGAGGTGTTTCCCATTTTGACCTTGGGGTTTCCAGTCCATACTCGGCACAGATGTTTCGTGAGACTATGCCAGCCACCTGGTTATGGCGTTCCATGTATATATATATATATATATATATATATATATATATATATATATATATATATATATGCTGAGAAATTGACATCAGAATATTGTTCCATTGGGATATTGGTCATTCGGCTGTAAACATTCTTTTAGTGATTTTTGTATTTTAGTCAGGTAACTTTCATTTTTATTTGAAAATGCTTCTAACCCGTTCATTCACCAATAATGATAACCTCTCCCTGGTAGGGTTAAAAATACTGAGCAGAAACAAAATGCTTTTTATTAACAATACTTTAAAATTTATTTTATACTCAAATTAATTTGCTCCAAACCGATCCACAGTCCTTAATAAAATATACAATATATGTATCTAAAATATATGTTGTCAGCATACTGTCACACACAAAACCAAGAGATGTAATGCCAAGAAAAGAAAAAAAAACTCGGATAAGAACAACCAAGTGAATGCTCACACAGCCTCTATTTCATGGATGCTCCAAACTGCTTTGGCAAGTGTAAAGTGTTTTTTTCCTTGTCTATACGCTCTTGGCTTGTTAAAAAAGCGGGGGAAAAAAAAGAGAAAATAAACAGTTGACCCGCCACTGTACGTTTCCTTTCCTACAACTTCGTTAGCTGCACCCGAACATTGCAAGTCACTCGCCATTCATGATATTCCTTTCTTCTTTGCTGCTTCTGCTTCAAAAGTGCTGCCGTTTCAAAGACGGCGCCATATGTGTACTTTCCGCACTTTGGAATATGTCATATATTTATTTCGGCGGTAATCACTCACACACCAAGGCGACAAAGTACTGACTGAGAGAACGGCGCACAGAGATGTTTTAAAACGTATGGATGATTAATTACCTGCAGCTACTGGAAGGAAATAACAAACTCGTAGACTACCAAAACGAGTTGTTTCCTCTCCACCGTAGGAATAATTGAAATTTGATTAAAAGGGGAACAGAATTTTTTTTTTTTGCCTTGTCAGCAGTTACATCTCAGAGTGAAATGCAAAAATATCCTGCCCCTCCTTGAATATTGTAAAATGTCCATCAGAGCTTGTGAAGGAGGCCGTTTTGCCAGGGTCATTTGCCAAAGGACATGGCGCAAAGTCATTACTGCTGTTCCCTTTACCTGTAACCTCCAATAAATGCATATTACGCCAAGTGAGGGCCAGTCAATCAATTGCCGCCGCACAATTACAATCTATCAACAAGGCTGTCAAGTCGAGCAGATCCCCAGGCTGGAGTTGGTAATGATGAGTTCAAACACCTGAAAAAGGTCTTTCAAGTCCCCTTTTACTTTCTGTGCGTGTGTGTGTGTGTGTGTGTGTGTGTGTGTTTTCCCCTCCTTCAGTGACTGACTGAAGGAGAGGGAAAAGATGACTCAAGTGAGTGGGAAACACTGGGGTAGGGAGGTGAATATGAATATAAAACGGAAGCGGTGTGGGAAGCCATTTTACAAGCACTAACACGTTCGTGTTAAGTATTTAGAAGAACATTATATTATTGTAATTGTTTTCTTCAGAATAAACCGGAAAATACAGCACAAAAACGAACCCATTTTGAAACATGGCCGAGTCATTTTCATGACACGCATTCATGCTCATCACACAAAAAAATGGAAACCCCTTGGAATTACCCCTTGGAATTATGTTATTTTTCTTTACATATTTATTGTAAACAACCTATTACAGTTCTGTTGCTCCAATGAGTACAGTAAAAACAAATCTAAAGTTGCCTGAGATAGGCCAATACACACTGAGTCATTCAATGTGTACATTTGCAGATTTCAAATTGAAAAAAAGAATGAGATTCCAATTTACAGTAATTTAGGAGGGTGACAACAAGCAAATGGCACTGGTTTGGTGGAATGGCATTTAAAAATAGTTTATCACATCTTGAAAGTCATTCATTGATTATGTATAGCCCTGACATTTTATTTTCATCCTGATAATTATTAAATTAAGAACATATTAACTCAACTATAGAATTGTACTGAGTAGCTGGGGAAAAAAATGGGACTTTGTCATACGGCTCTCTTTCTCTTTCTTTGCTGTCAAAAAAACCTAACAAAACAAACACATAAACAACAAACAAATAAAGACATATTTGTGGCTGAGAAGGTTTGCACTGATATGAACTCACCCTTATTTGGTAGCGGGAGGATGTGAAGATCTTGAGGCCAACTTTTTGGACTGAACATTTTGTGTCGTGAAAATGGCCGTACAGGATATGCGTATGTTGGGTGGAGGAGGAATTTTTCTTCCTTTGGAATAACAGCAGCCCACCTAACATTGGCAAGTCTTCAAGAAAACTCCAGTCCATTTGTAAATCTTTACTTCCTGTCCCATACCCACAAGAAAATATCAGACGGCCCACTCCGCACCCCTACTTTGAAACCCAGCCCTGTAAATTCCCTAGTTAGTTTTTGCAATGACCCAAACTACGCAGGATAGCAATGCTAAACAAATAAATGTCTGGCTCGGTCAGTGGGTGGAGGTGTAGGGCTTCAGGAAATGGTTTACTTTGGGGTCTGAGTGCTTCCAGGTTGTCTTTGCCTGTGATGGATCAGTGAGCGTTGGAATGTGCAAATGGTGATGTGAAGTGTGGCTCTGATTTCGGATGGATTAATGGCCCAGACCACCACATTCAGATGGCTTCAATCACTGCCTACTCAATCTACAGTATGTTGCTTCACCGGACCCCACCCGTGCGTGAAAGGTTGGAGGTTGACGACCGTGTGGCTGGTGTCGTCCATCTTTTCACCGGAGACCATAAAATGGGTGATTTGATCCAATTATGTGCAACCCCTTGGAATTTTCATTTTAATATAATTTTAACAGGCGGCCCGGTGTATCAGTGGTTAGCACGTCGACATCACAGTGCTGAGGTCGTGGGTTTGCTCTAGGCTCCGGCCTTCCCGTGTGGAGTTTGCATGTTCTCCCTCAGCCTGCGTGGGTTTTCTCTGGGTACTCCGATTTCCTCCCACATTCCAAAAACACGTATGGCAGGCTGATCGAACACTCAAAATTGTCCCGAGGTGTAAGTGTGAGCGCGGATGGTTTGTTCGTCTCTATGTGCCCTGCGATTGGCTGGCAATCAGTTCAGGGTGTCCTCGCCTACTGCCTGAAGACGGCTGGGATAGGCTCCAGCACACCTCACGACCCTTGTGAGGATAAAGCGGATCAGAAAATGGATGGATGGATAATCTTAAAATTCAATGAGGTAAATTAAGAATCAACAGTGGGAGGTCGGTAATTGAGACCTGATTCATACAAATAAAGAAACGCACCTTGACGAGCAATGAATGATGACTTCTTTATTTCACTCTTTGACACTTAAAAAAAAAAAATCACGTGACAGGGCATATCATTTGAGACAAAATGATAAATGATGCGTGTTGTGTTTTTTGGCCGTTCGTGTCTTTTTATGTCATGTTTTTTGACAAGCCTCTTTAAGAAGAATCTTCAGGGAAGATTCATCTTCTAGAAGAGTGATGTAAAGTATGGCCCAGCAGACACACAAAGATAATCCGTCTGATTTTGTTCTTCCCAACAATGGACGATAAGCGGCAGACTATTTTATGTTTTATAAAATTATCCTGTAAGATTATCCTGTGGTCTAAGGTGTGTTTAGAGTGAATTTGTCCCAATAATGTTCAACATTGACAGCTAAATAGTTTCATGTGTGTCAGGGAAAGCCGGACATTCCTTTTTCTATTTTTACATATTGGTACAATTTATTTTCTTCTCAAATCATCTCTGTTTGTTTTCTTGAATACATAAACACAGACAGTCACGTGTTGCGGTTTGTACGGTCTATTATCTTAAAATGATACTTCTATATATATATCTGTGTGTTAATGAATGCGATTCATTTACAAGAGGAAATTATATTACTTTTTTAATGGGGATAAGATAAAACAGACCAAATGCCTTATACAGTTACAATTTGAAAAAAAAACAGCCTGTATTTGTTATACATGATATACATTTAGTACGCACTGTATGTGAGTGTCTTTGGCGGTATTTCTGAGTTTGTGGTTATTTTGCATGCGTAAAATCGCGGGTGTTTTTTTTTTTTTTATACTTCATGAGGGTATGAACAAGCATACATATTTATTTTGGTGAGCCATGATCTGCCGGAAGATTCAAGAGAGAAAAAAAAATTATCCCGTTTACAAGTTAATCCACATTTTATTATGGCTGCTCAGCCGGTGAGGGGTAGATTAAAAAACATGTTTTGAGCAGGTTCATGAATCAATTCTATTAAAGGAGAGATTAGTTTGCCTCTGAGATTAATTGTGAACTATCTTATGCTGATTCAAATACATGTAGGATGAGGGTGGAGGGGGCAGGCGGGGGGTACATGTTGCCCTGGTGGCTCACATATCATGCACTTTCTTGATGAAGACAATGTCATACATGTAGACAGCAGTAATCTGGTCTGCACTTTATTGCTGTCACTTTATGTCCTTGGATGCAAAAACGCAATCAGTCATATATGAACAAATCTATTCCTTCAATCATTAATCCGTCCCTCTCTGAGCAAAGTCCCTGTTGGAATCAAAGGCGGGTCGTTTGTTCACACTTGTTTGAATTCAAGGTAACTCAAGAAGTTAAGCATTCAAACCCTGGCGAGCCCCAAACAAGTGCTTGCTGAGACCTTTTAGAGCTGTTGTTTATCTTATTGCTGGATGCCACATCATCGTGTGACGGCACAAAAAGTTGCGTCAAAAAGGTGCAAATGTACAACCTTTCAGTGCCTGTCCTGATAGCACCATCACTAATTGAAGATCTATTCTGGTGAAAAAATGCTCCTGTGATTATCACTTGCACTGACCACATATTTCAAGTGCTATTTTGAAAACATTCACTTATTTGCCTTTTGGTGGGAGCGCTGACATGTTCGTTGAGTTAGTTTTTAAAAACCCCGTTTTGATTTTTCACATTGAGGCACCTGAATTCCCTTTGGGGTGTTGTTTGCGTTGAGTCATTGTTTGCTATTTCAACAATGACTCCAGCACCGGTGCGATCATAGCTCATATTTTAATTGTTATGACAGCCGCTTTAGGAGATGAGCCAAATTAATCATCCAAAGCAAGCCAAGCCACTGGACATGCCTTTTTTGAAAATACGAGCAACTTAACTCCAGAAACGATAGCAAACTACGACCCTTAGAAATGTCCGGTCAGTTTCACTTGAAATAAACTGCACACATTGAATCATGCACATATCCATCGCACTCTCTTCCAAACCCACCCAAAATAAACTTGCGCTCACACCTCTCTGGAGGACTTGTCATTTGGCAGCGTACAGACCACACACAGGCGCGCGCGCGCACAAATACACATGGGCTCACACCTACAAGCTCCAGCAAACACAGGCATCCACGCACACAGACCCACTCTAATTTAATATCTATAACAACATAACCTTGAAGGATAAAATGCAGGACTCATTTAAATGCTAATTTGTTTGTTAACATAACATCGAAATTCTGTGTGGGACAGGTGACGGAACTAGGCTGTCACTTGATATGTATATTTTATTCTGCTTTGCTATTTTTTTTATTGGGACTTTGATTATGATAATATAAAACACTAAATAAAACATTAATATAGACAGGAAAGACTTGAGTAACATCTTTTATGCATTCAGGTGCTTATTACCAGGCAGGAAATAAGAATGACGGGACAGCTTTAGATGTGAGACTGATGGGCCAAATCATATTTGTTTTTTTCCCCAAATACACTTTAACCTCAAAGTCATACCACAGACTTCGAACAACTCCACCAAAGCCTGCACTTGAATTTGTGCCTAGAATTTCTATAAGCATGATGAGAAACAAAATAGCTCAATCGAAGAAATACCGACCGATAAAAAAGTGACCCGGGACCTATTTTTTTCTTTCTGTCTGTGGAGATTTTGATTCATAAATCCATTTTCTGATTCACTTTATCCTCACAAGGGTCACGGTGGGTGTTGGAGCCTATCCCAGTCTTTGGGCAGTAGGCGGGGGACACCCTGAACTGGTTGCCAGCCAATCGCAGGGCACACAGAGACGAACAACCATCCGCGCTCAAACTCACACCTAGAAACAATTTTGAGTGTTTAATCAGCCTGCCATGCATGTTTTTGGAATGTAGGAGGAAACCGGAGTACCCGGAGATAACCCACACAGGCCGGGGGAGAACATGCAAACTCCACACAGGAAGGGCAGAGCTGGGATCGAACCCACGATCTCTTCACTGTGAGGTCAATGTGGCCCACCACTGGCCCACCGGGCCGCCAGATTTGGATTCCTTCAAGTCAAGATATTTCGTCAAAGTTGAATCGAGTCAACAATCTTACAGAGTCACGAAAGTGACGTAGGCGGGGGGGGAGGGTGAACTTTCTCATGCTAACTCACATATATATATATATATATATATAACTGTTGTGTGGGTGATGATATCAGTTGAGCTATAAACTAGTAGATATGAAACAAAACGCTAATGAAAAAAAAACACAGGTTGTTGTTTTTTCCTGCTTCAAACTGACATCTACTTTATTGTCTCAAAATGAAGCCAGTGTATCACGGTCTCACGGTGAGTTACAGGCTTTTTAAATCACTGGTGGCACAAATGATCAATTCGAGTATTGTCCCGTGCGTTTTTGCAACTAAGTGTTGGTTCAACCCTTACTCTTTCTCCCCATTTGTCTCTCGATAGAAAAAGCTCAATGGACATAGAGCCTTTCAATGTGCTCTTGTCAATGGCTGTAACCAGCTATGAGGTTTCCACTTCTGGACTGATAAGATATTGTAGTATATGTTCTCAACAGACAGTAAGACTGGACTGTCATGCGGTTTATTGATCCGTACAGTAAAATGGTGGGGATTTGACTCAGCTCTCCATCATGAACTGTGTTCAATTATGAACTACTGTTTGCTTTCTATCAAGCAGTTTTAAATTTAACATTACATTTAGCAAAGATGGTGAGTTTGGTCCTAACCCTGCCAAGTGCCACCCAGTGAGAACGTTTCTCGAACGATGCTTTGTAATTTGAATTGAGCAGAATGTCCGAAAAGTAAGTGCGGGTCATTTCAGAACTGCAGGAAATTTTCTGTCCTTTTGTTGACATTTTAAATAATCTATGCACATAACACGGAAACATGTACACATAGCCTCCCTGTACATGATAGTTGTCCTCACACAAAATGTAAATTTAAGCTGCAGTAAAAGTGAAAAATAAATCAGTCAAACATCATTGTTTGCAGCAAGCTTAATGCACACAATGCAAAAGAAGAAAAGGTTGAGAACAATTCTTTGAAAATAATTTTAAAGAGTCTAAAATCTCTGACTGTGAGTCAAATGTGAATACTTTCTGATTTCCTTAGTCCTCCATGAAAGCAGACAAAAGATCTTTGCGTTTTAAGAAAAAGAGGATAACAATGAAGACTGGACTTGACAAAAACCTGCTCACCATTTTTGCCCATTTTCGGACATGTTGCGAATATAACCCTATGTCGACATTCCTAAACTTCAAGAGTGCCAGTAGTCAATTTGAAATCCACTCAGGCCTGCAAAAACCTTCAATCCCAACCTAGACCATGCAACATGGGGTTTGTATGTGCCCGATGATGTAAGCAATAGTGGGAACGCGACAAACATTTTAAAGGGAGCGAGCATGGTAGTGGTTGAGCCTGGCAGGGCATTGCTACTCATTACGGTTGCCTGCCTTCAGAAATCGGATACTTTTTATTTGGCAGGGGTTCCCCCTATGGGCATTGAGCCGGCATGCTAATATGGGCAAGCGTTCTGGCAAACATGAGGCAGCGTGATTATGATATCGCTTACCACAGCTCATCAAAGAGACATAAATTCTGAGAATGAGTCCATAGCAGCCATGGAAATACTGAGGCCCTGTCACTGAAGGATCCATCCAGCAACAGAATGGGGCTGTGTTTCTTGGCCCGTGGTAGTCATTTTGCGTTATTTGGCTGTTTAAGTGGGCAAATGTGTGTTTATGCATGTGTGAATGTTAGTGGAGATTAAGATACATACGCATGGTTATTTTTAGGCGCACGTGTGTGGTCCAACTGGTACGTGCTCGCCCTAACGCTTGCGTGTTTGTATGACTTTTGGTACCACACGCTATAATGCTCTTGTACCCAGAACAGGTCATACGCTGGTTTCCTATCTGAATGAATGGGCCCTCTTCACAAGATGTGAAAGCCTTAGCGAGTAGTGTGGACGACCCTCCTCTTGAGCTAAGCCATGCGTCAATGTCGCCTGCGATACGCTTAACCATATGTCGGCTGGTGGGTCTCTTAAACTGAAGACTTTGCCTCGTCACAGTGGCAGAACATTTTCATCATTGCACATTAGGAGGCTCCCTGTGCAACATAGCATACAATGGGAGTAAAGGGAGGGGAGGGGGGGGGGGCTCCCCCACAAGCTGTTGCCATTTATCATGGCTGAAGTGTTAAGTTGGGTAGTAGGATGAAGGGTCTTGACTGAGAGAACAGTGATGTATTGAAGTCATTTTGTCCTCTGGCGCTAGCTTAGTTCATCGTGTGAGTACTGAAGCAATAGTTACACTAGCATTGGTATCTAACGTAAGCCAAGCATGAGGAAGTTTCTCTCAGTTTTTTTTTTCTTCAACTTAATTTTCAAGAGAACTTCCACTTCACTATCTGTACGCGAGTCACATTTTTCGTGAAATGTGTCAAAGTATGAAAAGCAGAGGGGTAAACAGTTATGTTTGCATTAGCAATAGAATGTAAATAAGAAACTGTTCTTAATTGCCCTTAAACAAAGACTCAATAACTATATGTTTGAATCATTATCATAGACATTAGTTTCTATCATTGAAACGCACAACCCATTTTGTCAAACTTTGTTGGTGGGTGAAGTTACGTATGTGGAAGTACATGCTTTTTTTTGTATGGCAGGAAGCATCCACACGTTAATGTGCATTATTGCCTCCAACTGAAGTGAAGAGTGAGAGTAAGATGCTATTTGTCAAACATTTTCAACTGAATGTAGGCGTCATGCTCAAGGTTCAGGATATCTGCGTTCTATGGAATTTCACTCCGGTCCTCACTCTGCCTTTTTTCAGGAATTACTTTTTTTCCAAACACTTAATAGGTTAAATAGGCGTTAGAGTTAAAAATAGTAACCCCATCTAAAAATGACAGCCAACAAACTGAGGTTTTATGTGGATACGGATTTTAGTAAGCCAAACAACGTATTCTCTCTTTTTTTTACACATCAAAACATTTTGGTTTGTACATTTTAGTATGTACAGTATGCTTATGTAATCTAATATTTGAGTGACTGGCAAAGATCAAGGCAGGGATTGAGGGGTTGACAGTTTATCGCGGTGACATTGTTGACTTTGTGTGCACAGTCACACCCGGCGGTACAGTGGGAATATCTTGGCAGCCCCACATGTTCATGCATGAATGCATTGAGCATGGGAGCACACACGTGTTTCTAATGGAGCAAACAGGCAGGACCATAATGGTAAGTGGCAGGAATGGGGTTAGGTTCCCCAAAAGATCCTGCTGTGCCGTGGTGTGTGATGGGTTTAGAAGTAGGTCTGAGAATGTGTACGGGACTATTTACACATGGCTAAGCCAGCGCGAGAGTGTGTTGAGATTTGGTTGTTTTCACAGGGATGTGGATGGAAGGAGCTGGACCCACCCGAAGTTGCGAACAGAGGGCCGATTGTGAAGTGGACACAGAGGATTGGATGGCCCGGGAGTCTGCTCCGTTGAGTGTTCGCCTTTGAGCCAAAGCATGACAGGTGGCAGAGAGACTGCTGTCATGTTGGAGAATTTTGTGCTTCAGGGCAACACACACACACACACACACACACACACACACACACACACACACACACACACGGATGTTAATGATTTTAAAAGCCCTGAATTTAGGGAATTGTTTCTAAATACGATTATATTTATATTTTACTGTACTGTACATGCTTGAAGATAATTGGTAAAAACACATGAAAGACAAAACTACAGTATGTGGTTTTCATTCGTGGCCGTAAAGCTTGATACTGTTTTTCACCATTTCAGCTTTCCTGATTTGACTTCATGTGGCTAAAACAACACACAATGACACACTCCGGAAGGAGTCATTCCTGCCCTGCTAGAAAAAGAACGTTGCATCAGTGGTTTTTCGGTACATTTGTGACATGTATTTAGCTTGCTAGCTATGCCTACACACTGAAAATGTATCCTCCTTTAAAATAGGCTGGTGTGGCTGTTTTTGAGTGCCTCGTTGTCAGCCATGAGTGCGTGTAAGAATAGAAAGGCAGAATAGCCAGAAGTGGAGGACTTTTTTTTTATTTTATTTTTTTTAAGTTTGACTTGGCAGCAAACATGTACTGGGGCTTGGGGCTGTCGTGCATACTTTGGAGCGCCTCATCGAGACTTGGAAAAGCACCACGATGCCCCACTAAGATATATTCCAGGCACCTGAGGCTTTAAGCATATGTACTGTATTTTTGTGGCTCAAACTTGTAGTTATGTGTCGGAGTACGGCAGATAATAGCCTCAATTTTTCAGTTGTTTGTAGTAGTCTGATTGACAGGTGAGTGGCATGGCTTTGTGAATCTCCCCAGGGTTTGAGAGTCTTGATCTTTCATGATGTAAAAGGCACATTTTATACTCTTAATCATCCAAATTTGGCGGGGTGTGTCAAATAAAGAAGAAATTATACTTTCACTTTACAGGGACTTTAAGTAAAACGATTGTGACCGTACAAAAACTGAAGCAAGATTAATGCAAGTCATTTTAGCTCAAGTAATATCATTTACTAGCATAGCCACACTGTAAATAATAACTCCACCGGACTGTACAGTATATCTAAATCGAAACGGTCACCTTTATCTCTTCTCACCGCTCACGGTCAGAGTGCAATTTCCGAGTTCTAAATCCAGAAGTGTTACCGGGGGACATGTTGGATAGGTGATGAGGTTAAAGCTTCATTCTGTCCCTGAAGTGACGAGAGAAGGAAAAGCAACAAACTTGAGAGTGACCTGTGCTAGTGTGCGGATCCAGGCAACCCCCAAAGTCCCCGATGTGTCAGAACCAACTGCACTCGCCTGCGTCAAAACCTCAAAGTGTTATTGAGCTTGTGGGCCTGCGAAGCCCAGCTGGAAATATTGTTGAATGTTATATGCAAGATGCAATATCGCTTGCATCGAGCCAAAAACCACATCCCTGATTGTAAAAAGTCAAAGATGCAACTGACAAATATATGGGAATACATTTGGTAAGACTAGCAATTCAACAATATTTTCAATTTCTTGCATAGGGGGAAAAAGGTTTGGTTAAATTGTTCGCATAATTTAGACCTCATAGAGGTTGTAGGCAGACTACTCTTATTTTCATTTTTTGTTCCAAGAAGACAAATTATATATATATATATATATATATATATGTGTGTGTGTGTGTGTGTGTGTAAACAATATACATTTTCCCACGTGTTTGACAGATGTTAAGAATGTTGAAAACATTGTTGTACTTTGTTGCCATAATAAACGTTATTGCTGCTAAAAAGTGCTTTTTCTTTATGTTTGTGTAGTTTGGTGACAATAGTTCGGTGTAGCTGTCGTTATCACAAAATCGCCAGCCTTTTGGTAGGAAAAAAAGAAAAGAATAGCATTTTATTTGAGGTTAATTAAATGCACTTCAAATGGTGGACGATGTGTGCTGACTCCCATTTACCATGAGGTTGAATGTGATGGGTTAATTCTGAGCACAGCCAAATTCCAGGGTGTGAACACTTGTGCAACCACTTTATTTCAATACTTTATTTTTACCTCCTCTCAAAAAAAAATGGTCACATTCATGGTAAATGTTTTGACGTGATTTGTTTTGATTTCAATTTTTCTTTCTCAAGAAAACAGGCATTTGAACAGTAGTGTGTCAAATTAAAAATGTGATATTCACTATAGCGACTCTTCTAGGCAGCGTAAATCTGTGCAGGAGTTCAGCACTTTTATGGCTTCAGAGAATTTTCTCATAATATTCCAAAAATACGGTGTGAATCTCTACTATAAAGCCATTTTCTCGGTCGACCAAAGAAGTCCTCCCAAAGTGAAAAAAGTAGCACATTGAAGGTTTTAACAAGCTCACGGTGAGTTGTGATGCTTCAGTAATAATATTTGTAATGCGTTCGACAGCGTTGCCCGGTTTGTGAAATTAACTGTGAGCCGTCATTGCTTTATTTTCCAAACTTGATCACTGCAACAATTTGCTGCAGCATTGAACACGTCGCGAAGACAAATGAACCACAGCATTTAGGAAGCCCTACTGTTCAGTACAGAGTTAAAGAGAAAGTGTTACTGACAGCAGGACATTACAAACTATTCCCCTGGTCTCCGCCCCATCCCCCCCCCCCCCTCCTGCATTCATAAATATCCCCCTGCCTGCTTCCCCTAATTACCTAGCATGAGCGTGGCTCTTTCCACTTCCCTCTCACACATAATAGAAACTGCTTTTTAATATCCAGGCATCATAAAATGTCATGCTGACTTAACAGACATGAGGAGCAGAAGGAGCAATAACAGAATGGGAGGTGGGGCAGGTGGAAGGAGGGGCTGAGGGGCAGGGGGGGGGGGGTTGCTGCGAATAAGGAGGGATGGGTCGGCAATGTTTAGATTCGGGCTTTTGTTTGTCCTTCTATTTTGTTCGATAGTTTCCCATTTCTTTCCATGTACCTTCCGTTTAGAGATTCAAGCAGATGGATGGAAGCAGCAATGTTTTCTCTCGGGCATTTTAGTAGTTGTGGTAAAACATGTGCAGGCTCCATTTGCAAGAACTTTTATGGATTCTATTCTAATACTATATCCTTGCCAAATGTTAGCCTTTATGAGGCACTTATTGAAATAGAAGGACACTTTAAATGTTATCTCCCCTCAAATTATTGTTGCACACTTTTTCGAAAGCTTTTTAGATTTTTGTTTTAGAAATATGTATTCAAAAGAATTACCATTTTGTCATTATATTACAAATGCAGGGTTGTAGATGACCACAATATATGAGATCGGGCATCAATTGTTGATGATAAATGACATTAGAAAAGTGTTTCAACAACCCAACCAAGTTCCAATACCTGTCGTAAGTTCTGCACATCTGATATTGAATGGAGAGGAAATGAAAAATGTTTCTTTTTCAACACTCAAGAAACATTTTTGGCCCATTTTGAGAATTCGACTCATGTCAATAAAACTACATTTGAATCTATCCATCCATTTTCAACACTGATTATCCTGAAGAGGGTCGCGGGAGGTGCTGGAACCTATCCCAGCTGACTTTGGGTGAACCCCCTGAACTGGTCGCCAGTCAGTTGGGCATATATAGAGACGGACAACCATTCACACCCACAATCCCACCGTCGCTGAAAGGAAAACGGGCCCACACACAAGTCAGGTGATTGCACGAGTACACCATCAACAACAAGTTCAGATACAAGCTCAAATGAGGTTTCAAGCTATTTAGTGCCACTCCCAGTGAATGTTTACTGTCAAAGTAAACATAAAACAAAGACAACACAAAAAAACAAACCAAAAAAACCCCCAACACATAACTTATCCTTGAAGTTCACTAGATTAATGTTAACACAAATGGACTACTGAATAGTATCAGTCTCGTGGTGGTTTAGCCTTTTAAACTACATAGATATTAATAACTTTTTCTTTTCAATTATCATTACTTTGTTGATTCCCTCTGAGGAAATTCAATGGATCTGAGTGAGGCGCATTGTATCCATGGCCAACGATGGTTCCTTGCGCAAACTACTCCACTTAAGTCTTTATTCAATTGTGGCACCGTCTTCCTCAAAGGTACATCAACATTCGTCATCATCGGGAAACACTGGGCACGTTTGTTGACTTTATCATAATGTAAGCAGCTGTTAATAGTCACCAGCACCATTAGTCAAACTGAAGCCATCAGAGCTCAATAGGAGCCAAAAAGAGACAAATGATCCCAGCATGCCTTGTAGAGGGTTGACATACACACACACAGAGCAAAAGCAAATTTTGCAAATCCAGATTCAAATGTGGACTATTTAAGGTTTTGATTCACTGACTGAGTCTTGTCCCATTTTATGCAGTGTACGTCATTCGTCATCCATCAATGTAGCAACCGGCATACGGGCATAATGCTCTGGTATTCTGTCACATTTATATTCAATCGTCGTCATTTGCGTCACGATGGAATCTTACCGCATTCAAGAAAGAAAAATGATGCAATCCCGTCATTTCACCTTTTACTCCAAGTACCATGTTATGATTTGTGTACTTCAGTTCGGTTTGTAGTTGATGTTGAGTTTTATCTCACACCAGGTGTTAACAGACTCTTAGCTGGGGCCAAGATCTCCATCTGCATCGCTATCTACTGACAGAGCACATGCTGCTAATTACAGAAATGGCTGTTATCCACAGTGTGGTTTGACTTTTGTTTGTAGTTACACCATTGTCTGTACTCTGAGTCATTCTAAATTCCCCTTTTTCCCCCCCGCACACTTTTGTTGGCCAACAGCCACCAACCTGCCCCCATAGACATGCATTAACATTTCACTGGCCACCATTTGATGGATATGTTGTATTTATTCACCACGGGACATCATGCAGTGTGCATATGACTTACTTTTGGGCATTACGTATTCATGGCCTGGGATGGACTACATCCGGGAAGTTAGAATTAATGTGTCACAGTGGGAGGTGTTAGTGGATGACAGGTTTATAGAAGGACGTTGTGTTTTGATTTATTGTAAGTCTCACCAAGAAGATCATTTCAAGAAAATTAAACGCATGTCTTTCTTTTATTATATTTTTCCATCAGGTCCGATTAAGGCGCCTACCAAAATATCGGATACAACAACATCCATACATCCATACATTTTCTAATCCGCTTACCTTCGCAAGGGTCGCGGGCGGGCTGGAGCCTTGCTCAGCTGTCTTCGGGCAGGAGGCAACCAGTTCAAGGTGTAGATTTCAAAGATATTCAAGGAATTAACTCAAATGTGCAGGATACATAACATGACTGGGTAACATGCCTGAACAACAACACATGACTAACAATGAACCACCCCAGACTGAAAGAAACCAGGGAATTAAATACTAGCAAACTGACGAGGCAACGACACGCACCTGGAGAAGAAACGAGGGGCTGGAGGGAGCTGATTGGTTGACACAAAGAACGGGGCTGATGAGAACAGGTGCAAACGGAAACCTAATGAGTATGTCCGTCATGTAAGTCGTGGTATGGCATGACATGAAAAAAAGGACACAAGGAAAAGATGACAAAACAGGAAACAAAACCTAGTAAAAAAAGTCAACAAGAACAGGCATCATGTCAGGAAGTGCTTGCAATGTATTTCTTGCCTTCACAAAATATCGTGAAAGTCAGTTAATTAGATTCAGAGTTATGTTGGCAATGGGTGTCAATAAATGAGCCTCCTCTGTTGCACTTTAGTCTGCCAGAAAGTATTAATATCCACAGGCTATCATTTCACACCACGATTCCAACACTCGTGCATGTAGCTTGTTAGGCAAATGCAGGATTTACAATAAAGCAGGTGAAGTTGTCATTCCTTTCACCGGTGTCTTTATAGTTTTGGTTCTTGCTTGTTTCAGGTTGTCTCTTTTGGTTGGATAGTGGTTGTTTACTTTTAGAGAAGGCATAGAGCAGAATATAAATTACTGGCTTCAATGTGAGCCAAGATCCTGAGTACTCTACTCCCCTTAATCTCGTGTGAGTTGTTAATTTGTGGCTTGGACCTGCTTCCAGGTGCATGACCCAAGTTTTCTGCTAGGTAGGTGGTCGTGGGGAGGTATGGGACCGTTTATCGTAGCACAGAAGTCGATTAGCAGGAAAGGCCGTGGAGGTAATGTGGATATGTGTGCACTTGTTGGAGTACTTTCATTTCTAATGCAAAGTGACAAAATTACAGTTGGGTTTTTTTCCTCGCTTTTTGTCGTCTACTTACTCTCCTGAAAGGGTTCTTTCACTCCTTGCGCTAACTTTTCGAAATATAATGACCACCTTAGAATTAGTGGGTGTGAAAGTATCAAGATCCCTGAAAGAGCCTTGAAGGAAGCCAGCGAGAATCCATTTTCCAGCCAACATGATGTGAGACCAGTTTGAACAGTGAATAAAGGCCCTGAGAACAGAATGACCTGAACGAATGAGGTTACAGTGGTGCCTTGAAAGACAAGCATTCAAATATGAGTCGTCTTACGAGGTTTTCGAGTTACGAAGGATCATTTGGCCAATTTATTATGCTTTGACTAGCAAGCGCAAACTTAAGATATGAACGCTGTATGGTGACAACTCACTTCAGAAAAGGCACCACTTTGGCAAATGGTAAATAATTTATCCCCCACAAAAGCTTCAAGCTAATTAATGCCACTCCCAGTTGAAGTTTACTGTCATTCTACGCGTAAAACGAAGAGAAATAAATGATAATTTATAGTTAGCACAACCAAACAAAGTTACCTTAAATGGGCTGCTAGCTTGGTGCAAACATGGCGAAAACATCAGCGATATGCTAACACCTAGCATCTTAGTCAATAACCTACAATGTTGCAGTACGTTCAAATGACAGCCCAGTTATAATTTTTGCAGTGTTGTAATCTTTCCCTCAAACAATTTGATTACGTAGATATTTTGCCAAGTAAAGTTTAGACTTTAAGCCACAACTTTTCCACCAGGTTCTACCCCTTGCGGTTAAAACAACACCTAATTTGTATATTTTCACTATTCACAGCTTCTTTTCAACTGACCAAAATTGTGTTTGCCATTCATGAATTTTATGATGAACTCCAAGTAGAAGTGTTGACTGTTCATGTTTTTAAATCAAATCTGCACACACTGAAGCATTCCGATCTTTATTCAGATCACCTCTGCTCAAGCGCAGACTCTTATCGTGCTAAAAATATGACGTAATGCCACCGGCGCAGCTTTATAGTTGAATCACAGCATCCTGAACATTTGAAAATGTAAAGTGGGCTGCTCCACATGAGCTTGGTGTAAATTAATCGAGAATGCAACGTTGGAGAAAGAAGCGTGTGGAAGGTACATTTTGCACGACATTAGCCCTGTTCACACGGGCAGATTTATTTCTGCGCTGCACCGGAGTATTTTGTTGCGATATATTTTTACACCGGAACAAATTTTGTGGAGCGTTCACACGTACAAAGCCGCTGAGCGTCACAGCTCCGGAGCAGCTCCACTTGCGTTCACACGGGCAGTTTCTGCTGCGGAGCAAAAATGACAGAAAACAAATGAGCTGTCGTGTTGGTTCTTTTTAAAACGTATACACAACTCAAGCAACTACTGTACAGGCACGTCCTTCTCCTTCTGTGTCTCCTGCCTTCTGCTAGAGAGTGACCGCCCCCGAAAACGTAAATCAACGATGAGTTCAATGACACTCAGAAAAGCAAACATTTAATGCGCCAAACACAAAAATCAAGAGATGAAATCACCAAATAAATTCTATGGAGGGCGGGGGGTTGTGAACACACAACAAAGGAACAAACTACACAAACAACTCCGAGACAGTCCAGTCTCCTACAAAAGGAAAGATGACGTTTGGGGACTAACCCCCCCCCCCCCCTCCCACCATTCTAGTTGAGATGGTATAACCCAAGAGGTGCTTTGCCACTGTTAGCAGCCATGTCTTGTGTCGTTATTAAACAAACACCTGACGGAAGTCCGACAGAGCACGAAAGCAACGCATTCTCGCCGTCGCCGTACGTAATAAACTCTTCTCATGCGCAGCGAGGCTCCCCCCCACCCCCGCAAGCGAGCATTTGCTCTGGAGCAAATTTAACCCAGTTGCTTTCATACGTGTACATTTGCATCGGTACTGCTTTGCAAACAAGCATTTGTTCCGGAGCAAATTTTTAAACCACCAAGCTGTTTTCGGGCGCTACGCCAGAACAAAGTTGCACGTATGAACGCTCGAGGGGAGCAGTTTCAGAGTAGGTCCGAAATAAATCTGCCCGTGTGAACGGCCCTATTGACAAACGCCCCCAGAAGTACGTTTTTGTTTTCTCTCATATATATCTGTGTAATATTTTGCGTTTTAAGTATGAAAAAAAAATGTAATCCCTGCAGGTGCGATTTAAATACCGACCTGCTAAACAGACCATGTTTTACATAGCGATAGATAATCTCCAGTTGAGTTATATTGCATATTTAATTGAGGATAGGATTGAAACGCAAAGACGGAGGTCATTTGTTCACCAGACAGTTTGTTTGGCTTTGCCCAAAACTTGGAATGTTCCACAGACTGAGTGAATAAACTCTCTGAGGTTTGATTCCACAGCCGGTACTCAGACATGAGCTCGGAGAGATTTAGCTCTGATCCACAGTTGAGGAAACATCACAGACTTTCACAGGTTTCACCTTAAAAAAAAAAAAAAAAAAATTCTCATGAGTGGGTCCCTTCCCCTATCTCCCTCCCTACCCCCATGTCTGTTCTAACATACAGTATTTTGACTGGCAGTAATGTTATTCGAGGAATTTATATTGTTTATTGTGTAACAGGATTAGATATGGGGAAGGAGAAGAACGAAAAGTTGGAGATCCTGAATAGAGGCTCTGTGCTCCCTTGTTAACTTTAGGCAGATTTATTATTGGAAAATGTTGTATTTCCATTCCGTGCAATCGCTATTATGTTTGAGCTGCTAACACGACATTGGTTTGACAGTAAATCAACTCTTGTACAGATGGTGCTTGTGTGATGTAGATTTGGGGGGCTTAGTGACGGTTTGCTTTGAGGATTTTGGCAAAGGTCACACCATATGCAGCTTGCTGTCGGAGGTAACATGTTGAAATCAGGTACCGATAGTCAAAAGATTAGGTCCAGCAGTGACAAAATGTCCTTTGAGACCGCAGAACAACAATTTTATTTTCATGGCTTCTGCTGTCTCTGTTGCAGTTTGAGATTTTCTCTGTCATGGGATCGCAATGAATTTAATAACAAAAAGCATAAACAGCAAGCACAATATGTCGCTTAACACCACGACTGGATTTCATAAAATTGTGTTTGGAATTGTGATCTTCAACTAGGTAAACAGAACCGGGAAGTTGAAATTCGTAACTCCCAAACAGGGGGTACATTGAAACCAAAGTCCTCTGACCTCATCAAGTTGATCAGAGGCACTAAAATCCTGTACAAACCTTCAGTCTTCAAACATGAAAGTAGACTCGGGGGAAGTTATAGCAGCTCATGAAAAGTAAAAAGAATCATTCCGGTGCATTTTTGATTGAATATTTCCTACTTTTGGGTTCCCTGCTCTCACTTGTCTCCGTTTGTCATTTTGATGGTTTCCTCTAATGTTGTCTGACTAAACTGTCCACTGCAACTATCGTTAATCCATTTTGTGTTAAAGTCGAAGTAGAAAATCTTTAAATTAGGCACATTTTAATAAATTGGGCTATCTTTTAAATGCAAAGGAGCTTGTTATTCCTGGGAAATGTTCACAGTCTCAGAAAAATGCAAACGCCTTGGCAGCGTATTTTAAGGTACACGTAAAATGGGAAAAAAAATAATGAATATATATATATATATATATATTTTTTTTTTTATTTATATAAGCATGGTGTGGGAAATGCTTTCTTGGAAAATGTCCAATTTGCTCAGACAGAGGGCAGGGTTTTCATTCACTTCCAGCACTTTTTCTCAAAAGTCAGCCTCAAATGTAATGTGAAAGCCAGATGCTGTTGGTTTGACTTACACACAAATGCAGATCGACTCCGGTCCAACAGGCTTGCTTATTGCTCAAGTCAAAAACAATCAAAGTGACTTTAAACTAAATCCAAGTTGGACTGTATTGAAGTGTTGAGTTGGGCATAGCGGGTGTGATAATTATCTCCACTTATGTGGCTCACTGGCTTGTTGGATGCTGTCAGACATCATCAAGTGCCCATTCTGCCCCACTCCGAATAAGTTTCTCTGCGAGAATCGCACATTCCTTGTTTTCATTTGCAGTTCACTGTGCATGATATACAATAGTTGAGTCTTGATGCACAATATGAACTATAGAAATAGATGTCTTGGTGGAATGGATATCAAAAATAAACAAGATGAAAAAGAGGGGCTCAATTTTCGATCCAAATGTCATTGTGAAAATGTATTTTTTCAAACTTCCAATGGGGCAGAAAGTATTACTGCACTCACATCCCTTCACCTTGAGCCCAGTGATCACTGATTAGCAGCCATGGATCCCACCTGAAGCACCGATTGATTGTTTTTGCATGAGAAAGTGGCTTTTGGCTTCTCACATAGGTTAGTCAGTCAATCAATCAATCGGGTTTATAGGTAGGTCTCTCCCCTCATAATATAACTTGATTACGAAGTAGGTACCGCACTTGGATAAAGATTTCATTATTCAGAAATTGGCCTGTAGAAGATTCTTTCTTCTTCATGTATAGACTTTGAAATGTGAATTCAGTGTCAATAAAACGACAGATTACGTGTGTATGTGTGTGTGTGTGTGTGTGTGTGTGTGTGTGTGTGTGTGTGTGTGTGTGTGTGTGTGTGTGTGTGTGTGTGAAACAAAGAAGATTAAGATCCTTCTATTCATTGTACTGTACAAGTTGTCTTGGCCCTCCATAACCCATTTATTGATCAACACTGAAATATGGCTGGGGATTGGCCCAGGTTATCTGAAAATGCTGTTTGTTTGTTTTTTTGTTTTTTTGTTTTTTTAATTGTCATGTTTTGGTTTGTAACAAAAATATTGTTCTATTGTGATTTGTAATTCAGAATATTGCACTCACAATAGGAGCTGGACCGATGAGTCGAGTAGTTGATGAGTTGGCTTTGCTACTCAATATTTCGCCAATCTAACCAAGCTAATGTTTTGGGGATCTGGTTTTCCAATTGTCCACTTTACAGAGACCTCTAACTTGGACTCTAACACACCGTGGAGCTGTGAACTGTCCTGTCAAGAAGGCGACACTGTCTTCAAGCCAGTGCAGATCTGAGAATCTGGGTGAGATTAGCAGTTAGCTCTACACGCTCTGGCTATTCCAATTGCCGCTCGTACTTGGTACATCATACCAGAGGGACCACGGGACTGGTGACAAAGAATGAGTGCAGCAATGTGGTGCGAAGCTCCATCTTTGGTCGCCAAAGAAGAACAGTTTGTCCATTAATGCATGGGTAGTAACTGTGAGAAAATGAGAATTTTATTCATATCAGGACGCACCAGCCAACGTTTTCCTGCCGCTTATGGCCAAACTATGCTAAGAAGTGTTTTATAAAGGGTCACTTGTTAACTACACAAGTCTATCTTCAAATACAAAAAAAAGCAGAAGTGAAATCCAAACAGTCAGACAAAGGGAAAAACAAAATCCCGTCATGACCTGAGCCACATACACTCCCAAACATACTGGTTAAAAATACACCAGCTCAATTCACTTTCCCCCCAAATCCCTTATCCTCCTCGAAAGTTTAATCATTAATCACACGTGTTGTGAGTGGACATGAGTGTCTGGAGTAGTATTGAAGTTGTATTTCTCGGCGGCCAGAGAGGAGCACAGCAAGTCCGGACCCGATGAGGCTGATTAATTAGGCGCGGTTACAAAGAATCAGCAAGTCTGCTTCTCTTCATATGTTGCTCAGCCATATGGAAGCTTAATATGATTAATAGTTCAGGTAAATTGTATGAGATGATGTAACTGATAATAGAAATGTTTTATCACAGACATGCTCCGTCGCAAATTCATTTTTGAATGCTTCAGACGAATGCAAATCCAAACGCTGGATACATCGGACAAACTTTTTATGGTGATTTTATCGGTTAAGCAAATATGCTAAACATTCATTTACAAGTTGAACAGTGAAGCTACTTTGCAAAATAATCAAGGCCAATTCCGTCAAAGTTGCTTCATCAATAAAGAAGGCCTTGACGGAAAGTCCACGCCTTTGTCTTTTCTTCTGGAAATTAAATCCGGCCTCATTAGCTTTGGTATTTATCATGCTTGTATTTTACATGACTCGGTCCAAAAGTGTATTTCCTTGCAAAAGGTGCGGCAAATTGCCCCAGGTCTTATTTGCCTCTGTGGGCAAATGTGTTTGTGTTGTGGTCAGCACTCCTCGAGCTCTTTGAATTGCAAATCCTCTCAGTAACTCAAAAGTAATGCAGCTGGGAACAACGCCTCCTGTCATTTTTCTGCATTTAGGCGCATGGGGCACCATTGTGGAGGAAGTGCAGTTATTGTTTCTGTCTCTGGTGTAACTCTTCCTTATTGTGGGAATGACTGTGGCCTGCACTCTCAACCTCCACATCTCTAATGTGCCAGAAGGCTCCCTCAGCTGTAATATTGGCCTTCTGAAGGCATTAAGACGTTGTGCAGCAAAAAAAAAAAAAAAATGCTCTCCCTGATTAAAGCAACCCGAACACTGGAACACATGCACAACACCAACAAAGAAACTTGGTGGCAGTAGAACTAACTTGCAGGCGGAGGGGTGGGCCACGTGTATGACAGTGGAGCCTTTATAGATGGATTTTCCATCCATCCATCCATCCATCCATTTTCTGATCCGCTTCATCCTCACGAGGGTCGCGGCCGTGCTGGAGTTACTGCCCGCCTACTACCGTCTTCGGGCAGTAGGCGGGCAGTAACTCCAGCCAGTTGCCAGCCAATCGCAGGGCACACAGAGACGAACAACCATCTGCGCTCACACTCACACTTAGGAACAATTTTCAGTGTTCAATCAGCCTGCCATGCATGTTTTTGGGAATATGAGAGGAAACCGGAGTACCCGGAGAAAACCCACGCAGGCACGGGGAGAACAGGCAAACTCCACACAGGAAGGCCGGCACCGGAATCGAACCCTGCATCTCAGCACTGTGAGGTTGAGGCGCTAACCACTGACCCACCAGGCCGCCCTTGACTGGTTTTAATTTTTACCAAAAAAAAAAAACAACAAAAAAACTAAATACAAAGTTAATGTAGTTACGCCTCGTTTTGTCTTGGGATCTGTCCAATTCCATCTTTTGTTTCTTCTGCTTCTGTTTGCTAGTCTTTTACCCAGTTGTTGGCAAGTGAGGGTTTTCTATGACTGCATATCATAAGACAATATTTCATCTTTTGTTATGAAAAACAGACTTTTACAACATCACCTAGACAGGATTTAAAAAATTATTTTCCAAATCAAAGCCAATGGAAAGATTCATCACACACCTCTATTTCGAGTGTACGCCTTTATCACCAAACGCATTTTCAACTCAATCTTATTGTGGATATGGATGTGTAAGCATTAAATTAATGACGTGCTTTTCTTTATCAATTTTTCCCATGGAACTATGAAAGTGTGTTTGTCCTTGATAATAGGCAAATATTTTATTAATCGCATTCAGGTAATGCACGGAATTTTAAAAATATTTTTAAAGTTGTATTTTTTTTTTACTATATTCTGACACAAAAAGCCCACATTTGAGCTCGTATATCTCAATTAGTGATCCTGCTGATTATCTGCTTGGCAGGCGAGTAGAAGGAGAAAACCACTGGGCGAAGTCAATGCCCCTCCCTCTCTCTTTGCCAACGTAATTAATTCCCCGTGTCTTCCCTCTCATTGCCCGCAGCCCATTATGACTTTAACATTGTGGAGCTCTATGAATTTGTAATAGATATTGTTATTTCTTTCTCTTTCAAAAGTCATAAGCACCTTGTCGGTTTGTTTTCCCACTTTCAAATAAAATACCATGAGATAAGACAAGGGCGTGTATTCATAGAGATGATATTATTTGGAACAGGATACGATTCCGAAGAAGGGGCGTCTTTGCATTTTGAACGCAGTCTAATCCGTTTATAATTACACAGCGAGGAAGTGAAATAGTGGTTGGACTGTTTGAACGTGTAATCCCCCTTCATGTGCATAAACATGCGCACATTTCATCAACGGCCCACACTAAGACGTCTGGATAATTACCTGGGGCAAAGAGTGTTCTGATAGACCTAGACCCTGGACAACCCCCCCTCACCCCATGCAGTCGCGTCTGTGTAAATAATGCATACCAAGTTGAAATCAGAGAGGACGCAGGCGATGTGAAATTGCCTTCAAAGCCTGGCGTAAAATTAGGCAGCTCAGCCATATAGACGGGAAATGAAACAATGTTTCTATTGTGGGGTGGGGGGAAGACTGAGGATTCTGTATCTGTGAATGACAACCTCAATGGAAGTGTCGGATTTGATTGCTTTCTTTTAAATCCCAGGCGTCATCATTTCAGGTGATGCTCTCAGGTCCACACGGAGAAGCTCAGTTCTGATTCCCAATCAAATATATCATGCTGTTAGGTACCAACATACACCATTTCAAAGTCAGAAACAGGTTGCAATTAACTGGTTTGCATTGAGGAGTGGCACGAAGCTCCATTACCACCGTACAATGGCTTTTCGTTGGCAGTCTATGGCACGTTTTGACTTGCGTACCGTTCGGTTTGCATCGCTACCAAAGGAACTGAACTGCCGCATAATCAGAGGAGCACCTGCACAGGATGACAGACTCTCCGAATAATCTGTGAGGCGTGAGCAACGTTTGTACATTTTTTTTTTCTGAATGCCAAAACTCCCACAGTGCTTTTAGTAGCTTTGCAAAACTAAAAGTACAACCACTGTGAGTGTGTAATTTTGTAACACACAACTCAACACTCAATTTCCAAATATCAACATACTCCTTGCACAACTATACTTTCATTTATGCTATTCGGCCAACTGTCATGCCCACACTACTGTCACAAGGCGAAAACTGTTTCAGATTATTAGTTCACTTTGCAATCAGTTTGACGACTACAATATATAAATTAGCCTCTGGTAAACTGTCTGTGTGCAGGGAGAAGCAAGAGTGAGAATTGGAGAAGGCCGAGGAAGAAGATGTGAAGGTGAAGAAGTAAGAAGGAGAGGAGGAGCACAAGAAGGTGAAGGAAGAAGGAGAGGAAGAAATATAATTTCTGACATCTGAGCTACAATAGTGGTCCATGTCATCAACCATGGAGTGACTCAGATGGACGATATCGATGTAGACTGAGTTTTCTCTCTCTCTCTCTCTCTCTCTCTCTCTCTCTCTCTCTCTCTCTCTCTCTCTCTCACACACACACACACACACAATCTATTTTGACTATTTCTTGCATTTATCCATAGTTTACCTACCGTAGGTCGAATAGGGCTCACTAAATCATGCCAGGTGTTGCACATCAGCAGCCGTGACAAATTTTGAGCAACCAAAAAAAAAAAAAAAAAAGAATTATTGAGACCAAGTCACAGACACAGTAGATGCAAAAAGCATATACAGCACTATACATTACAAAGACTTGTTTTCATCTTCTAATTTTCAAAAGTTAAGTTAAAATCCCTTGGACATGGCAGCAACATATTTTTGTCATTTGATTTTTTTATTGGTGGACAATTGAAGAGTAAGTAGTCCTGTGGATGGGGTTCATTAAGACTAATGAGATGCAAGTTACTTTAGATTGATGGCAGCCACGGTAAAATCGGAAATTATTTGCCACACGTCCGATTCTTCTTCATGTAATCAACACGCAAATGACCAGAGTAGAAAAGTCACAGTCTTAACCCATGTGTAATAAGCTCCATAAAGTCACCCATAAATCACTCTAATTGAAAGTCTTCCTCCCTGGCCACTCCTTAAACAGACACCTCACAGCCGTGGACAGCTTGAACAATGCCTGACGCTACATTTGAACTCCACGTGAACCTCACATCAAACCATCAGCCGCCGAGTCAAAGCAAAATGATGCAAAAAACATAAACAACTTTGAGCTCAAGCAGCAAATGTTCCAACTGCAGCGAGTCTCAGGGACACGTACAGGTATGCAAGGGGTGTCAGTCTACCACGGTGCTATGCATGCATTCTCGTCTTGATGCATTTGTTTGATTGTAGCAGGACTTCCCAAATGTTGGGTTCCACGTAGACAAATGCACATATCAATTGATGATTGATTTGTCAGGCGGAAACCTGAGAAATGGTGCAAGGACAGCTACACTATACATTTAAATTAAAAAAAAAAAAACATGCCTGATGTGGTTCACTCCAATATTCATCAAGCAGTCTGAGTGAGCCTTCTGGGCAATTTCATCCTGCGAAAGACTATTTGTCACCTGCTAAATGCTGCCTGGGGTACGCCACACGACTTATGTCCTTTAGTTTGAGCAAACCTGGAGGATTTATGCATTTCTTTGGGGAAAACGGGGAAAAAATGCGGTGCGAAACAAAATAAGTTTACTTGCTTCCTAGCTTGTTGTTGTCCAACAAAATACTTGTGTCAAGTAGAGAAACCTAGATGTTATCGGTTTGGAGATTTACTTTTAGGAATGTACAATCTAATGAAAATGGAAATGTTGATCATTTCTGCCTGAGGCCCCTTCGCTCTGCTTCTGAGTGCTAATCATATAACCACTTGTTGGCAAACAAGGGACGGGCATTTTTCAAATGGCCGCGAGGTGAATAATCCGCCATAGTTTCTGCAAAGCTCCTGAAGCCCAAGGTAACAGGTCAGCGTGAGGTTGCGGAGGTGTGCCCAGTATGTGTGTGTTGGCGAGTGCATGGCAATTGCTTGACACCTCATCAGTTACGCCTTCCGTCTCTGACTGGTTGTTTTTCTTCTGGCGTGATGGTTTCTTAAAAATCCAGAGGAATTATTATTATTATTTTTTTTAGATCAGATCATTTTACGCAAGTGCGGTAACACTCTTAGGTCATACTATGACCAAAAATATGACCAAGTGTTTTTTTTTTTTTTCCCTTAAACTGCAAACACAAAATATGATATTGCCACAGTCTCTCAAACAACAGACGATTTTATTGGATGGTGCATATGTCCATTGCGAGCAGTAGTAAAGAGTTTAATAATGAGAGGCCAAAGGGTCTGCTCTCATGATGATCATCTAGGTATGAAGGGTCAGAGTGGAAGCTGAGCTGCAACTGCAAAATGAGCACAGGAAACGGGTGTCAAGAGGCTAATTGAGTCTTCCATAAACCTGCACTCACGCCAATTAAAACACAACCTTGATTAAGATTTGTTGTGTCTCTTTTAACGACGCAGACATTTTTTTCTTTTCTCCTTAACTTTATGCTCCTTCATTAACATCCATACAGAGAAGAGTGCATAAATCATAAGCAGTAACTTAACGCCCGCGTTAATTAACTCTCATTAAGTACCTAATATGCTCTTTCCCCCCACATAATTTAGCTGTTTTGTGTCTTTAAGCTACATTACATATTAGCCCACCTCTTCTCATCTATAGAAGATCTATACCATCAAAGGGGCTGCTATTACAGTATGTGTGTTTTTGACTGATGATGTTTGACCAGAAACTCGAGCCGCCTGTCATACATAGCTTGTTCGGTTGAAGCATGTTTGCTCAGCTGGAAGTAATGTTTGCCCACAGTACGGCTGGCGAAGAGTGGCCCTCATCTGCATACGTCTTTGACAGCCACTTTGAAGGGACTGTTTTGACACAAATGCGTGTGACATTTTAATGGAGGATGAGGGAGCAGTTTCTGTACAAACACCAGAGCTGGAGAAGAAAGCCTGAACTTCACACTTTCTTTCCTCTCTACCACAATATTCTGCCTTGTTCCTTCACACTTTTGGGGCCTTTGCTACATGGTTGAGATGATGGAGTGGGAGCATGTATTATTTGAACGACTAAAAACGACTGATAATAATGAAGTAATTCAGCACAGAATTTGCTGTCTTGATTTTAATACAAGGAATAACTCAAAAATAGCTCAAAGACTAGAAAAAAGCAGGGTATTATCGTACTTTGCATATTGTATTAATAAATCTAAACCATACAATAATCAACAAAAATTGACAGAACGTAATGAATCAATCATATTGTATATCGTGATGATATTTGCCCGTGTTATATTGTCTGTCAACGTGTGTTACTGCACCGTTTCTGGTCAACTTTTGCTTCAAGTGTTACAATACAGCGACATAGATGTCATCTGCTAGTGAGTCCATGGCGTTTCCCCATCATGTGTTAAATTAAACTAAGCTTACTTTAAGTCAAAGCTATGTGTTTGTTTTAAATACACAATGTGAAATCCTCTTGTTTTATGTTTAGTTTGACAGTAAACTTCAACACGGAGTGACATCAAACACCCTCCTTTTTTGAAGATTGATTCACTGGGCCAAACTGCTGCCTGTTGTGACGTGAGCTGAGCCGAGTTCACTGACAACATAGAACACTTGTATCTCAAGTTAAAACATAAAAACCTTCGACCAAAGGCTTGTATCTAAAAAAAACCCCTCTCAAATCAGTTCACTTGTAACTCAATGCTTCACTGCACTCCTTTGCAAGGAACACATTATCATCATGTATTTATCTAATTTATATTCATTTGAATTAATGCACAATAAAATGTTTTGCTATTGTGGTCTTATTTTTAAAAAGCGACTCCTGGCTCCACTCAAACAGGGAATTATACGGCATTTTCCGCCATCAATACAAAAAGCGTAATCTTATTTAGTCTTTTCATCCCAACACAATCCGAGCACTCACCGCGATTTTCCATCAATAAATCTAGACTGCAAATTTACAGGATTAATTGCAGTGAGTTCAGATGCTCTGGCAGCCAGTGCATCTGACGAAAAGTAGATGAGAGAACTTCTAATGAACTCTTCTGGACAATCTGGTCATTGTCACATTCCCTGGCTGACGCTGTTAAATGGACAGAAGAAACAGCGGGTAAAGCTTGTGGTCGCGCTAATGATACATGTTGGTTTGTCTGACGTCACACGGCCACACGTTTAGAATTCCATCTGGCTCAGTTTTTGCCGCCACTTCCTGGTGGTTTTTTGCCTGGCTAGAAGACACTGTGAGGAGATCCAGACGCTGCTGGCCCAGGCTGCACTGGCCTTGATGGAACCAACATGAGCACTTTGTTGTTTCTGCACAAAGTTATCCAAAGGATTTCAAATAAGTGGATACAATCACCTGAGCCTCGACAACTCTTGAGTTTTTATCTTGTTTTGGTCTCTACCTGAGAGTATAAACTCAACATGTTTGCAAACTGGGGAGCACTCGAAATCTTCAATGTGTCCCTCTTATTTTTTTAGCCTGTTTGTTTAGCGGCAGTTACAGAGAAAACTGCAGGAAACGTGATCTTCTGAGAGCACTCTGAATTTAATAGAGTTGAACACACTTCAGTTGGCAGTATATTGTAAAAAGCATGTGCTGCTGGTTTTAGTCAAACAGCACTCAAAGAATTTACAATTCTTCGTTGGATGATGCGTCAGCTGGGTACCCAAATGGATTTTGCATTATGGCTTGAATGAATCCAGTTTTTATAGATGTGACCTCTTTCAGGACAGATGATACAAAGAGGTTGATCCTCCAACCTTGAAGACCTTTATGACCCTCTCATCATAGGCTTTTCTTTAGGTAAAAAAAAAAAACCTGCTGGTGATTTGGTTAATTCTCTGGAGTCCTTTAAATATGATGTAGTATTTATATTTAATGAGCAAGTTGCAATTTCTGCACGTTAAATGAAAACAACTTGGAAGATTTCGCATTAATGAACTGACAGTGGACCATACTGACAGTGTGATGACCATAGAATAAAAATAAGGCCATAGAAATGTCTGTACATAAATGTTGATTTAATTAATTGTCAAAACGGACTCTTAAATGCTCCAAATAACAACACACGAAGAGTCCTGACCCTTCTGTTTTAACCCCTGCGTATCCTTGCTCCAAGCCTCCTGTGCCAAGTGAATGCCCTCTCAAGACACCCTCCCCTGGGGCCAAAGGGCATCTTGTGATGTGCCCCCTCTCTCTCTTGGCAAGGTTGTATTTCTTCATTAGACCCTCTGGAGGCTGCCAGCGTCCTGCAGCACGTCAGAGTACATTAATTCTCATCAGGACATGGCTCCTCTCAGGTGTGAATGGCAGGCAGCAGCTGGTGACGAGGCTTTCTCGCTCCCGCCTAAAACTCATTTTTCACCGAGCACACATGCACACATAATGTACACAAATAGGTATCTGAATATGCTAAATGAAATGCCAAACAAACCAGCAAGTGTGCTGTTGAGAGAATTTGCAGTGGCTAAAATCACTGGCATACGAATGCCCCAGTTTAGGAACTGACCCGCGATAATTACAACGGCAGCCATATATCTTAAAGTCTTTAGGGGGACTGAATGCTGGCTTCATTTTCCATGTGAGTAAATCTACCAGATGATTTTGAAGCGGCTTTGGGATTGCCTCAAAAGCTCTCCACAAAATGACCAACCACCACTAGGAATAGTTCACATCATCTCTTCCCTCCGTTTTTCCCTTTCATTGTACGACGTATCCTCGTGTGTTTTACCAGGATATTTTTCTCAAGTAATTACATAAAGTAATTTCTCCCATTGTGGCTGTTATGGCTCCCAACAGACCTGTATACAAATTACTCCGATTTGCTCTGTGGTCAAAGCTGTGAGGTGTCCCGCTAGACATTTGCTTCACGGAGATCTGCCTATTAAAGCCATTTGTTAAGTCTTCACTCCTGGAGAAGAGACAGCCCAGTAGGACACAACGAGAGACAGGTTAGCCTTCAAAATGAGTTGTTAATGACTTCAGTTGCAGAAGGCTGCGTATTTGATTCGGACACAACAGTCATAGCTGATCAACACCCGGACAGTGTTTCAATCCAATGGAAACTGCTTGTTTCTTATGGCAGGGGTGCACATGTTAGAAGACAGGGTGGACCTAATCCAATGGACTCAGCGGTCTGCCCAGGATTATTATTCCTTCATATTATTATTTGTGAACCAGTGATTATTTTGTGACCACAAGGTCATATTTTCCAAGGTCTATATGATAGTTTCAAAAGAATCACAGCAGTTATCTTTGTTGAACTCAGTATCGCTGGATGTTTTCTGCCATTTTTTTCTTCCAAACCATTTCCTCTGGTCTTTTAGCACCGCTGCTCCACTAAGTGTCTCTAATTGGGTAATGGATGGGTAGGAACTGGCTTTTAAAGATTTATCCCATCAAGGCCAGAGGACTTGGAAGTCAAAGTAAAACCAAGGCCCTAGTTTTACATCAATTGTATGAACGCATATTTGTAGCTCATACACAAAGAGAGCAGTTTGATACCAATGTGTTCAAGGGACCATTGTTTGGGCTGAATGTAAAAATGATGTCAGCACTTGAATCCAACCTCCTGAAAAACTTTTTTTGTGCCCATCCATCCATTTTCAACACCGCTTATCCTGGACAGGGTCGCAAGGGGTTGCTGGAGCCGATCCCAGCTGACTTCGGGCAGAAGGCAGACTACACCCTGAACTAGTTGGCCGCTAGTCAGTCACAGGGCACATATAGAGATGATATGATATGATATGATATGATAAGATAAGGGCGGCCCGGTAGTCCAGTGGTTAGCACGTCGACTTCACAGTGCAGAGGTACCAGGTTCGATTCCAGCTCCGGCCTCCCTGTGTGGAGTTTGCATGTTCTCCCCGGGCTTGCGTGGGTTTTCTCCGGGTGCTCCGGTTTCCTCCCACATTCCAAAGACATGCATGGTAGGCTGATTGGGCACTCTAAATTGTCCCTCGGTATGAGTGTGGGCGTGGATGGTTGTTCGTCTCTGTGTGCCCTGCGATTGGCTGGCAACCGATTCAGGGTGTCCCCCGCCTACTGCCCGGAGACAGCTGGGATAGGCTCCAGCACCCCCCGCGACCCTAGTGAGGATCAAGCGGTTCGGAAGATGAATGAATGAATGAATGAATGAATGAATGAATGAATGATAAGATAAGATAAGATAAGATAAGATAAGATAAGATAAGATAAGATAAGATAAGATAAGATAAGAAAACCTTTATTAGTCTCGCAATGGAGAAATTCCCAATTCACAGCAGCAAAGTTATGAAAGGAAGAATGAACGACCATTTAAAGCCACATCCACACCAATACTGAGCTGCCCACAAACCAGTCAGGCCACTACGCCGTCAGTGACCGGCACAAGTTGTAATGCTCATCATTTTTGGCACAGTGCTTGGTAGAAAGGGGTCGTTAGCGAGCAGTTCGTTACTGAATGATTTCTCTAAAACAAGTTGATAACATTGAAAATGCAAGCTAATACTTTCCTGTCAAAAACTGCATAAAGAGAGATTTGGAGTAAAAAAAAAAAAAAGAAGAAGAAAAAAGGGCCTTCCTCGTTGGACTGTTCCTTTAAATAATCACACCAGGTTACCTTGCCTTTGTCTTGTACTGTGTATGTTTGTGGAGTTTGAGGAGACCGTTTTTTGTTGTTGTTTTGTTTTTCCCAGAGGACATGAGCAATGACTTGTATAACAAATAAAGCATGAGATCGCTCTATTTCTGTTTAAAAACAAATATTTAATAACTACTTTCCATTTAACACGAGACACAAGAAAAGATTTGCATCACAGGTTGAATCATCACTAGAAACACTAATATCATATTGTTATGGCCCTGACTAAGTTCCTTCTAGCGTCCTCATCCCAGATGTACAGTTGACTTAAACTATGTCAAACTGGATTTATTTCTCAAGTTGAAACAAAATTACATGTGACTAATCTGTCAAAGTTTGAAGATTTGTTGAAATTTCCTGCTAGCTGAGGACTGATAATGAGTATTTATTTGTTGGGCTTTGACCAAAAGTATGCTGTCCATCTCATGAATCGCTGCGAAAAAGTGGTTCAGGCAGAGAACACACAAAAAATGGAGGAGTGACGAGTCTCTTGAATTAAGCAACGTTTTCGTGGACTGGCATCCAGAGTATCCAGTCACACCCTCTCCGAGTTCAAAAACCCCATAGCAACCACAAGGTTTTCCGAGTGAGCCGTGGATTTTTCACTCCTCTCAGTTTAGACTGAGTGTTAATTAGCACTCTCCTTTGGTGAAAACACCACGGGCACAAACAACATGAAGATAATGGCATTGCCTAGTTAGAACCTCCAAACTTGGATGTGAAAAATATTTTTTTCAGGACAGTTATTTAAATTTGGAATTTACAACCTGGCCTTCATCATTCCTGGCTTTCGGTGAACCTGCAATGCCCTGATGCATGAAGATTAGGGAACGCTTGTGAGCTTGGACTCGTGAAAAAGAAAATCACAGTTCAACATCAGTGTGCCTCTGCTGCAAATAGTTTGGTATTTTGTGGATGTGGCACTCGGCGTCTCATAGCTTCTTTCCAAAAAAGCACTTGAATGATTTACATGACTCTTGATGATTGCAATGTCAGCAATGTTTTTGGGATGGAGCGAGCTTCTTCTTTGGGTCTTACCCTTTTCTTTTGCTTTCTGGGGACCAAATGTTTTGCCAAAGAAATCTGTGTTATAGATTCAAGGCTGGCTTTGGGCCGACAACGTTTTTTTTGTCTGCCTTGGAAAATGGTTGCTGAAAAGTAGCTTTGTGCAATCGCAATGATTAACCTTCTAATTGTTTCCTGTGCCTTTGCATCGCTTCCTTCAAAATCACTTTTCCCACTTTTTTTTTTCATTTGAGACCTAAATAAGTTTCATTCGTTTAAAAATGTGTAAACAGTCATGAGCGCCTGCTCGACCTATACAATAATACAATAGATGGCAAGGGTGAGCATTTAAAGGTATAATATTTTCTTTGATATTTACAAAGGAGGAGCCAACTGGTATTTGTGACATTTCTGGCTGCAATTATTGAGCATTTTAATGATGACCTGTCAGAGATGTTCGCTCGGACGGTCGACAAAGGCTCGAACACAGGAACAGATTGTCTTTCTCTGCCGGCAGGAGGCGCAGTTTTCGATGAAGCCACTCAGTGTGAGCTTCCCAACTGACACCCGACCCCTGCAACCTCTGCCGACCTTTTTATTGATTGTATATGCAAATTATGAGAAACATATCAGAAAAACACTCCCATCTTCATTAACATGACACACCTCTGAATGGCCCCATTGGGTCGCCCCTCAGACAAAGCATTCTCTTGGTACTCGCACCAACATCCGGACATGTGTACATTCAAAGGGTATCTCCTTATAATTTGGCTCGTGACTCTTTTCTCATGATGGAGTGCTCAAGTACTCCCTTCCGTCCAAGGTTAAATCTTCCTTTCCAAGTTATAAGATAACAGGCACCAGTGTGTCCACTAATGATGTGGTCAGGTACCATCTGCTCCGGTCTCTTGATCTCTCTGACTCTATGCTTCCATTGTGTGCAAGATGTTCTGAACACAAGCATTCCGAGGTCAATCAAGCATGTAACAAGATGAAACTTTAAAACATGACAACATTGTATTTTCTATTCTAACATGACCTTATTTTTAAAGAAGAAAGGACACTTTTTTGTCTCGACTGAATGCATAAAACCAGCATACAAACATTTGGTTACTATATCCAAATGTGCAAAGTCTCAAGCCTGAATGAGTTCAGGAATGACTATGTGTAGATCATGACTAATTTCAGATATGTCTTTTCCAGGAAAGCTTTCCTCTGAGCACATCCCACCGAGAGGAGAACCTGTGTATGTCCCAGGACACGTCAGCAACACTGTGACTGGGATAGCTGGATGAAGTGGCAGGGGAGAGGGAAGTCTAACATGCAACTCCATCTGTTTATTGCCACTGCCAGTTTAAATTGAGTGTCAAACTAACATAAAAAATGGGAATTACATCTTGTTCGTTTAAAACAACCCCATAGCTTTGCCTTGAATTTATGTAGAATCATAATAAATAGCTTAACGCTAACACATATGATTTTCATTTTCCCTTTAAGCCTGGCCCATCATGGAGACCGCTCATATTGCTTGGACTAGCATCTGCGCTATCAATGATTTGACACCTGACAATAAGACAATATCTATTGCACGACATGAAGCAATTAATCCAGTGAGTTTGTCTTTACACGTGAGCAAAAATACATAATTTCTCCCTTTAACATGATAATCCAATACAGTTAGTGTATGTGAATGCAGTTGATAGATAACTGTACAAACACCGTACAGTTTGCCTTCATAAACTTTATGTGAACATCATCAGGGAGGTTCCTGTCATCTGTTTGCCAAGTGCACAATGAGTGTGTGTTTATCGCGTTCCTACCAAGGGATACGGTCAAACGCTTGTCAGGAGACAACAGTCGACGTGCGGCATGTTTGATGTGAACTTCAGCATAATGTGTTAGGAAAACATCCCATCGCAATGCTAATGCTCTCATTCAGGATTTTTGGCACTGCTCCTGACTCCTTGGAGTGTTTGTGTCTTCCAGTAGCCTGGTTTGTAGTGCTCGTACCTTGGAAGAATAAGGGGAAAATAAATGAATGAACAAGCCCAAAGCGACTGAATACATCCATCTGTCGCAGTGTGACTCATTTGTTTTATGATCGTTTCCTTTGTACTCACATTGACCTTCCTATTCAGACTATTTACCTTAAAATGAATGAAAATAAAATAAAATAGCCTTCAATAATGTTAGATTCCAGCCCCCATAGTCCCACATACTTAGTTTCCTTCCTCCCTCCATCTTTCTCTCTACTGTTACCTTATTTTATACTGACCCTAGCGTGGGTTTGGGGTCTGCCCAGCTGCATGGCTCATTTGGAAGAAAGTCTCATCAGACTTTTTCTAAAACACAGAATAAAATGAGGACTGAATTCTGCATAGTGTGAGTAAAAGCAAAAGGTGTATCCGATGGGTAATGATTGGAAGCAGAGACAAAAAGTTCCAAAATGTCTTTCTCCCCGAATAGTTTTCCCTCCGCATGTCTCCCTGTACCTTTCTTCTCTTATTTCAGGATGAAAAATGTACACGCTTGCACGATTTACATTCTCCACAAACCTTGCCTTTTGGTTTGTGGTGCACTTCAGCAAAGTAAAATTCTCGGGTTGTGTCCCAAATGGTACCTGCGGCTGTCTGGGATTCACTTTGAGAGAACTGGACCGGCGCTTCTTCTATGACACCACCGCACAGATAATTTCTGGTTATGTTCTGAGCCTGAGCTCTGTCAAAATTTAAGCACTTACGACGTAGATGTTGTGCATGAAGATGGGCATGTACTCTCACAGGGACCCAAAACGGCTGGCTGGCTTTTTGTACGCGCACAATCTCAAGAGGTTGTGCTCCCATCTAAATATGCATGGCTAATTAAGCAATAGGCGTCATTACATTTAAAATTCTGTTTTAAAAAAAACATTGCTTTTCTGCCCCAAGACACTAGCAATGTAGAATGGTTGTTGATAAATAATACTGTCTGCATTTACACCCCAACTTCAGTGTGTTGTCTTGGTTATGTATTTGATATTATTTCCTTGGAGTGTCTTTAATAAAGTGCATGCATTTCTTTAAACCTTCTTTATGGCTGGGTATTAAAAGCACAGAGCTGTGTTCTAATCCAGCTGGGGTATTGCCCCAGACGCTCAGTGTCTTTATAGAGCGGTGACATTAGCTTGTTTATTGGTTGCAGGGGCGTAAAGATGCTATTGTTTTAATTGCTTGTACATGCTCTTGGGATCCATGGAGATTGCAGAGACTGCAGATGCCAGCATATTGGAAATGGGATAACAAAATAATACGAAAGACAAAGGTAAAATATACATTAGCTATATTTGATTGGCCCCTTTGTGTTGAACGCGATTGGCGCCGTCACGCTGATGTGGCTACGTATCTAATTTTGTGAAAGTGTGCACACTTCAGACACTCCAACGTCACACTTAGGTGAGTTTTCGATGCAGCAATTTATTGGGAAAACAATGTGAAAGCGGCTTATGATTCCAGTGCCTCACAAGAATAAAACAACTCACTGAGACCTATCACAAGCCAATATCCCTCAACAACAACACTGTACTACACCGTATATCATGTGGATTATGTGGGTTGGGTGTGATTGAATGGTTCAACAGGAAGAGAAGGATGAACACTTTACTAAGGGTAGTGGTTAACTTATTTTTGCATTTGTTCAGAATGTTACAAAACTTACTGTTCAGTTGATACATGATGTATGATGATGTTTAAAGAGGCTTTAGAATATATTGGGGTGGAACACAATACTGCACAGTATTGCCTGGCGAATCACGCTGCAATACCAATTCATTGTGTAAACAACTGAGCATGCTCGGAACTCAAGACGCAAATATGTCAAAACATCATTCTCCATAGAAATAAATGTAAATGTCATTAATCCATTCTAGCCTCCCCCAAAAAGGCAAAACAAAAATATTGCAATGTGTTTTTTGTTGCTCCACACAGTTCGTGTTCAAATGTCTATGTCTACTTAATGTGTCTTTTACAACAGCGATAATGTTTGCCAGAAGGCTTTTTTAAAAAAGATTTGTTTACTATCTACCAAACTGCTGCCCGTTGGCAAGTGAGATGAGTTTACTTCCTCAATACTGTGTACAGCATATGTATCTTGAGATTTTGGTCACGTCAATGCAAAAAACAATCATCACGCCAACTTGTATCTAAAAAAAAAAAAAATCCAGGTCTGAACAAACGTACCGAACGTTAGCGATTTCAATAAACAGTACATCCTATGGCTGATTAAAAATACAGATTAAAATTAATCAAATAAATGAGCAAATACAATGTTCCATCCAGAGCCCTCGGCTATGTATGTTACCTATGGCACTTCACTATTTTTTTTTGTTGTTTTGTTACATATGCACAAGCTGAACTTTTAACCATGGTCCTCTGGTGTGACATTAGCTTGAAAATGGGGCAGAGGGAGCTGTTGGCTTTAACAAGTTCCAGAGAGCTTTTGTTCGGATGCCGGTGGAGCCATTTCACGGCGTTACTGAGGGACTGTTTAGTGCATTGTATCTCTGACAACAAGAGGCAGCTTGAATAATTCCTCCGCGCTTGGCTAGCGGGACTCCCAAATCATCTTCTCACCAAAGGAATGGATATTTAATGAAGTGGCAAGCAAGAGGCTTGACAGAATTGTGTTGACTCTCCTACAGTAGAATAACCACTCTCTTCCCAGTTGCAGAAAAGGGAATTTGTTTGGGACACGTAGTTGTGGCACTTCCCTGGAACCAGACACAATGAGCTGGGGTCCCACATCCTCATCAACTGTCTCCAGAGCAAATGAGCTGCCAGGCCAAACTAATAGAGTCCTAATTGGTGATTAGGCGAGAGGGAAAGGTGAGAGTATGCACAAGCCTATTGCTGTTAGCAGGACATAATCCATCCATCCATCCATCTTCTACCGCTTATCCGGGGCCGGGTCGTGGGGGCAGCAGCTTTAGCAGGGAAACCCAGACTTCCCTCTCCCCAGCCACTTCTTCCAGCTCTCCCCGGGGGATCCCGAGGCGCTCCCAGGCCAGCTGCGTGACATAGTCTCTCCAGCGTGTCCTGGGTCGTCCTCGGGGTCTCCGCCCGGTGGGACATGCCCGGAACACCTCACTAGGGAGGCGCTCAGGAGGCATCCAGATGCCCAAGCCACCTCATCTGGCTCCTCTCAATGTGGAGGAGAAGCGGCTCTACTCTGAGCCCCTCCCGGATGACCGAGCTTCTCACCTTATCTCTAAGGGAGAGCCCGGACACCCTGCGGAGAAAACTCATCTCGGCCGCTTGTATCCGGGATTTCGTTCTCTCGGTCACGACCCATAGCTCATGACCATAGATGAGGGTTGGAACGTAGATCGACCGGTAAATTGAGAGCTTCGCCCTTTGGCTCAGCTCCTTCTTTACCACGACAGACTGATAAAATGTCTGCATCACAGCAGACACTGCACCGATCCGCCTGTCGATCTCTCGCTCCCTTCTGCCCTCACTCGTGAACAAGACCCCAAGATACTTAAACTCCTCCACTTGGGGCAAGATCTCCTCCGTGACCCGGAGAGGGCACTCCACCCTTTTCTGACTGAGTACCATGGTTTCAGATTTGGAGGTGCTAATCGTCATCCCAACCGCTTCACACTCGGCTGCGAAACGCTCCAGTGAGAGTTGGAGAGCCCTGCTTGAAGGAGCCAACAGTACCACATCATCTGCAAAAAGCAGAGATGCAATACTGAGGCCACCAAAACGGACCCCCTCAACGCTTCGGCTGCGCCTAGAAATTCTGTCCATAAAAGTTATGAACAGATTCGGCGACAAAGGGCAGCCTTGGCGTAGTCCCACCCTCACTGGAAACGATTCCGACTTACTGCCGGCAATGCGAACCAAACTCTGGCATCGGTGGTATAGTGACCGAACAGCCCGTATCAGGGGGCTCGGTACCCCATACCCACGAAGCACCCCCCACAGAACTCCCGAGGGACACAGTCAAACGCCTTCTCCAAGTCCACAAAACACATGTAGACTGGTTGGGCGAATTCCCACATACCCTCGAGGACTCTGCTAAGGGTGTAGAGCTGGTCCACTGTTCCACGGCCGGGACGAAAACCACACTGCTCCTCCTCAATCTGAGGCTCGACTTCCTGACGGACCCTCCTCTCCAGCACCCCTGAATAGACCTTACCAGGAAGGCTGAGGAGTGTGATCCCTCTGTAGTTGGAACACACCCTCCGGTCCCCCTTTTTAAAAAGAGGGACCACCACCCCGGTCTGCCAATCCAGAGGCACTGTCCCCGATGACCATGCGATGTTGCAGAGGCGTGTCAGCCAGGACAGCCCCACAACATCCAGAGCCTTGAGGAACTCCGGGCGGATCTCATCCACCCCTGGGGCCTTGCCACCAAGGAGCTTTTTAACCACATCGGTGACTTCAACCACAGAGATAGGAGAGCCCACATCAGAGTCCCCAGACTCTGCTTCCTCCAAGGAAGGCGTGCTGGTGGAGTTGAGGAGGTCTTCGAAGTACTCTGCCACCGGCTCACAACGTCCCGAGTCGAGGTCCACAGCGCCCCACTTCCACTGTACAAAGTGTTAGTGGTGCACTGTTTCCCCCTCCTGAGACGTCGGATGGTGGACCAGAATTTCCTCGAAGCCGCTCGGAAGTCGGCTTCCATGGCCTCACCGAACTCTTCCCACCCCCAAGTTTTTGCCTCGGCGACCACCAAAGCTGCATTCCGCTTGGCCAGTCGATACCCGTCAGCTGCCTCTGGGGTCCCACAGGCCATAAAGGCCCGATAGGACTCCTTCTTCAGCTTGACGGCATCCCTTACTGCTGGTGTCCACCAGCGAGTACGGGGGTTGCCGCCACGACAGGCACCAACTACCTTACGGCCACAACTCAGATTGGCCGCCTCAACAATAGAGGCGCGGAACGCCTCAACAATAGAGTCCACTCGGACTCAATGTCCCCCGCCTCCCTCGGGACATGGGAAAAGCTCTGTCGGAAGTGGGAGCTGAAACTCCTTCTGACAGGGGATTCCGCCAGACGCTCCCAATAAACCCTCACAATACGTTTGGGTCTGCCAGGAGGGACCGGCATCTTCCCCCACCATCGGAGCCTACTCACCACCAGGTGGTGATCAGTTGACAGCTCTGCTCCTCTCTTCACCCGAGTGTCCAAAACATGCGGCCGCAAGTCCGATGATACAACCACAAAGTCAATCATCGAACTGCGGCCAAGGGTGTCCTGGTGCCAAGTGCACAAATGGACACCGTTATGTTTGAACAAGGTGTTCGTTATGGACAATCCGTGACGAGCACAGAAGTCCAATAACAAAACACCACTCGAGTTCTGATCGGGGGGCCGTTCCTCCCATTCACGCCCCTCCAGGTCTCACTGTCGTTGCCCACATGAGCATTGAAGTCCCCCAGCAGAACGAGGGAGTCCCCAGCAGGAGTACTCTCCAGCACACCCTCCAAGGACTCCAAAAAGGGTGGGTACGCTGAACTGCTGTTGGGTGCGTACGCACAAACAACAGTCAGTACCCGTCCCCCCACCCGAAGGCGGAGGGAGGCTACCCTCTCGTCTACCGGTGTGAACCCCAATGTACAGGCACTGAGCCGGGGGGCAATGAGTATGCCCACACCTGCTCTGCGCCTCTCACCGTGGGCAACTCCAGAGTGGAAGAGAGTCCAACCCCTCTCGAGAGAACTGGTACCAGAACCCAGGCCGTGTGTGGAGGTAAGTCCGACGATATCCAGTCGGAACTTCTCCACCTCACACACCAGCTCGGGCTCCTTCCCTGCCAGAGAGGTGACGTTCCATGTCCCTAGAGCTAGCTTCTGGAGCCGAGGATCGGATCGCCAGGGTCCCCGCCTTTGGCTGCCACCCAGCTCACAATGCAGGACATCAGCAACATAGTGTAACTCCTATATTACACACTTAAAATTCACTCCATACAAAGTGAATAATGTCATGATTTAATTTGTATTCAGCTTCTCTGTATACTGGACAGTGCATGGAGCATTAAGAAAGAAAAGAGCGGCATTGCATTCTGGCTAGATACCGACTATATGAAAAGGGGCACTTACTGTACCTACTTTGTGGTACTGGCACATGTGCAACTGTTTATTGTTTTTGTTGGTGTTGTTTCGGGTGCATGTGAATGTATGAGTCTCCCATGTAATAGTGATTTCCGTGATAGGGTGACGCCTGTCGGGATTCGGGCCTCAGCGTCCGTGGAGGACAAGCGCTGTGATGAGTGCCTGTCTGCTTCCTGCTTCTAATCCGTCACATTATCTGTGTGTGTTCGCCTATTTTGAGCAAGGCCAGGAAGTGAAGAGTCTCTCTCGGTTCACTTTCCACACAAATCGTTACTTTAGTCTTCTTTTTATTCACATCATTAGCACCTCTTCTATAAAACATAACGTGGGGTGTATAATACAGCTTTCTTTCACGGTTGTGGGATTGGTAGCATGCAGTGGAATTGGTCCGGCATTGTATTCTCTCTTGTTGTGCAATCTGTATATTGTGTAAAGTTGTACGTCAATGAGAGAATTCTTTATTTATTTTTGCTCACTTTCCAGCCCAAAGCTATATTAGCAGAGAACATATGGGCTCGTGATTGGCTTAAATTGAGCTGACAGTAACTGCAGGGTGTGGAGGTCACTTAGTGGTTTCTGCAGTTCAACTTATTTTTTCAATGAGTTTTACATAGGAGCCGTTTGATTTTGCAGGGTTTGGAAATGCACCATAAAACGATGCCGTGATAGGCAATCTACTCTTAGGCGTGGCCTTTTTAATTCCAGGGTCAAGGCAATCTGGGGGTCAATGATTTTTTTACAAAGTTGTTCTATTATGGACGACAACTGTGGTCATGCTCCATGATGGCATCTCATGTCTGTAGGTCATTCATAAGACTTTTTAGTTTATGCATCACATTTGCCGACACAGCAACAGTTTCATTTTTACACCTATGTCTTAGAACAACCCTTCTTGGTGCATCTGTGACATATTAATCAAAAATCTTGAGAGCAACTTTGGAGGGGGCTGGGGGAGGGCTTAAATGTCTACTTGAGTAGGTGTGGGACAAAGTTATGGGTCCCCACCCAGAGCCTTCAGGCATAGCCAAGACACTTAAAGCCTGGGTGGAGACACAAATGGACATGCAGGTATGAGAGCATGCAGACACCATGTACGTATGTGCATCTGTGTGTGTGTGTGTGGGGGGGGGGTGTAAGTGTGTGTCTGTATTCTGTATGCATGCCAGCAAAAGCCAGCAATCCTATTTGCTAATATTGACATGGGTGTCCCCCTTCAATCTTGTTACAAGGATTATTGTCTATTGAGATCCCATTTCATTAGGCTAAAACACACACCTCAGGGTGCACAATGGGGCTCCACCAGGGCCCCCCCAGCCTTTTAGCCTCTTTGCCAGGCTGATGGGGGAGTCCTGTAAGTGGTTTTACTGAGGATCACTCCACTGTACAGGATGTTGCAGGGAATACGGCTTTCGTCTCCACCGAGCGGACCGCGACACGGAGCTATCAGGGAAATCAAAAGGTGGTGGAATATGCTTCTATATCAATGCACTCATGTTACAAAGCTGAACACACGCTGCAGCCCGGACTTCGAATTGCTGTTTCTAAACTGTAAGCCATTCTACTCACCTCGTGAGTTCTCCTCCTTCATACTCACGGGTGTTTACATCCCACCGCAAGCTAACGCAAACAGCGCTAAAAACGCTGGCTGACCAAGGAAAGAAACTGGAGCTGCAGCATCCAAAGTCACCCCTTATCATTTGGGGTGATTTTAACCCTGAACTTCCCAGATATAAGCAGCACATTGATTAATCAATGTGTTGCCTTCTCTGGTGAAACAATTGTTTCACCAGAGAAGGCAACACTCTGGACTATTGCTTTATAACGCTTAAAGACGCATACCGATCTGTGCCCACAAAGCACTGGGCTTTTCTGATCGCTGTTTAATACACTTAAACCCTACATACAGGTACAGACTCAAATGTTTAAAACCGGTTGTCAAGACTGTGAAGAAGTGGACCTATGAAGTAAAGCAGGCACTACAGCAATGCTTGGGCTACCCTGACTGATGTACTTGTTTTTGGGTGTTGTAGGCTACAGTATAATAATCACGCCCCCCCCCCCAAAAAAAAAGCAATAAAATCATTGATGGAACCTAGTGGTCTTCAGTGATTTAAATAGTGAATGCAGTGCATTTTTATCATACTTCATTTATCATTGTGTGTCGAAAGTGCTTTCGAATATTGCTGATCATTCAACTCACTCTGGTGTTAATACACTGATGGCAGCTCTCATGAAAGGTGCCAAGCAGCTCATCAGAAGCAATTAGGGATTCAGTGTCTTGCTTGACAATTAATCAAATATGAAAATGATTCTGGTGCTGTGGCCTCATGAGATTAGTCATTACTGGATATGCATTACATGTTTTGAATTCTGTAAAATATGTAAATGAACTTTTCGTCTCTGTCTTCTCTGAAAAGTTAAACGTATCCGGCAGAAGAAGTCAAGTACATTTTAAACATCATAAACACTTTTCCTAAAGAGCAGGCGCCCCTTTGACCACGTCTCCCGTGTTAATCTCTTTTGTTTTCATTGCTAATCTGAAAATCAGTTTAAGTGTCTGGCCCAAGTGTAAAAGTAAAGTGCAAACAAAATGTTTAATCGCCAAAATTCCGCTCACCGGCATGTTCATCATCCCACGAGCTCCACCTGGCACCAAGCGGCAGCAGCAGTTGGCTGATGGAGAAGAAGAAAGAAGGCATCCTTAATGGAGGCAAATAGTGGAAACATGTTCCATCAGAAATGATTACTGGCAATTAAGCTGTTTTCACAGCTGGCCGCCTTGCTTTAATATGCATGCTCACATACGACGCGCTGGCACAAACAATGAGACAAAAGAGCCACAGAACACTGATTATATTGACTGATATTACTTACAGACTAACAAAACAATTATTGGAATGCTGTCAGACACAAATTTAGAATAATGTAGTCATCGTTTCACCTTCACATTTTTATCAAATGTCTAACATACCAGTATGTAACAAATCTGACAGCAATCATATTACTTTGTGTATGACATAATAGTATGGTCGTGGAAAGGAAGAGCTAGAATGTTATCCATTGACTAGTCATGGAATAGAATGGGATGACCAAGAATGACATGAAAAACGTTTTTTTTTTGTTTTTTTGTCGGTATGCTTCAGACTCGCGTACAGTACATCCACTAGGCAGGATTTTTCCCCTAATTTTACTGTGTATTAAATAAAACCCTTTCCCTTTCATTTGCGCTGTATATATGTCCTACGCTACCGGGGTTCAGTGGATTCAAACTCTGGAAAAAGTGAGCCAAAAGGGAACCTCAAAAGTTGAATGGTCATGCTGGGTTTCCGGCAGGCCGAGGGTGTTTTCTTTTACACGCCGCCGGCGCATCGGACAATTTGTGGCTGAATGCAGACTAAACTTTATGCCTGCTGTTGTGGTGCAGGCGGTGTAACATGATTTAGGTGAATTTGATTGAGGTGCAGGACGCATATGTGTGGTTGATCATATTTCCCTCATAAATAGGACAAAGTTTCCATAGAACACTCTGAACCATTTTGAAATCGCATGATTATTATTCTCCTCATCATCTTGATTAGATTTTTTTAAATCACCTCCATAGGCCGCAGCCCAGCAGTGTTGGGAGGGGTCGGAGACACTCATGGATGCGAATGATCGCGTTGGAAGGCGGTCTCCAAGTGTCGACTTCACAGTGTTGATCTGTGATCACCCTGGCCAACTTTACACCATCTGCTTGCTTTTTCTCAGAAACGCACTTTGCACACCTCGATCTCCAGCGACTCCGGCAAGTCCGTTTGTGCTTGCGCCATGTCAAAGACTGTGCACCTTTTGTGAGCTGAATTTAAATTAAATGAGCGAATTGGCTGCAAAGCTAGTTGGCAGTGTTCATACCCACAATGGCAAAAGACACCCGTTTTATGCTAAACTTAGAACCCAAAATGGCAAATCAGATTGCTTGCACTTCATCTCTATACTACGCTCATACATCGAGAATATATTTGAATGGTTTGTCTGAAATAGCATTAAAGTCCTCAGTAAAGTTTGTCTATGGCTGGTGCAGAGTCAGGCCTTCTTGTTTTCAACAGATGCCTGATTGTGTTTCACGCTTCCCTGTGTGGCGTTGAGCCGCTCACCAGTATCAAAGCACGCCCAGGCTTCCGGGAAGCCGCTGCTGTTTACGCGCTAATGTTTTTCTTTCAAACATAGCACTTAGTAGCTCGTAATCCTTCAGTGGGAGAGGGAGAAAATACCCACAATCCCTCATGCTGACAATGCCTTGCGGTTCTGTTCCTGTGGCCAATAGAGGGAATCAGAAGGCATCTGGTGGCAGGTCATAGATGAAAGTTTAATAATCTGTCATATCACCATCAGTGTAACATACAGTAGAATCTCAGAGGTCAACCTTTCTTCGCCATACCTAATTTATTGTGACTTATAAACATTTTATTATCATGAAATAATGAAAATAGTGATTAGAGAGATTTATCATCAATATGTGAGCTCCCTGTTCCCCAATTCTATTCAGAATTGTGATGGATTGTGACAGAACAGTCCATTTTCTCCCCCACACCAAGTTTCTGGCCTCTTCGAGTGATGTCCAAACTACCAGGAAGCACCATCATGTCAATGACGAAACTTAAGGAGATCTGTAGGCTACAGACAATACTTTGAAATATCAGCAATAGCTTCTGCTGTCTGGAACTATTGTATGAAGTTTTTGACATGGTATTTGTGTTTGGTTTGTCTGCTGCATATGCCACTAATATGATAAGATCTGATATGATATGATATTCATGTATATGATGTGGTATGAGATACGATATGTAATACGATGTGATATATGGTATGTTTTATGAAATATATGATGTTATATGATATGGTATATGGCATGATATAGGATTTGTTGTGATGCATATATGACAAGTTATATGATATATGATATGATATATGATATTGTATGATATGATACATGATCTGAATTGATATATGATGTGCTATGAGATATGATAGATGATGTGATATGATATATGATTTTATATTTAACTGTTTTGTTAAGCGCTTTTGTTACAGCTTCCACTGTTGTGAAAGCGCTATATAAATCAGCATGTATTGTATTGCATTGTATTGTATTGTATTGTATTGTATTGTATAGGATATGATATGATATATGATATGACTTGGTCTGAAATATGATGTGACATATATGATATGATATACAGTATATGATATGATCTGTATTTCCTCATTGTCTGTACAGTGTCCTTGGGTGGCATGAAAGGCGCTTTTAAATAAAATGAATTATTATTATTATTATCTATATGATATGATATCTGATATGATGTGATATGAGATTTGCAATGTATGCTGTGATATGATATATGACAAGATATATGATATGATGTATAATTTGATATGATACGCTGTGATATATTAGATGATATGATATGATATGATACGATATATGATATGACTTACGATATGATGTGATATCACGATATATGTAATATATCCTGCGATATGATATATAACAAGATATATGATATGATGCATGATTTGATATGCTATGCTATGCTATGATATGATGTGTTGTGATATGATATGTTTTGGTCATCCCTCGTCATAATGGTCCCGAAAACTATGCGCACGCAAACACACACCGCAATAGAGGGGCACTGCGTCAAATCAGTTCTTTACTTGTCTACCAGTAACAAAAAAAAACAAAAAACAAAAAAAATTATTTAGTCCGTCGGTTAATGGATAGGTATATGATGTGCCTGTGCTCTTACCACGTATTACCATCTGTCCTTCCAGGCTGTGTTTTCCTCTCGCTGTATGCGCACATTCAGACGCTTGATTAATCGCTTTAGGGGGGCGGGGGGGTGGGGGGCTAGAGATTCCGAATGACAGAAAGCCTGTCATCTCCTTACAGGCTGTGTGTTTTTCCCTTTTTCACTGTGTATGGTTTTATTCACAAATGACCAGCCAGGCATGAGCTCTTCCAAATACTTAAACACAGCGGGGAGAGAAGCTGTCCCCTGCTCCAGGATTTCTCCTCCCCTCAACAACAGAGTCTTATTTTCTTCTCCAAGATCAAACGCACTTTAGCTTTGGATGTGTTTTAATCAAAGAGAGAGCTCTGATTGAAATCCAAAAGGGGGATGGGCTCACGTGACTGCTCGGTGCAGGTATGCTGTAAATCATAATGGATGCATTGCACAGCTTCCCTCTTAAGACTTTAAAGTGCAATTGAAAGATACCTACAATTTTCTTCACGGCATTTGAAAATGAACCATGACCAAATTATTCATGAATATGAAAAAAGAAAAAAATGGCCTTCCTGCGTTTATTTTAACATTATTCCGCAGGACTTAAGATATTGCAAAAAAACCCAAAACACTAAAAAGTTACTGTTTTGTATTTAATGTTGTGCTGCATCCCCCCCCCCCCTCTTGTCTGCTTGATTATGTCGGCAAAGTGTTTTATGGCCCACTGCACATAGACAGAGAGCTTGCAATCCAAGATGATGGAAGCATACTCACACATATTGATCAGAATAACTAAATGCAATTCCAAAACTTCTCAGAAAAAAAAATAAATGCTGAAAGTGGGATAAAGTGGACAAATCTGATTTGTTGGTATTATTCCCTGCGGACTTTCTGCTATGAAGGACTGCACAAGCAAATGTGTAACGTGTAAAGTTTATTGGAAGAAAACTATCCATAATAAATTGCATTGTCAATGGAAATGAGGAAGAAAAACAGTATTTTACAGTACAGTACTTTTAAAAAACGAGATTTTTCCCCCCCACAAAATACATTTGTCATCAAGCGCATTAAATTTGTCATCAAGCTTGAATGGACTGTGGTCAAGTGATCACAGTCCATTCAAGCGTGATTTTTGTTGCATTATGTAGGAAACAGGTCTTCCACAAGAACATTTCTGCATAGCTTTTGTATGTCTTGTCTTTCTTTGCATGACCACATGACAGTCATCATTTTAGTTTTTGGATACAAAATTATTTCTGTCACAAATTGAACTGATTACAACTAAAACAATTTCGAAAAATCTGTTGTTTTTTCTTTCTATGACAACATTTTCCTGAACCCTTCAACATTACACGGTAACTCTTAACTGAGAATTTGCATGGTTAACAAAGACGAGATTTTTATGACAAATTGACAAATGAAAAGCAAAATTTTTCCATTTGTTACGTTTGAATATGCAATGAATATAGAGGTTGTTTTGTTGTTCATTTTGATACATCCAATACATAACTTTTTTTTTCTTTTTACTTTCCCCTGTGAGGAAGTTATATCACTGACACTTCATTTAGTACACCTTCTAAAAATGTATGGAAATTATTTGCTTAAAAAATAATAACCACAGAAAAATGCAACTACAACAATGCAAATAAAATTAGTATCTCTCATATAGTGCCAATTCTGAGTATTTTGTTTTTCCATCCAAACTTCACGTGGCTTGGTTGACCAAAAAAAAAAAAAAAAAGAGAAAAAAATCTCCATTCCATTACAACCAAGACTGTCTATTCAAACAGCCCTGAATGGCCTTCTTACCGTCTCCACTTCACACATAGCATGCAACCATTCAGATGCATTCGATTGAAGATGCCAATCTCAGTGACTCAGGCACAATTTACAACACCTTCACCTCTTGTTAACCATCCGTTTCCTCTCTCGGTGGCATGTGTATGATTTAGCATCACAGTATGTCGGCCGTACATCGCGGGCCCTTTTTTCCTCGCCTTGAAAGAGCAAGCTGAGGGGTGTAAGCTGTCATATTAAACCTCTGTGCTCACTCACTTAGCTTGCCACTCTCTCTCGGGCGCCCCTGTTTGTCTCCACCACTGTTCCGGTTCAGCAGAGAGAGCAACAGGGAGACAAGAGACTCCATGTGCCTTCCTGTCAAGAACTCCTTCACTGGGCCTGTAAACAGACACACATGGGGCACACACCACACGTACAATGCTCTTAACACAGATAAGCTGACTGTGAGTCTGCAGACTTGAAAGGCCTGAGGCGTGCTGGCTCCACTTGCACTCACCTACTGTGGTTTCATTCATTATTGTTCTAATTAAAAGCTTTAATGCCTTAATAAGACCCCCCTGATTATGGCGGTAACCACTGTTATAGTTGAATAACATTTGTAAATTAATACTACACCGTTCTGTGGTAGTTAGCGGGTTAATAAGGTGAGTCTTTGAGGTTCGAGGTGATTGTACTTCAATGGGATTCTGCTGAGTGTGCTGGAAGGAAGCGTCAGCGTGCTGCTGGGAGCACAGAGGCCTTTGTTCGAGGAACAGGTGTGGTGTACCGCCAATAGAGGGCATTGTTGTGTTATTGCAGGCACCCGAGGCTTCGTCTTTGTGCAGGTAGTCGTGGATGATGGGTTTTTGTTTCCCTAGCCCTCCACTCAAACTGATGGGGGGGTTTTCAATGCGTTCAAATTTGCGCATCAAACCATTGTTTCAAAAAAAAAGCTACCATATGCTCTTAAATGAAACTAAAGGGCATTATCTTTGACTCACTTATCACAGAGATGGTTAAAGTAGTTGATTTGCACAGAGCTGGTACTGAAAAGAAAAAACAACAACAACAAACATGCAGTCGAAGCAACATGTTCCCATAGCTTTGGCAATGTTGTGAGTTTACGAACAAAAATGCAGCTTATGATAAATACACCTGACCCGTATGATTATTTCCGATTAGATGGATACGTTTTTGAACATCAGAAGCTTTTGGGTTTTAGGCTAGCGTAAGACACAATGAAACAAGCGTACACACCCTCAAAACTTTTCTTAATTAAGGTCATGGATGGGGGATGTCTTGTGTCTCCAGATCTGTTAACATCAGCTCTATGCCGCTGCTCTCTCTGACTTTTCCACCTTATGATCAGGATTTCAATCAATGAAGATCCCAACCACATTTGAATTCACCGCTCTCTATTTCTCTTTTTGAAGTCATGTCTGCGGAGAGAGAAAAAAAAAGCACATCTCCCCAAAGTAAGGAATATAAATTACAGACATCTGTTTTTAATTGCGAACAGTAACATTTTGTTTAAATCGTTAAAAAGAAAGAAAGAATGCTCAAGGAAAGTAAAGAGATGTGATGATACGTTTTTGTTGTTGTTTTTTTACTATTTTGCTTCCCACCGCTGCTTGTATCCTTGGAAACGTTTCAATGATACAAACTCAGATTTCACCCAAACATTTAAAAAACAATAATGATTCCGAATGACAGAAAGCCTGTCATCTCCTTACAGGCTGTGTGTTTTTCCCTTTTTCACTGTGTATGGTTTTATTCACAAATGACCAGCCAGGCATGAGCTCTTCCAAATACTTAAACACAGCGGGGAGAGAAGCTGTCCCCTGCTCCAGGATTTCTCCTCCCCTCAACAACAGAGTCTTATTTTCTTCTCCAAGATCAAACGCACTTTAGCTTTGGATGTGTTTTAATCAAAGAGAGAGCTCTGATTGAAATCCAAAAGGGGGATGGGCTCACGTGACTGCTCGGTGCAGGTATGCTGTAAATCATAATGGATGCATTGCACAGCTTCCTCTTAAGACTTTAAAGTGCAATTGAAAGATACCTACAATTTTCTTCACGGCATTTGAAAATGAACCATGACCAAATTATTCATGAATATGAAAAAGAAAAAATGGCCTTCCTGCGTTTATTTTAACATTATTCCGCAGGACTTAAGATATTGCAAAAAAACCCAAAACACTAAAAAGTTACTGTTTTGTATTTAATGTTGTGCTGCATCCCCTCTTGTCTGCTTGATTATGTCGGCAAAGTGTTTTATGGCCCACTGCACATAGACAGAGAGCTTGCAATCCAAGATGATGGAAGCATACTCACACATATTGATCAGAATAACTAAATGCAATTCCAAAACTTCTCAGAAAAAAAAATAAATGCTGAAAGTGGGATAAAGTGGACAAATCTGATTTGTTGGTATTATTCCCTGCGGACTTTCTGCTATGAAGGACTGCACAAGCAAATGTGTAACGTGTAAAGTTTATTGGAAGAAAACTATCCATAATAAATTGCATTGTCAATGGAAATGAGGAAGAAAAACAGTATTTTACAGTACAGTACTTTTAAAAAACGAGATTTTTCCCCCCCACAAAATACATTTGTCATCAAGCGCATTAAATTTGTCATCAAGCTTGAATGGACTGTGGTCAAGTGATCACAGTCCATTCAAGCGTGATTTTTGTTGCATTATGTAGAAACAGGTCTTCCACAAGAACATTTCTGCATAGCTTTTGTATGTCTTGTCTTTCTTTGCATGACCACATGACAGTCATCATTTTAGTTTTTGGATACAAAATTATTTCTGTCACAAATTGAACTGATTACAACTAAAACAATTTCGAAAAATCTGTTGTTTTTCTTTCTATGACAACATTTTCCTGAACCCTTCAACATTACACGGTAACTCTTAACTGAGAATTTGCATGGTTAACAAAGACGAGATTTTTATGACAAATTGACAAATGAAAAGCAAAATTTTTCCATTTGTTACGTTTGAATATGCAATGAATATAGAGGTTGTTTTGTTGTTCATTTTGATACATCCAATACATAACTTTTTTTCTTTTACTTTCCCTGTGAGGAAGTTATATCACTGACACTTCATTTAGTACACCTTCTAAAAATGTATGGAAATTATTTGCTTAAAAAATAATAACCACAGAAAAATGCAACTACAACAATGCAAATAAAATTAGTATCTCTCATATAGTGCCAATTCTGAGTATTTTGTTTTTCCATCCAAACTTCACGTGGCTTGGTTGACCAAAAAAAAAAAAAAAGAGAAAAATCTCCATTCCATTACAACCAAGACTGTCTATTCAAACAGCCCTGAATGGCCTTCTTACCGTCTCCACTTCACACATAGCATGCAACCATTCAGATGCATTCGATTGAAGATGCCAATCTCAGTGACTCAGGCACAATTTACAACACCTTCACCTCTTGTTAACCATCCGTTTCCTCTCTCGGTGGCATGTGTATGATTTAGCATCACAGTATGTCGGCCGTACATCGCGGGCCCTTTTTTCCTCGCCTTGAAAGAGCAAGCTGAGGGGTGTAAGCTGTCATATTAAACCTCTGTGCTCACTCACTTAGCTTGCCACTCTCTCTCGGGCGCCCCTGTTTGTCTCCACCACTGTTCCGGTTCAGCAGAGAGAGCAACAGGGAGACAAGAGACTCCATGTGCCTTCCTGTCAAGAACTCCTTCACTGGGCCTGTAAACAGACACACATGGGGCACACACCACACGTACAATGCTCTTAACACAGATAAGCTGACTGTGAGTCTGCAGACTTGAAAGGCCTGAGGCGTGCTGGCTCCACTTGCACTCACCTACTGTGGTTTCATTCATTATTGTTCTAATTAAAAGCTTTAATGCCTTAATAAGACCCCCCTGATTATGGCGGTAACCACTGTTATAGTTGAATAACATTTGTAAATTAATACTACACCGTTCTGTGGTAGTTAGCGGGTTAATAAGGTGAGTCTTTGAGGTTCGAGGTGATTGTACTTCAATGGGATTCTGCTGAGTGTGCTGGAAGGAAGCGTCAGCGTGCTGCTGGGAGCACAGAGGCCTTTGTTCGAGGAACAGGTGTGGTGTACTGCCAATAGAGGGCATTGTTGTGTTATTGCAGGCACCCGAGGCTTCGTCTTTGTGCAGGTAGTCGTGGATGATGGGTTTTTGTTTCCCTAGCCCTCCACTCAAACTGATGGGGGGGTTTTCAATGCGTTCAAATTTGCGCATCAAACCATTGTTTAAAAAAAAAGCTACCATATGCTCTTAAATGAAACTAAAGGGCATTATCTTTGACTCACTTATCACAGAGATGGTTAAAGTAGTTGATTTGCACAGAGCTGGTACTGAAAAGAAAAAAAAACAACAACAAACATGCAGTCAAAGCAACATGTTCCCCTAGCTTTGGCAATGTTGTGAGTTTACGAACAAAAATGCAGCTTATGATAAATACACCTGACCCGTATGATTATTTCCGATTAGATGGATACGTTTTTGAACATCAGAAGCTTTTGGGTTTTAGGCTAGCGTAAGACACAATGAAACAAGCGTACACACCCTCAAAACTTTTCTTAATTAAGGTCATGGATGGGGGATGTCTTGTGTCTCCAGATCTGTTAATATCAGCTCTATGCCGCTGCTCTCTGACTTTTCCACCTTATGATCAGGATTTCAATCAATGAAGATCCCAACCACATTTGAATTCACCGCTCTCTATTTCTCTTTTTGAAGTCATGTCTGCGGAGAGAGAAAAAAAAAGCACATCTCCCCAAAGTAAGGAATATAAATTACAGACATCTGTTTTTAATTGCGAACAGTAACATTTTGTTTAAATCGTTAAAAAGAAAGAAAGAATGCTCAAGGAAAGTAAAGAGATGTGATGATACGTTTTTGTTGTTGTTTTTTTACTATTTTGCTTCCCACCGCTGCTTGTATCCTTGGAAACGTTTCAATGATACAAACTCAGATTTCACCCAAACATTTAAAAATAATAATGAAAAAAAAGGAGTCCAAAATTTGAATACAAATCCAGAACCCAATCCACTGTCTGAACTGATCTTATGTGACAATTTTCTGTGCACGCACATTCCAATTTTAAACCAAGGGTGCAGTTCAAAATGAAGCTGATTTCATGTTTAGTGACAAAGGAGAGTCACAAAGAATCTCTGAAAATGCAGCCATTGGTGAAAAGGACAAAACTCACGCACCTTCAATTTAACACAATAGATGAGCGTTCAATCAAATGGATGCCAATTTATTGATTTGGAGGGATGCACAAAAGAATGGATTTAAATCTCAGCTGGCAGCCATTAACAGTGAATCTGAGGATAGACAGGCAATTAGTCGTAGATCACGAATGGCAGGAAATCCATTTGTAAATTCATACGGCCCTGTCTCCTTTTCCTCACCTAAAAAAAAAAATTAAACAGTTAAAACTTATGCTGGACCTGTTTTCGACCATCTGACTTTTTTTCATTGGCACACAAGAACTGTTGCGTGAGCCTAAGTTGCAATACGTGTGGATTTCTTGCCTTTTGAGGGGAAGATTGTTGCACTCTTGGGGTGGAGGCCGAATTCATATGTTGCGTTCAAGGCAAACATGAATATGTGAATGTAAATTGATTTTCAATTCATCATGAAATCTATCAACAAGCCTCCAAAATAAGGGACAAAACTGCAGAAAATGTGATGCAATATACTGTATTTATTGCATCATACCCCATACAGTCCATCATACACTGGATTAATATCATCATTTAAACACAACCACGACGGTGAGTTGCAGGGCATGCTGACAAGACATACTTAAAATATATGGCGGTTGCAGCAATGAGGTCATTCATTCATTGGGTACATACGTTTTATCCTGGCCCTGAGTTCAGCATGCAGTTGATATGTGATCGGGAAGGGGCTGTTTATTGATTACTGTGGGGACTTCAACTGGAGTATGGTGGTGTGTGGACAGATTGTTCCAGGGTTCTGCACACTTAAGCCATCGTCTTACCCAGACTGAGCCTCATACACTAGCCACTATTTGACATGTTGATCGCAGCACCCACCGGAAGAGAATAACATCAAGCAAGCAAGTGGCTGCACTCAATACAATCATCTGGATCTAGATACACTAAAATTGACACAGTGTCAATTCAAAACAGCTGTTTAACACATCTGCCTCACAGTGCTGAGATGCAGGGTTCGATTCCGACTCTGGCCTTCCTGTGTGGAGTTTGCATGCTCTCCCCGTGCCTGCGTGGGTTTTCTCCGGGTACGGTTTCCCTCCATGTTCCAAAAACATGCATGGCAGCTTAATGGAATGCTCCAAATCGTTCCTTAGTGTGAATGTGAGCGCAAATGGTTGTTCATCTCTGTGTGATCTTGCGGTTGGCTGGCAAACCAGTTCAGGGTATACCCCGCCTCCTGCTCGAAGACAAACAAAATCAACAAAACATTCATTCATTTTCCGATCCGCTTTATCCTCACAAGGGTCGCAGGGAGTGCTGGAGCTATCCCAGCTGTCTTTGGGTAGTAGGCGGGGGACACCCTGAACCGGTTGTCAGCCAATTGCAGGGCTCACACAGACGAACAACCATCCGTGCTCACACTCACACCGAGAGACAATTTAGAGTGTTCAATCCGCCTGCCATGCGTGTTTCTGGAATGTGGGAGGAAACCGGAGTACCCGGAGAAAACCCACGCAGGCCCGGGGAGAACATGCAAAGTCCACACAGGGAGGCCGCAGCTGGAATTAAACCTCTGCACTGTGAGGTCGACGGGCTGACCACTGGACTACCGGGCCGCCCTCAACAAAACAGATCATGACAAAAAAATGGTGTGAGTTCATATAATATCTTGGCTACGATTAAACCTTTAATTGGAATCAAATGTCACTTGTGATTCCATTGGATTTGTAAAAGTCATGTGACATATCCTCTTCATAATTAAATAAGCAAATACCTGAAGATAAAAATGCAAGTTGCGAGTGAATATTATGGAGTAGTATCTCTTCTTAACAGAAAAAGAAGTAAAAGGAAAAAAAGGTATGTTGCATCACTCATTCAGTGTTTTGTTGTTCACTTTTCACACACACTCAGCTGGGATAGGCTCCAGCTCCCCATAACCCCAAACAAGAAAAGCGGGATAGGTAGTGGATTAACGCATGGATGACGTGCAGGGGCACAAAGTGACATTTTTATCACCGGGACCTCAAATCGGTGGCTGCACCACTGCATTCAAGTTTATATACATGTACTACACAGGTCAGTGAAAAAAGGCCGGTCCTTCCAACCTGGTGCAAGGGAGTCCGGAGGGGCTGCAATGTGAGCTTGGCTGTGGTCTGTGTTCTCAGGTGATGGATAGACTCATAGAGTAGGTGTTGGAGTGGGCTAGCTTTGACCTTGAACGTGGAAGAGTAAGCGTTAGCTCAGATATCTCACAAGATACCCATTCACAGCGGTTCATTTACGGAAGAGCCCCCTTATGCAAAGTGCCGAGCTCAACATTAGTCGCGAGTGTCTGGCCGAGCACTGCTGATTGAACAATAATACAACAGGGGCAGGGGGGCTTTCCTCCTTTTGAAAACAACTTCCTATCAGGGTTACTTCAGCTGCACAATTCCACCGAAGCTTACACTTCACAGTGTATTGCCAAACAGTTTTATTACATTTGGTTCAGCAAATTCCATAGAGACTTAAGAATAACATATGAGCAAATTAACATAAAATAAAACTGAGTTATGCCCTCTTCCAGTATTATTACATATTTTGATATCTGTAAATCTTCATTCCTAGAAAAACTGAATGGCATCCCCCCATATGCAGTGGGAACCGTAAGCCATCGATACTGTTCCATTGATAGCTTTTATTGGCTCAGCCTGTCTTTTGTGGCAGCCATGCTGTAAATCGTTTTATCGTCAGTTTTGACAGTGTTGGACAACGATCCGGCAGGCCTGAAAGCATTTTTGTAGTTATTGTGGAAGGAAATACATGCAACTCTATGTGGTTTCAGAATGCTTGGCGATGGTTTGGAATTTGAATTTGAAAGAAATATCACAATTTGAAACAGTCTGCTCTCGGGTCAGACTGTACCATTTTGAAACAATTCTTAACTGTACAGGCAATGTTTGGCCAATCTAAAACGCCAAAAGGTACTTGAACATTGATAACATACAAAACAACTATGTCAATGCATTTTAAAATTTCACGTAATGCAAAAAATAAAATAAAAATCTTAATTTATGTATAGCAGTTTTCTAAAAGTGAGAACATCTTAGCCAGTAGAGGAAGGTATCCAAACAACTGAGTGGGATTTTAAGAGGTAGACACTATGTTCCAACATGTGTCCTGTACATATGCCAGAAGGGAAAGATGGAACCTTGAAATTGTTCACCTTTCAGTTAGGATAATCATATGACCGTCACATGACTGCCAGACGACCTCATTAATGTCACATTTGATAATCAGTCACAAGGTGGAAATTAATCCGTAGAATGGTTTTGGGTGAAAATGTTTATATTCAATTATCTTACCCCAACTGCTTTTTGTCACATGATGGCCCACGGATGAGAACGTTTCAACGCATGACAGCTGTGATTTGTTACAATGCTAATTGATTTGGATCATGTTTTGGAAGAGACCAAATACTGTAATGTAAAAAAAAAATAGGACTTGTTGACCAATTTTCGCCTGCGCTTTGCGTTCAGTGTATCCTTGTTATAACGCATCATTACACAATGGAAAGAACAACCACTTGGCAACAACTGTTTGAACAATAATGTCAAGATTCGGTGAAGAGAAAGCTGTATTTTATCCGATGTTCTACCCTAGGAAAACATGTGGATATGAAGTGTGTGCGTCTGTTGTCGTGAAAAGACAAGTGGAGAAGGACCCATATTGTGGATATTGCCGGGTGGGTGGACAAGCCTATCTGCTCCAGGGTAACCTCTTATCACAGCCATTGGCATACCCTGAGCAGGATGACATAATCAATAATCAGAACTGTTAATCAATGGTATTCTAAATAAGCATTGATCGGGCCCACAAGGTTGGCCAGCTTTATCGGTTTACATTAAGCAAAGCAATGCAAGAGACAAAGGCCTGTGACTGTGACGCCTGGTTTAACCCCGACGCATCAGTCTTGAGAACACACAGCAATATGGTCAACACATTTCTTTCCCCATCTTTACCTTCACACATTTTGCGTGTCATTTATTAGTCTTTAAAAAAGTTTTTCTTTACTTGCATCCCTTCAACATGATTGTCACGCACAGGCTCATTTGAATACAATGAAGCTCCAGATGTATCTCATTATCGACATGGTCAGGTAGACAGAGGTCACCGATGTATGTCACCTTTCACGAAATGGCCGTCTCTCTCTCTCTCTCTCTCTGGGGGGTTCCTGTTGGATTCTGGGGAAGTGTGACAATACGCAAGTAGCATTCAACCCACTGAGGGAGGGTGCGGACCCACGTCTCACTAATTACCAGCTAGCGGAATACTGTCACAGCTGTCTGCAGGGTGGCTTCAGATGACCCTCGAGAAGATGTAGTTTAGAATCCCGTCCATATAAAAACTGTGTATTCTGAACAAACTGTACATTCCTACTCTTACGACTGTCCACGGGTGCCTATAGTATGTGTACGCTGTGATTTCACGGTTTCCGGTAATCTCGCATGCCTCACACGATGAAATAAATAATACATGATGGCTGTCATAGTGTTTATTGCAAAAACGAATGGCAAACATGAGTGGAAAATGAGCAGAAATAAGCCTTTTAGTCATCCGCCCGCCTCATCAAAGCACAGTTGCATTATGACCATATGACAACATGGATCCACCCCACACCCCTCGCAGTGTTTAACAGACATGCTTTCATTTGGTCTGCGATTGGCTGGCAACCGGTTCAGGGTGTCCCCCGCCTACTGCCCGAAGACGGCTGGGATAGGCTCCAGCCCCCCCTGCGACTTGCGATTAAAAGCGGATCGGAAAATGGATGGATGGATAGTAAATCGGACAAAAGTTAAAGCCGTAGCATATCAAATCAAATTGAATTGAACGCTATTGTTCTGCTTGTATAGGTGCTTGAAACATACGGTACCCCATGTATCAGATACCACTATTGGAAACTGTCGTGTTGAGTGTGGCTGATGATCGAGAAATCTAGTGAGACCATAAATGTGTATTCATGTTTAAATCTGTCATTCTATCGTACGATTTGGTCACGGTGCTAATACGTTATGGTGCTGTATCAGGTTTCCGCTAAATAGCATGTGCAAGGCGCCGCCAAGTCTGGCGCGTAGGCTTATTGAGGCAACAATGCAAATCATTAGTGTGAACATGAGCAGAAAGACGCACTTTGAGAACACCCGCTCGTGCTCAGGCGACATTTGTCGCCATATGCAACATGTCTGCAACTTGTTGATTCATTGTAGACCAGACATGCTTTAGGTCGCTCAACGATTGGTGGTTCAAAGGCTTAAACCAAGTGTAACCCAGATCACTACCGACGGCCGGGCCGAGGCCTGGTATGCAAATTATCACGATGGCAGTGTTTTTCTTGTATTTTGCATATGTGATCGACAAAAGTTCAAACTGGCGAGCATAGGAACTCACGAGTGTGATCATCGGGCAACGCAGTCGCCCTCAGAGGTACTCCGCGATGCTTGAAACAATTGTCCATGTGGCTCGAGATCAGAAATTCTTTAACTTTGTCCGAGAAAAACTTTGACAATTGGAGAGATGCACACCCCTAATGTTTATAACAGTCCAAATGAATGCTATTCATCATAATTGTTCCTTACTGCTACGTCAGATCAGTGCCGTCAAATCAGATTATGTTCAAACAGACGCTGTCGTTAAGTGTATTTGAACACAAACATGATGAACAAGGACAAAAAAGTATTTGAGTTAAATCGCGACTATGACGTATAATTCTGGCGATGTGATTATTGCCATACTGAAATCTTTGCTGTCGTCGCGTGGTTAAGCTTGCTAAGTGCAATACTCGGGCGGTGAGCATCAGTGATACTTGTCTGATCTCCAAAGAGCTCTGTATCAGCACGCCATCTTTGTCGATTTTTCCACTCACGTCATGTCTTCGCCTGCCGCCTGTCGAGCGCTCGCTCCCACTCCCTTTTGTCCCTGGTGAAAGCCCCCAGTCACCTCTGGCCCTCCTCCTCTCCTCCCTCTCTGTGAGGCTATTACAAGAAGCGCTGCTCCCTCTCTGCCTTGCCCGTGTATTGCCATTAGAAGACATGCATCCTGGGAGCTGCTGCTCACTCCTCTGTGTTTTGATTAATATTTTAGCAGCCTCGGGGAGGAAATGGGTCTTCCTCTGAGCTAATCTGTTATGCGGTGGATGCTCGGACCAAAGGAAAGGAAAGATGATCGACGAGGAAGGTCGAGCTTTGCTGTTTTTATTTTCCATGTCAGAAATGTGTTGTGACAATCGATACCAAACTGACACAGCTGCTGCTTGAATAAAACACCAGAACCGTTTTGTTTAAGAGGAACTATTGTGCATCGCCAAGTTAGCCTTTCTTAATATGTTTTCTGAAACGCAAATTGTTTTTATCTACTGTACGTATGACACTTACTCTTTTTGGCACTGCTATTTATAATCATCTGTATTGATGGTCCAATGCGAGTGATTGTGTATCCGTACTTGATTTTTTTCTTTCATGCTTTTGCTTTAATTGACTCCTTTATTTACATTCGTTTACAGAGCAGCTTGACTCAAGAGCTGCCTTTTGTTTTTATTGTCCAATGCAATGAGGGATGCTTTTATCACCATTTGTCTCCAGGTTAAAGGTGAGAATGGAGACAAATGAGCCACCTGTACAGCAATGACCCGATTGTTCCGGGCCTGGAATCATCCCAGAGGTCTTTTAGTTTGTGTTGTCTGCAAGAGGAGATGCTTTACAACTTAATGGGGGTTAAAGATGACAATGGATAAGATTTATGCAAATGGTTCAGCAACTGAACGTTATTATATCCAGGCGGAACATCGTAGTCCAGTGTGTTAGCACGTCGACTTACACAGTGCATGAGGTGCCAGCAATTCCAGCTCCGGCCTCCTGTGTGAGTTTGCATGTTCTCCCTGCTCGTGGGTTTTCTCCGGCACTGGTTTTCTCCACATTCCAAAACATGCATGGCAGGCTGATTGAACACTCTGAATTGTCCCTAGGTATGAATGTGAGCGTGGTTGGTTGTTCGTCTCTGTGTGCCCTGCATTGGCTGGCAACTGATTCAGGTGTCCCGCTACTGCCCAAGACAGCTGGGATAGCTCCAGCACCCGACCTAGTGAGGATCAAGCGTTCGGAAAATGGATGGATGGATGGTTATTATATCCACAGAAATGTATTCTTTTCAAAAACATTTTGTCATAGTAAAAAAAAGTAGTAGCCCACATTCAGATGTTTTTCCCTTTTAAAAAATATATATTTTGCATACATACATGTTTGTGTTCATCACCATCAAACCAAAATGTATCATTTCACAATGCAACCCAAATTCAATTTCTAAATTCATTCATTCATTCATCTTCCGAACCACTTGATCCTCACTAGGGTCGCGGGGGGTGCTGGAGCCTACCCAGCTGTCTCCTCCGAGTAGTAGGCGGGGGACACCCTGAACCGGTTGCCAGCCAATCGCAGGGCACACAGAGACGAACAACCATCCACGCCCACACTCATACCTAGTGACAATTTAGAGTGCCCAATCAGCCTACCATGCATGTCTTTGGAATGTGGGAGGAAACCGGAGCACCCGGAGAAAACCAACGCAAGCCCGGTGAGAACATGCAAACTCCACACAGGGAGGCCGGAGCTGGAATCGAACCTGGTACCTCTGCACTGTGAAGTCGACGTGCTAACCACTGGACTACCGGGCCGCCATCAATTTCTATTATTTTTATTTATTTGGGGGTCAATGTGAAAAGTCATTGACCGCCTTGTTCATGAGTCACCTGTGATTAACCAGTTTTACACATTTTATTTACCAATTAATATATAAGATAACCAATTTGATACTGCATTTTATGTTCAGATAGGTTGTCTTTGTGAGATTTTAAAAGTGGTTTAATGATCTGAAACTGTGTGATATATATATATATATATATATATTTAAATCAGAAACCAGAAGGGGCGTAAACACTTTATCACAACACTGTATATTCATTCATTCATTCATCTTCCGAACCGCTTGATCCTCACTAGGGTCGCGGGGGGTGCTGGAGCCTATCCCAGCTGTCTTCGGGCAGTAGGCGGGGGACACCCTGAATTGGTTGCCAGCCAATCGCAGGGCACACAGAGACGAACAACCATCCACGCCCCCACACTCACACCTAGGGACAATTTAGAGTGCTCAATCAGCCTGCCATGCATGTCTTTGGAATGTGGGAGGAAACCGGAGCACCCGGAGAAAACCCACGCAGGCCCGGGGAGAACATGCAAACTCCACACAGGGAGGCCGGAGCTGGAATCGAACCCGGTACCTCTGCACTGTGAAGCCGACGTGCTAACCACTGGACTACTGGGCCGCCCAACACTGTATATACTGTACATTATATCATTTTCTTAACTTTAGCTTCCGGTGTCTTCTGCAGTTATGAATTATTCCGGCAGTATTGTTTGGGGATGTATCCCCATGCGGTGTTTCTTGTGTTGATGAAGAGGATGAAGGTCAAGTGTTAACAATTACTCTCTGCGTGTTTTGGAGCAGCAGGACGTGTTGAGTAAGTGAGGTTGGCACATTTAAGAACGTACAAATGAAGGCTTGTCTTTGTGGTACGAGGGCACGTGTTTAACTCTGTTCGTCCCTTTGGTATGGTGTCCTTGGGGCCGGTGCTATTTTCTATGATGGGGCTTGACTTGCTTAAGCGGGTGGTGTTCAGTTTGGTTTAAAGGCAGCAAGGATCAGGTGTTTCATGGATGACGCTTCCTTAAAGGGACATTTGCTTTTACACCATGTTGATATGACCTGATGTGCATTACGGGACATCTTGAAAGGAACTCTTGCATATTTGGAGGATATACAACGGGCCCAAAGTATCTTCTTTGTATTGTTAATATATTTTCCGCAAATGGCACCGATAATGTTTGTTGAGGAAATGCTACTGCCTGCACAATAATACAATTAAAAGTGGTCTAACTAGGTTGCGAAACCAACATAAACAATACAATTCTAGTGTATTTGACCTTGCCATTTATTTTGGGGCTATTTTCAGTATGCAGTTCCTCTTATTTTATTTCATTTTAGTGGCATTTGCCGAACGAGCCCACTCACAGTCACTGCAGCAAATTTGTGAATTATCGAGCCTTGCGTCTCTTAGTCTTGCAATGTTTCTTCATTAAAAGTGACAGTGAAGCCAGAGGCAGGAGAAGTGTTGGAGCTCCGCAGACCTGTCACCACCTTCTCCGCAAACCATAATTTAATGCCCGTGCCATAATTGAAATAATCCTCTCACTTACTGACAAAGCTGCCAAACGGTGAACCAGAAAAGTGCAGACATAGGAAATAATGTCGCCCCTCATGGCATTCCCTACCAAAAAATTAAAAAATAAAATCATCTTGTATTTTAATGCGTTAAATACATAAATTCTCCAACTAATGGTTAGTGGGAGGTTGAGAAGTGGTCTATTCACTGTTGCAGTATAAGGGAATTTTATGCTAAAATAAGACTGTAATAAATGGCAATAAATCTGTAGACCCGTCCATATTTTCATAGTCCGAAATGTCTGCTTGCTTAATCCCTTTCTCTTCGCTGGCCTTTTTGCGGGAAAGTAATTGGCAGGTGTTTCCATCAGGGGAGATTTTCACAGAAAAACTTGCGGTGATTATTTTTATTTTCTCAAAAACATGACTTTAATTTCATTAGCATGAACAGTAACAGGCTACCTTGGCTTTAAATCACTGAAATGTCACCGAGTCGGCACAAAATCAAACACATTCATTAGGCCGACCTCCTGATTTCCACCGAGAGGAATCGTGATGAATGGCGTCAAATTAATCAAAATGTGGAAAAAGGAAACAAATGATCAGACTACAGTTGTTCCAAAATTGACTGAATGTATGTTTAACAGAGACTATTCCCTTGGATCTCTTACAGCAAGTGAAACACAGTGACAAAATATCACCTTAGTCACCTGAGCTTTGTCACATCTTCTGAAATAATGTATTTTGTCAGTTAGAATACACTTGTAGGGAATAGTCATGCTATACTTAAAGTCGTTTTCTATATGTCAGAGCCAAGGGATGCAAACCAGGAGCACTGGGCTTCAGAGTGAAATTTCACAGCAGCAGAATATTTGTGATTGTGTCCTCACAAACCCTTTGTTGATATTAACTCAATTGTTAATGAGGCAGACATTACTGCAGACGGCCCCTGAAATTGTTAAATATATTTTGAAGAGTATTTTTTTATTTTTTATTTTGTCGGACACGAGATAATTAATATCGTCAGTGATGGGAATTGCAAAGCTTTGAAGGATGAAGGATGCCATGGCTCCATTTCCTCATCAGTGTCTTTTTTTAATTTTGGCTGGTCATCGACAGCAGAGCCGCTTGTGCCACTGTTTGCTTGCTCAACATTCTGATGTTTGTCACTTGAACCTTTGTTATGATTCTTTCTTTGTCTGCATATTTAGATGTGTTTTCTTCTTCTTTCCAACGGGCCCGAGGAAAGAAGAAGAAAACGTCTTTCCTTTCTTCTCATTATACGCCGTTGCCTCATCGTATATGATACCTTGTGCGTATATAGTACCGTGTTTTATATTTAATTTACATGGCACTTTTTCGTCACATCTGCACTCTTCAGTACAGTTCAGTTCACAATCGTGTTCAATTTCCGGGGTCTTTCCATCACCAAAATAACTGACACAGATGAAATTACTTTATAGCAGACTTCCCTTGTGGTATCAACCACAGTGGTAGCTTTCTTTTTTTAAGCGTACCTCATTGAACATGAGAAGTAAGAAAAAAAGGCAGGCATCATCAAAACAAACAAAAGTATGGCGTGAACAGCAAAAAAAAAACTACATTGGCCGATCATCAGGCAAAACAATAAAGTTCATGTTCAAAAGGGGTCGGAGGAAGCCAGAAGCTGGTAGATTGACATACTACAGTCCACTGACAGACTGGATACTTAATGTAACAATGGAAATGAAAAAAAAACCCAGAAAAAAAGACATTAGTGTTCAGCAATGAATTGGCAGGGAGGGGCATCTTCTCTCAAAACACATAACACAAAAGTCTCGGTAAGGTTGTTATTGTTTGGAATATTACTACATGTACTGCATGAATTACAAAACTTTGTTTTGTTTCGTAGCAGGCTTCTGTTTGGCTCATGAAGAACGACGTTAGAATGGGACAGGCTGAGACTGCATTCGCGTTAAGATACGAAACATGGCCGTAAAAACGGCTGCACTTCATCACTGCCATCAATAAGAAGAGATGTATGATTGATTAATAAAGCTTTTGTCAATACCAGGATAAGAAACAACCCCCCCTCACGTGCCACCAAATCCACTTTTAAATCAGCCAGGCCACTTGTATCCATCCTTCCGTGAGCATGATTTATATAGGCAGTCGATGAAAAAACACTGGCCTGTGCATGGCTACATAATGGAATTGTGAGCTAAGTTGGAGTGCACAAGGTCCCCTTACTCAAGGAGCATTTACTTACGGTAAGTGTACAGATTAGCATAAGAAAAGCAGTCCCGACCATGCGCGCACTCTCTAATTGAGCTATTGTTCATGTAAGCGGTGTGATTTTCTTGCTCAGATGTACGTACGCGCACGCTGTATGTGCGGCGCCCAAGTCTGTGCGAGTGCATATGAAAGGGAACTTATTTCTTCCGATTGATCCCGCAAGTCAACAGGAAAGGACATAGGGGCGTTGGCAAACAGACGCTAACCCAGCCAATAATGAACAGGGTGGTTGTAATCGAAATCCATGGCCTCTCAATCGGGCCATTGATCAAAAGTGTCTCCTTGTCTGTTTGATTTCCCGGCCCGCTTCATGTAGTTTCAAGCAGTTGTTGATGTCGAATGGTGCTGCTCTTGGCGATGTTGGTACAGTGCAAGGACAAGGGAGGCCCCCCGGGGTGCGCCTGAAACAATTGCGACGAGAACAGGCGAGGATGAGTTTTAGTCAACCTTGGTACAAGCTCCCCACTGTGCCCTGACTTTGACTGGTCGCCTCACAAAGCTTTTAACAGGCAGATGTAATAGCTCTGTGGTTTCCAAGAAGCTGCGAATGAAGCATCAAGCCGGCGTCTCTCGTGGCTTCAGATGTGGTCTGAGTTGTACTTAATGCACCGACGAAACATGCATGCAGGCTGATTGAACACTCTGAATTGTCCCTAGGTATGAATGTGAGCGTGGTTGGTTGTTCGTCTCTGTGTGCCCTGCGATTGGCTGGCAACTGATTCAGGGTGTCCCCGCCTACTGCCCGAAGACAGCTGGGATAGGCTCCAGCACCCCCGCGACCCTAGTGAGGATCAAGCGGTTCGGAAAATGGATGGATGGATGGTTATTATATCCACAGAAATGTATTCTTTTCAAAAACATTTTGTCATAGTAAAAAAAAGTAGTAGCCCACATTCAGATGTTTTTCCCTTTTAAAAAAAATATATTTTGCATACATAAATGTTTGTGTTCATCACCATCAAACCAAAATGTATCATTTCACAATGTAACCCAAATTCAATTTCTAAATTCATTCATTCATTCATCTTCCGAACCACTTGATCCTCACTAGGGTCGCGGGGGGTGCTGGAGCCTACCCAGCTGTCTCCTCCGGGCAGTAGGCGGGGGACACCCTGAACCGGTTGCCAGCCAATCGCAGGGCACACAGAGACTAACAACCATCTGCACTTACAATCATACCTAGGGACAATTTACAGTGCTCAATCAGCCTGCCATGCATGTTTTTGGAATGTGGGAGGAAACAGGAGTACCCAGAGAAAACCCACGCAAGCCCGGGGAGAACATGCAAACTCCACACAGGGAGGCCGGAGCTGGAATCGAACTTGGTACCTGCACATGAGTCACCTGCACATGAGTCACCTGTGATTAACCAGTTTTACACATTTTATTTACCAATTAATATATAAGATAACCAATTTGATACTGCATTTTATGTTCAGATAGGTCTTTGTGAGATTTTAAAAGTGGTTTAATGATCTGAAACTGTGTGATATATATATATATATATATATATATATATATATATATATATATATATATATATATATATATATATATATTTAAATCAGAAACCAGAAGGGGCGTAAACACTTTATCACAACACTGTATATTCATTCATTCATCTTCCGAACCGCTTGATCCTCACTAGGGTCGCGGGGGGTGCTGGAGCCTATCCCAGCCGTCTCCGGGCAGTAGGCAGGGGACACCCTGAATTGGTTGCCAGCCAATCGCAGGGCACACAGAGACGAACAACCATCCACGCCCACACTCACACCTAGGGACAATTTAGAGTGCTCAATCAGCCTGCCATGCATGTCTTTGGAATGTGGGAGGAAACCAGAGCACCCGGAGAAAACCCACGCAAGCCCGGGGAGAACATGCAAACTCCACACAGGGAGGCCGGAGCTGGAATCGAACCCGGTACCTCTGCACTGTGAAGCCGACGTGCTAACCACTGGACTACCAGGCCGCCCAACACTGTATATACTGTACATTATATCATTTTCTTACCTTTAGCTTCCGGTGTCTTCTGCAGTTATGAATTATTCTGGCAGTATTGTTTGGGGATGTATCCCCATGCGGTGTTCTTTGTGTTGATGAAGAGGATGAAGGTCAAGTGTTAACAATTACTCTGCGCGTGTTTTGGAGCAGCAGGACGTGTTGAGTAAGTGAGGATGGCACATTTACGAACGTACAAATGAAGGCTTGTCTTTGTGGTACGAGGGCACGTGTTTAACTCTGTTCATCCCTTTGGTATGGTGTCCTTGGGGCCGGTGCTATTTTCTATGATGGGGCTTGACTTGCTTAAGCAGGTGGTGTTCAGTTTGGTTTAAAGGCAGCAAGGATCAGGTGTTTCATGGATGACGCTTCCTTAAAGGGACATTTGCTTTTACACCATGTTGATATGACTTGATGTGCATTACGGGACATCTTGAAAGGAACTCTTGCATATTTGGAGGATATACAACGGGCCCGAGGTATCTTCTTTGTATTGTTAATATATTTTCCGCAAATGGCACCGATAATGTTTGTTGAGGGAATGCTACTGCCTGCACAATAATACAATTAAAAGTGGTCTAACTAGGTTGCGAAACCAACATAAACAATACAATTCTAGTGTATTTGACCTTGCCATTTATTTTGGGGCTATTTTCAGTATGCAGTTCCTCTTATTTTATTTCATTTTAGTGGCATTTGCTGAACGAGCCCACTCACAGTCACTGCAGCAAATTTGTGAATTATCGAGCCTTGCGTCTCTTAGTCTTGCAATGTTTCTTCATTAAAAGTGACAGTGAAGCCAGAGGCAGGAGAAGTGTTGGAGCTCCGCAGACCTGTCACCACCTTCTCCGCAAACCATAATTTAATGCCCGTGCCATAATTGAAATAATCCTCTCACTTACTGACAAAGCTGCCAAACGGTGAACCAGAAAAGTGCAGACATAGGAAATAATGTCGCCCCTCATGGCATTCCCTACCAAAAAAATAAAAAATAAAATCATCTTGTATTTTAATGCGTTAAATACATAAATTCTCCAACTAATGGTTAGTGGGAGGTTGAGAAGTGGTCTATTCACTGTTGCAGTATAAGGGAATTTTATGCTAAAATAAGACTGTAATAAATGGCAATAAATCTGTAGACCCGTCCATATTTTCATAGTCCGAAATGTCTGCTTGCTTAATCCCTTTCTCTTCGCTGGCCTTTTTGCGGGAAAGTAATTGGCAGGTGTTTCCATCAGGGGAGATTTTCACAGAAAAACTTGCGGTGATTATTTTTACTTTCTCAAAAACATGACTTTAATTTCATTAGCATGAACAGTAACAGGCTACCTTGGCTTTAAATCACTGAAATGTCACAGAGTCGGCACAAAATCAAACACATTCATTAGGCCGACCTCCTGATTTCCACCAAGAGGAATCGGGATGAATGGCGTCAAATTAATCAAAATGTGGAAAAAGGAAACAAATGATCAGACTACAGTTGTTCCAAAATTGACTGAATGTATGTTTAACAGAGACTATTCCCTTGGATCTCTTACAGCAAGTGAAACACAGTGACGAAATATCACCTTAGTCACCTGAGCTTTGTCACATCTTCTGAAATAATGTATTTTGTCAGTTAGAATATACTTGTAGGGAATAGTCATGCTATACTTAAAGTCGTTTTCTATATGTCAGAGCCAAGGGATGCTAACCAGGAGCACTGGGCTTCAGAGTGAAATTTCGCAGCAGCAGAATATTTGTGATTGTGTCCTCACAAACCCTTTGTTGATATTAACTCAATTGTTAATGAGGCAGATGTTACTGCAGACGGCCCCTGAAATTGTTAGATATATTTTGAAGAGTATTTTTTTTTAATTTTGTCGGACACGTTCATGAGATAATTAATATCGTCAGTGCTGGGAATTGCAAAGCTTTGAAGGATGAAGGATGCCGTGGCTCCATTTCCTCATCAGTGTCTTTTTTTAATTTTGGCTGGTCATCGACAGCAGAGCCGCTTGTGCCACTGTTTGCTTGCTCAACATTCTGATGTTTGTCACTTGAACCTTTGTTATGATTCCTTCTTTGACTGCATATTTAGATGTGTTTTCTTCTTCTTTCCAACGGGCCCGAGGAAAGAAGAAAACGTCTTTCCTTTCTTCTCATTATACGCCGTTGCCTCATCGTATATGATACCTTGTGCGTATATAGTACCGTGTTTTATATTGAATTTACATGGCACTTTTTCGTCACATCTGCACTTTTCAGTACAGTTCAGTTCACAATCGTGTTCAATTTCCGGGGTCTTTCCATCACCAAAATAACTGACACAGATGAAATTACTTTATAGCAGACTTCCCTTGTGGTATCAACCACAGTGGTAGCTTTCTTTTTTAAGTGTACCTCATTGAACATGAGAAGTAAGAAAAAAAGGCAGGCATCATCAAAACAAACAAAAGTATGGCGTGAACAGCAAAAAAAAACTACATTGGCCGATCATCAGGCAAAACAATAAAGTTCATGTTCAAAAGGGGTCGGAGGAAGCCAGAAGCTGGTAGATTGACATACTACAGTCCACTGACAGACTGGATACTTAATGTAACAATGGAAATGAAAAAAAAACCCCTGAAAAAAAGACATTAGTGTTCAGCAATGAATTGGCAGGGAGGGGCATCTTCTCTCAAAACACATAACACAAAAGTCTCGGTAAGGTTGTTATTGTTTGGTATATTACTACATGTACTGCATGAATTACAAAACTTGGTTTTGTTTCGTAGCAGGCTTCTGTTTGGCTCATGAAGAACGACGTTAGAATGGGACAGGCTGAGACTGCATTCGCGTTAAGATACGAAACATGGCCGTAAAAACGGCTGCACTTCATCACTGCCATCAATAAGAAGAGATGTATGATTGATTAATAAAGCTTTTGTCAATACCAGGATAAGAAACAACCCCCCCTCATGTGCCACCAAATCCACTTTTAAATCAGCCAGGCCACTTGTATCCATCCTTCCGTGAGCATGATTTATATAGGCAGTCGATGAAAAAACACTGGCCTGTGCATGGCTACATAATGGAATTGTGAGCTAAGTTGGAGTGCACAAGGTCCCCTTACTCAAGGAGCATTTACTTACGGTAAGTGTACAGATTAGCATAAGAAAAGCAGTCCCGTACCATGCGCGCACCTCTCTAATTGAGCTATTGTTCATGTAAGCGGTGTGATTTTCTTGCTCAGATGTACGTACGTGCACGTGCGTATGTGCGTGCGCCTCCAAGTCTGTGCGAGTGCATATGAAAGGGAACTTATTTCTTCCGATTGATCCCCGCAAGTCAACAGGAAAGGACATAGGGGGCGTTGGCAAACAGACGCTAACCCAGCCAATAATGAACAGGGTGGTTGTAATGCGAAATCCATGGCCTCTCAATCGGGGCCATTGATCAAAAGTGTCTCCTTGTCTGTTTGATTTCCCCGCCCGCTTCATGTAGTTTCAAGCAGTTGTTGATGTCGAATGGTGCTGCTCTTGGCGATGTTGGTACAGTGCAAGGACAAGGGAGGCCCCCCGGGGTGCGCCGGAAACAATTGCGACGAGAACAGGCGAGGATGAGTTTTAGTCAACCTTGGTACAAGCTCCCCACTGTGCCCTGACTTTGACTGGTCGCCTCACAAAGCTTTTAACAGGCAGATGTAATAGCTCTGTGGTTTCCAAGAAGCTGCGAATGAAGCATCAAGCCGGCGTCTCTCGTGGCTTCAGATGTGGTCTGAGTTGTACTTAATGCACCGACGTGGTAATCCATCTGAAACTGTGATGCTTTATGCTGATTTAGACAGGAAATCTGAAACCTCGTGAGTCATTAACCCAAATATCTCCTTCTGTTATCCCCAACCCATTAAGCAAAGGTGATCTTATGTTGGTTCCCTTTTGGAGGATACGGATTTTGTTGTCATCGGTGCTGTTATTGTAGAGCAGTTTGTGGAAAACCGCAAGCAATCCATATCCCTTCACCTAAAATTGAAATGAGAAATGCCTCTAAGAATAGCTTCGACTGTAAAAATACCACAAAGATCTGAAAACTGTTGAATATCATTTAAAAATTGGTCTTACAAAATTACCTCTAAAGGTTAATAGCGTATACAGGTTATTTGCCGCTGGCTGCATGCAGCGACCAATTATATTGCAGAAGGGTGTGTCCTGACAAGAATATGAGTGGGATACATAATAACGACTCAACTTATCAGTATGGCACTAACATCAGTCAATCTATGCAAAGCATATTGAGGATATATGACTGTGAGTACCCTTACATTGTCAGTGTACATGTGGTTGCTGCACCATTTGTTTTCAATCCATTGCTGAAGGGATTAAACCCAGTAAAATATTTGCTAATTAGAGTTAGCATTAAGCATGTGGACTTAAAGTTAAGTTATGGTTGTTGTAAATACACAGGTACAGAAGTTAAAAAAAAGAAAGTCCACCACAATCCAATCCATGTTGCTGGTTGAATTCCTGGTTTCCCTTTTTTTTCCCCTTCAAGTTTAAACTTTCACCTTTGCAGGCAATTTTCGAAAGGAAATTGTATCATTCTTTGCTGTCATACGAGTGTAAAAATATTCTAACTCTGTACAAAAAAAGGAAAATAAAATCAAATTAAACTAAAATTATGTAGGCCAACCTTTGAAGGTATGCGTCAAACAAATAATGAAAGACAATGGATTTGCTCTACAAGCTATTTGCAACAGTATCTTATTGGTGAAATGTATAATTTGTCTGGTTTTGCGAGGTGGTAGGTGGAGGACCCCAATAAACAGGGAAGAGCAGGGTGGACCGACCAAGATGTATTAAACAAAAACAAAAAAGAAGCAAACAGGAGTACACTGGAAAAAACACTAACTCAAATATTCAAAGTCGTGAAAAGGACAAGAAACCAAAGTAGCAAAAAAAACAACAACAAAAAACCCTATGACAGAAAACAAAAGGCGACAGGCGCACACAGACACTCACAACAATCCAACAAAGAAGACTGACAGAACTCAAGGAACTAAATAGAAGCAAAGTAACGAGACAACGAGAAACACCTGGACAAGAGACAAAGGTTTGAGGGAGCTGATTGGTTCAACACAAGGGACACAATGATAACGAGAACAGGTGGCGACAAAAAGGGCACGAGAAGGAACAAAACCAAATTTAATCCAAACAAATACAACATAATTTGGGATTTTTGCAAGGACAGATGTCACTCTGCTGCAAACAGAACCATCCAAATGTACTTTGATGTTTAATTTTTGTATTCCTATTAATTACCACGTGGACAAGTTGAAATATGTTTTTTAAGCCATTTGTCTTGATTTGTCTGTGTCGACACGTAAAGACAATTCCGAAATCAATCTAAACAACCGTTTACAGCTAACTTTGTAGGTGTGAATGGAATTCTCATTTAATCGCAATACAGCAGTAAAATTCCACTTTAAAATAAAACAAAAATATTTGAGAAGGCCTTACAAGCAACCCAGGAACAATGTGCGATTGTACCTTGCATTTATTTCTTTTCAGCCCAAGAAATCATTTCTACTTGTGGAACATTTTCTTTTCTTCTTCAGCAAGTGTGCTCACCAAATGAGCAATTACATCCTCTCATTTAGCGATAACAGGTGCCTCCAAGATTTGTTCCGAAATGAAGTGCGCTGCTCAAAGTCACAGAAGCACATTTATTTTGTTCAAAAAAATGTAATTTTCCTCTTTTAGGGACAAATAAAATTATGTGAGAGAGGCATGACTATAGCTGCGTTTCTGATTTAGCTGCTCTGTTTGTGTTCAATGACACGGATCCACACATTAAAAAAAAAAAAACACTGGGAAATTAATTAATGTGTTGTATCTAATATACACAGATTATCGAAACACACACAGTCCCGGGCTGTCCTCTGCGGTGATATTTTAAAGCCGTCATTCCCACCACAGACGTGATCTCCCGAGACCACCCAGAGCAGCTTCCGGAGGCTTCTCTCTCTCTCTCCCTGAAACACAAGATGCCCATTACATCTTTTCAGATTTCAACTCCTCCTCCCCTATTTGCTTTACTCACTCTCTCTCTATTTTTCTTCTTCTTTTCTGAGGCTCGATCTATTTCATGTTTGGCGAAACTCCCTATGTGAGTCAACAATGAGGAAACATGATGCCTCAAATCTTGGATATCTTAAACAGAGGGCATAGCGCCAGGGCTCTTGCCAGATAGAAAACCGGTTATCCAGGAGAGGAACATCATCCCGAATCAAACAAAATGAATAAATAATCGAGGTTGCAGACGCACTTTGGTACTTGCGGTGCATGTCTGCCGAGAATTGCTTTACCAGCCCAAGTGATTAGCCTGTTGGCAGAACTGTTTGGTTTCAATCATTCACAGTATGAAACAGCAGCACATCCAATCGTCTTCTTCTCACTACGTTAAGGGCTTAAACAACAGGGAACAGGGAAAAGGCCTCTGTTCACTGGTAGCAGAAAACTGTCACTTCAAATTTTCAGCAACATGCGGTACTCATGTTATTGGTGCCATCTGCTCAGTTTGCGTTCAAATGTGTGTGTTTTTTTTAAACATTTGCCGTTTTCGTTTCCACCCATTCAAATTCAACATTTAACTCCACAAGCACGAGAAATAAAATGGGTCTTTTGCTCAATAACACATGTCCAACTTTCCTGACATCGCATGAATAAACATGCGGCCAGAGATAATATTTTAAATGCAATTTCGATTTCCACGAGGTTATATTCCTAATGTTTATAAGTCAGCGACCTCTATCCTGTTTATAGAATAGCGGGTATTAAACGGGAGATTAAATTTTAGCCGGCTGAATATAATACAAACACAAAATTATGCCTCTATTTTCAGGGCAAGCTGTGCATTGTCATTTATTTATGAGCTATTTTTGCCCTACCCTCCCTTTCTTTTGCAAACCCGACAGTGAATATGGAAATGGTGTTTGCCGGTCTGCGCGCGGACACAAATGCACGGATGCGTGCATATCTATATGTTTTCCTTTGTGCGGAGATCTTTTAATGCCTGTCTTTTATAGTGGATTCAATGCAAACTTGTATCACGACTACGCTGATGCAGGTGGCTTCAACATATCTTTCCTTTTGCGGTCCTTCCATAAACTTACATCCATCTTCCCAAAGCAGTAGACAGTCAATCAACTGTCCTCACACACACCTTCTCTTCTCGCACAGACAGACTTTTATTGCCACTTTTACAGTTAGCCGCCATTATCCTTAAGTGGGTGGGTCCATCGCTCGGGTTATTCCCTCAGAAGCACTTTATGTTTAAAGAAGGAGACTGAAAATAGTTTCTCTAGCGTCTGGGCTTTTCTTAGGGTTCTAATGTTCATACAATAGGGCCGTTCACACGGGGAGATTTATTTCGGACCTACGCCGAAACTGCTCCCCTCGAGCGTTCATACATGCAACTTTGTTCCGGCATAGCGCCCGAAAACAGCTTGTTTCGGATCAAATTTGATCCACCTCAGGGAGGTGGTTTAAAAATTTGTTCCAGAACAAATGCTCGTTTGCGAAGCAGCACCGATGCAAATGTGCACATGTGAACGCTACAATTTGCTCCGCAGCAAATGCTCGTTTGGGGGGGGGCTCGCTGCGCATGAGAAGAGTTAATTACGTATGGCGAGAATGCGTTGTTTCGTACTCTGTGGAACTTCCGTCAGGTGTTTGTTTAATAACGACACAAGGCATGGCTGCTAACAGTAGCAAAGCACCTCTTGGGTTATACCATCTCAACGAGAACGGGGGGGGCATAGTCCCCAAACGTCATCTTTCCTTTTGTCGGAGACTGGACTGTCTCTGATTTGTTTGTGTAGTTTGTTCCTCTGTTGTGTGTTCACAACCCCCGTGCCCCATAGATTTTATTTTGTGATTTCATCTCTTGATTTTTGTGTTTGGCGCATTACATGTTTGCTTTTCTGAGTGTCATTGAACTCATCGTTGATTTACGTTTTCGGGGGCGGTCACTCTCTAGCAGAGGCACGGAGACACAGAAGGAGAAGGACGTGCCTGTACATGGAAAAGTATGGAAAGTAGCCAATCAATCTTCACCGGTCATTCACCGAAGCAGCATGGCACCTGAACGCTGGGAGTGAACGCTGGCGGAATTTTGGACGCCGCTACTCCCCCGTGATTTTTCGTGATTTTTTCATTTTTTAAGTCGCTTTTTCATTTTTTAAAGTCGACATGTTTTTTGTGGACGAGCTTTTTGTGGTCACTGAGTGAATAACGATCAATCCACACTCGATCGGTCGAACTGTCATTACCTGTCATCGAGTGTTGAGGTGTCGTCGAGTTGCGGCTAGCGGGTAGCTTACCTGCTACCTGTTGCTGCGTCCCGACTTCACTACTCCAGCTCAACTATGTCGAACAGCTGTGAGTGGCTTGCTTTCTGCTGGTTCGTCTTGTCTGTTTTCCACCATCCATCGGCAGCCCTTCATCAGTATGCAGCCACCGAGCTCAAACTCTATTTTAATCCACACGGTCCACCACCGCCTGCTCTGCTCCAACACCCGGACATCGCTACGTGCCCGGCGAAGATGCACTCACCGGGGCTCACGCCGAAACTACCAATATGACAATTCCAGCTCCATCAGGTCGTTCTGGTCCACCGCTCGCCGCCCACGTAAGAACACCGGACGCCGTGCAGATGCCTCTTTGCTAACCCGCGTCCCGAGATCGGATAACATCGCGGCCGCTAGCAGCTGCACTGCTGTCAACGTCGGCCTGCTGAACATACGCTCCCTTACGAGTAAGGGCCAGTTCGTCCACGACCTCCTGACAGACCGTGAGTTTGACATTTTGTGTCTAACTGAGACCTGGCAGCAACCTAATGACTATGGTACTCTCAATGAAGCTACCCCACCGGGCTTTGTTTATCATGCTGTACCTCGCATTACTGGGAGAGGAGGTGGCCTCGCGATGATTCTGCGCGAGGATTTTAAATTTGCGCCCGTAAATGTGCCTACTTTTTTATCGTTTGAAACTACAGTTGTACAGCTATCTGGATCAACTCCCACACTGATTGCCACTATTTACCGACCACCAAAACCAAACAAGGAGTTTATCACTGACATCACTACATTTCTCACTCATCTTTATACACTATCACCTAATGTGATTCTCTTAGGAGATTTTAATATCCACATGGACAACATCAATAACTCACTCACCAAAGACTTTACCTCCTGTCTGGACAGTTTTGGTTTTCAACAGTTTGTCAACTTTCCCACACACAGCAAAGGACACATTCTGGATTTAATCTGCTGTTTAGGATTATCACCAACAAACTGTAAAACCGATCTCCTGCCATACACAGATCATCTATTGCTTTCATTCAATATTAATCTGTCCTTTTTCAAATCCAAACCACAACGCATTATACATTTCCGTAAAATCAAGGACGTTAACCCGGACAATTTAGTATCACTTATTAACAATCTCCCCAATACTGATTGTCTTTCCACAACAGATGAGTTCTTGACACACTACAATTCAAACCTCCATAACATTCTCAATACCTAGCCCCACTCAAAACCCGAACTGTCTCCTTCAACCAAACAGCACCCTGGTTTACCCCTACCCTCAGACAACTAAAATCAAAAGGCCGTCAACTTGAAAGATTATACAGGAAAACTGGACTCGCAATACATAAGGAAATGTACACTACCCACTTCCTCCATTACAAGGACTCCATTTCTGAAGCCAAGTCAACATACTACTCTGGTTTAATCAGCTCCAATGAAGGGAATCCCAAAACACTCTTCTCACTCATTTCTAAATTCACTAAACCTGCTGACGCTCTTCCATCACATCTCTATTCCACCGATTTCTGTAATACTCTGGCCTCATTTTTACATCCAAAATCCAACATATCCACCAGCAACTCACCCCCTCATCTGTTCCCAACCCTCCTTCTCCATTCTCCCCAGCTCCTACCCAGTTGTTCTCTGCTTTCACTTCTCCATCTGTCCACCAAATATCCATCTTAATTCAGAAGTCCAAAACCTCCACTTGTCAACTTGACCCTCTCCCGACTAGTCTAGTCAAAACCTCTATCCCGGCCCTCTCCTCTCTCATCACTAACATTATTCAAACTTCCCTCTCTACCGGCAATGTACCCTCCCATCTCAAAACTGCTGCTGTCACTCCCATTCTTAAGAAACCTGGCTCTGATCCCTCCGACCTGAACAATTTCCGTCCCATATCAAACCTCCCCTTCATTTCCAAACTCCTAGAAAAACAGTGGCTGCTCAACTTCACACCCATCTCTCCTCCAATAACCTATACGAACAATTTCAATCTGGCTTCCGTCCCTCCATAGTACTGAAACTGCCCTCCTCAAAATATCCAATGACCTTCTTCTCTCTGCTGACTCCGGTTCACTCACCATCCTCCTCCTGCTTGACCTCAGTGCAGCCTTTGATACCATCTCTCACTCCATCCTCCTTGACAGACTCTCCTCCATTGGCATCACCAACACCCCCCTCTCCTGGTTCCGCTCTTATCTTTCTGACCGCACCCAGTTTATCCAGCTCAAATGTTTTAGATCTCACTCATTTCCCTCACTTCTGGTGTTCCTCAGGGTTCTGTCCTTGGCCCCTTGCTATTTCTAATCTATCTTCTCCCCCTTGGTCATATCTTCAGGAAACATCACATTCACTTTCACTGCTACGCGGATGACACCCAGCTCTACATTTCTACCAAACCAAACACCATACTTCCACCATCCTCCCTAACCAACTGTCTACATGAATTAAAGTCATGGTTCACCTCAAACTTCCTCAAACTGAACAGCAATAAAACTGAACTCCTCCTCGTTGGCACCAAATCCACCCTAAACAAAATAAACAATTTCTCCATTCCTTTTGACAACTCCTCCATTTCCCCCTCCCCTCAGGTCAAGAGTCTGGGTGTCATCCTTGATAGCACCCTCTCCTTCACGTCACATATCAACAATATCACTCGTTCTGCATATTTTCATCTTAGAAACATTCACCGGCTCCGCTCTTCTCTCACCCCTCACTCCACTGCTATACTTGTTCACACCCTCGTCACCTCCCGACTTGATTATTGTAACTCCCTCCTGCTCGGTCTCCCTCAAAAAACCCTCCATAAGCTTCAACTGGTTCAAAATTCAGCCGCTCGCATTATCACACTCACACCATCCATAAACCACATTACACCTGTCCTCCAACATCTCCATTGGCTCCCCATTATACACCGCATTCAATATAAAACTTTGCTCCTTACATTTAAAGCCATCCATAACCTTGCCCCTCCTTACCTGTCTGACCTCATCCATATTCCTACACCAGTCCGCTCTCTTCGCTCTTCCTCCTCTCTCCTCCTCACTGTCCCTCTGCTCGCCTCGTCACCATGGGAGACAGAGCCTTCAGTCGCTCTGCTCCCCAGCTCTGGAACACACTCCCCGCTGACCTTCGCAACATAGACTCACTAACACATTTCAAATCCAGCCTCAAAACTCATCTGTTTAGACAAGCTTATTCACTCTGACCATAAATCCACTGTCTCTATTTTGTTTTAATTTATCTTATTATATTTGATGTTGTTTTTAACGTTGTATCTGTATTTTTAACTGCTTGTTGTAAGGTGTCCTTGAGTTTTTAGAAAGGCGCCCACAAATAAAATGTATTATTATTATTATTACAGTAGTTGCTTGAGTTGTGTATACGTTTGAAAAAGAACCAACACAACAGCTCATTTGTTTTTTGTCGTTTTGCTCCGCAGCAGAAACTGCCCATGTGAAAGCAAGTGGAGCTGCTTCGACGCTGTGCCGGAGCTGTGACGGAGCTGTGACGCTCAGCGGCTTTGTACGTGTGAACGCTCCACAAAATTTGTTCCGGTGTAAAAATATATCGCAACAAAATACTCCGGTGCAGTGCCGAAATAAATCTCGCCGTGTGAACGACCCTAAAGCATCACTCACACGTTCTACGAGCCTCCAGTGGATATAAAAAGTCAAAGCAAGCCTTTTCAAATGCCGTAGATGTATAATTTCAAAACATTTTCCACCATTAACCTACACAAATTGACCAAAAAAATATATATTTTTGAGGAGCAAATTTAAAACAAACCGCGGGAATAATGTGGCTGTACACAGCCTTTAATAGCTGTGATGTGGCTCTGTTTAGCCAATCACATTCAAAATCACGCGACGTGTTTGATCGGATTATTGCCAAGGCTCTCAAGTTCTTGCGCTTCAGACTCACGCAAGCATGGCTCGGTGGACTTTGCTCGGCGCCTGGAAAATGGAAAAGGGCCTTCCACAAACTGTTCCCACCAAGCAGGACATAGATTGAGTGGTCCAGCCTAACCCCTGATTGATTCATTAATTGATTAAAAGTTGTCCTAAGACTTGCCCATATAGAGTTACTTATGCTATAGTGCATACCTACTGTAATGTAAAGCTTTCACTTTTTCCGTTTTACGTCCAGGCACCCACTTACAGTACGTGAGCTGGCTCTGTGTTGTGCCCTGATAACATGGGTCAGAGATGGAGAATCCATCCGGCACCTTTTGCAGGATATGAAAATAAAATCCTTGTCCGGTCAGTTGCTGCGCTCGCTTCCTATAGATGCCCCAGCATGAATAAAGCATAAGGGCTGCAGTCCACCCGACACCGGGACTAAATCACCTTTATTTACAACCACTTGAAGGCTTTAGTTGGCACGCAGAAAGCAGAAATATCTCATTAAGAAGCTTTTAGATCTTCTACAGAATTGCTGCCTTATTGGAAAAGATGTTTTATGTCCACTAAAGGTTTCAGAGGGTTCAGGAAGTTATCACAAACTTTATAGTCGTAATGGAAGCTTTGCGATTTGACTTTTATCTTTTAAAACACGGGCACCTTTTCTCACCTCTTTGCATTGTCTTGAGAGGGTGTTGAGAAACAGAAGCCTAATTGGACTGTACTTTCCCACATCCAAAAAGCAAGACTCCTGATTTCGACAATATAACCCATCTAGCATAATAGAACCCTTTCTTTTATCACAATCCTCTGTAATGCCGATAAACTTTAAAATGTTTCCCCTCTTCACGCGTATGCACTTTCCTCTCTCTTTCATTTTAGCTGTAAAATCCTACATTTCCGCTGGGCCAGATCACTTGAAACCACAAGGCCAGTCCCCAGTAACTTTAGAGCCCCTATAGGCCCCTTTCAATAGACCGCCAGCCCTCAGTATGATCCTCGCTCAGCTATGCACACAGTCCGGTGACTGTGCAACTACTAATGCTGCTGATGTATTCCGTACATGATGCCCTTGTAAAAGTGGCACATTTCTTGAAATTCTTTATTTTTCTCTCAAATGTCACATGAGATAGACAAGACCGCTTATAACAGAAGGATTATCATACATCAATTGAAAAGGAAGAGACATGAGGACAGTATATTCATTCATCACTGGAACTGGCATCAACTTTTTAGGCAGCAGTAATGTGGTCCATTAGGATTTGGCTTGGTGACCGGAGAGTCTCGTCGTTTGGACCCACTCACTGCCGACAAAAAAATGACTCATTCAGAACTACTTCATGGAGATTCTAGTTTCTTTTGAAAAATCAATGCTTAATCAAACAAAGCTGCCCTTGAGAAAAGTAAAGAACTCTGAATTCTGCTGCACTCCTCATTTTGAAACCTCTTTAGCGTTAGCTAGTTTAGGGACCTGAAGCACTTCTTGGACCGCCAGTTCAGTATTGAGGCTTGGGGCCGCTACAGTTCTTCCTTGTGTGTGGCAATGTGGAAGTGAACTGAAACAAATTAGCGTTACAATGAGTGTAAAGAACAAGTCACAGTCCTTTGTGGAATCACCATTTCGATTCACTAATGCATATCATTTCAAAAATCAAATGTGGTGGTGGTGGAGCGGAAACCAGGATCAGTCGAAGCACCCCAACATAATCCGTGTGCTCTTGAACTGTTTATAAGAGAATGGATACTAACATAATAAGAATTGGGTCAAATTTGAGCATTAAAAAAAATTATAAAATAGGAATGCGTCTACGTCACAGGTCTCAAACTTAAAGCCGGCAGGTCGGATCTGGCCAACGACATCATTTTATGGCAAATCATGCATTTCGATTTCATATTTCTTGCCAATTGTCTTCTTGTTTGACATCACTCAGACATGAGATAATGATACCAATCCTCACTTTGAAATAAATTGAAAAAAAGTGAAACAATTTCCTGGCTTCTGACTTGCTATCCATCAATTTGTTGTGACAAACTAAGGCGATCATACGTACATATGGGTTCACAATCATAACGGCCCTCCGAGGGAAATCATAACTAGAATGTGCCCTACGACAAAAATGTGTTTGACACCCCTAGTCTACGTCCTTTTACTTAACTTTTACAGATTTTCCTTTCAACAACCTCACATTCGTACGTCTGCTCTTAACTCATACAAGTAGGTCTAGGTAAATATGAACATGACTTTTACAATAACTACAATTCATTTTCTCTTCCATACAAGTGTTGGGGTGATTTTGAAATGACCTTTATTTGGTAGGTAATTTGTACAAACTCCTGATTGTGATCTCTCCCTCCACAAAGTGCTGCTTCAGCAAGGTTCCCTCCTGTTCCTCAGCGTGGTCCTCTCTTTCCTCCCAAGGTGTCCTCTGGCTGTGCGAGCCTCTTTGAAGGCCCCCCCGCTTCCTTCTATAATGGAATCACTCCGCACTCTTTCAGGTTGCAATACGAAGAGCCGATATTTCCCCACTGATAAAGATCCCCCCACCCCGTCCCACCCCCTTCCTCTCATTTCATGCGTCTTCCACTGGATACAAAGCTGTGCAAGATTAGATGTGTCACTCCTCCCTCAATTCCACTTTACACAAAAGTTCCCATAAGCTTTGACCAGAAAAGACAGCGAGAATTAATTTAATTGCTATTCAAGTGCCGGTGAATAAGATGGTAGAACTGTACATATTAGGATGGAAATTGTTTCTATTCTTTTTTCTTTCTTTCTTTTTTTTTTTTTTACTTTGTGACTGCAAAAGAAAACGTTCCTCTATAAAGGTGAAGAAAATTGGCTAGAGGTCAACTCCAATATCTGTTCAATTCAGTGCAGCTGACAGATGTGTCAGAGATTCTCCTTCCTGTCTCTACAAACTCAGGAGGAGGTTGGTTATGATAATGAAGCCCATGTGAGTGTATGGCAATGTGCATGCATACTGGTGGGAACACACTTGCTCCCATCTCTAGTTTATGAAGAGGTCATAAAAGACACCAGAGGTATGAGTATACACACCTTCACATCGACCAGCAAGTTTCTGCTCATACTCAAAATGTCACAGATTCGAACAAATACTTTCACTGTAAAGTAAAAACACGACCTGCAGGTTTCTGAATGTGCATGCGTTTGTTTGTGTAATACATATTGCGGAGGTGGGATAGGATTTTCCTGTCAAACAAAATTGAAATAGAAACTGTGACTTTTATTTCCTTGCTCCTACTAAATTTGATTTATTAACCAACTCAGTGGTCAAATAATTGTAAGCCCTCAATTTAATTCATGTAGCAAGTTTTTAAATATCGCTACACTTGTGCTGTATGTTATCTTTATTAACCTAAATTGATAAACCATTAACCACACTATAAGCATACATGGGGAGTTTTAATTTTAATGTACAGGTACCGGTACATAATTACCAGTATTCATTTCTCTACGGATGTAGGCGTGTCCACAGCCTGTTTGATCATTTCACAAGAAAACCATGTCAACTTCAAGCCTTTGAACTAGTGACCCTTTTATTTGACAACACTGTCGTCATATTTCCACTTTGTGATGGCTGAGAAACATCCATTCAAAGAAAAGAAGAACTTTATGGTCTTTTCGAAACCAACTGTCCTGTTTGAACGGAAGTGTCAAACTCGTGCCACTTTGACTGACATGTTGTGTCATTTGTATGTGGGCTTCCCCCTCTGTTGTTTCTTTGCTCTTTCCTGTTTCTAAAGTAGCGTAAAAGGGGGACTTCCTTCCAGATGCGTTGGCCGCGTTTTCATCTGTCAACTGCTGCCGTGATCAAAGATTAAAACTGACAGTGAACCTGTGTGTCCGTGGCCTTGTCAACCTTCTGGAAAATATATCTTGTGGCACAGTTTACAGACTTGTGTGTCAAATGAAGACTTTTATTTTCACGTATTGTACATAATGTGTCAGACATTTAAATGCATGGTATGACTGTAATGAAATCATATTTATGTTGACTGAACAGAGGTAATGATACAAATGGAAATGTTTAAATTAAATCTAGCTAGATAGCTATATAGATCGCTAGCTAGCTATTTATCTATTGACTTGAGGTGCAATGCCACACTTTTCTTTTAGTATTTCATCTCTAATTATTTAAAGTTGCTCTTCTTCTTTTAATCTTTTTTTGTTGTTTGTAAAAGTTTAGGTGGACTATCAAAGTAATAATTTAATTGCTATTGTGTTCTTACTAGCATTATGGCAAATAAACATTTGGAATGTTGAAGAAGTCAGGTTCAAAGCATAATGTAAATATTGTTTTCTTTATTTGTGAATTTGTAAAATAATGGGGTTTCATTTACTTATTACAGAACTTCAGCAAGTAAATTTTGCATGCTACTAATTGCGCAAATGTATGTAATGTTGCACATTTATATTGCCAACCATGTGCAAAATGAGCCAACCAATCAGTATTTTTGAAAGAATCGGACAGAAAGTCTAAGCTTGTTCACAATGGCTGCCATAGTCACATTTTTTTTCAGCGCGAGACAACATGTCTTCATTAAAAGATCAAAGAGCAACACCGAAGGCTTTTCCTCCTCGCAAAGATGTTTCCGCTCTTCCGAACCGACAAAGTACTTCAACATCAGTGTAAGTTCATCAAATCAGCTTTCAAGTACCTGCTTATTTTTATTTTCCTAAACAGTTTTTGTTTTCTCTGTCCTGATTCCAGAAGCAAACCAAGTGGTGTGCCATTTTTAAGAACCATCATTCGGACAAAAAAACATGCTTACAACAACATTTACATGGGTGAACGACTGCAATGAATAATTTCAGCGAGGTCAGGCACTGCCTTACCTTGAAGTACCCGCTGACCATGGACCGATCGATAACGTCTACCAGGTGTCCAGTTGTGCTTTGATAGGAGAGATTTTATAATGAGTTATTTTGGATTTTGCTTTGTCGCCAGTAATTGTGAATCCTCAGCTACTTTTTCTCGTGCGGGGCTTTGTGCAGATGTCAGGCATCGTGTTTCCATGTAAGTCAAATGCGCTTTAGGAGAGTTGCATGACTGAAGTGAGGCCTCCCGATGCACTGAATGTCAGAACAGTTGTCATTGTTGCTGCATTTTAGTACATCAAATCAAAGCACTTCGGTCTTAAATAAGAGGAATTATTTAGAGTTACATTTTCGAAAGTCTCTCAAGGACCCCTGACCAGGACACAGTTTTAAATGTTTGATCAGTTGTTGGGCATAAATATTACTTGACCTAAAATCTGTGATCACCAAAACAAAAAGTCTTTTTCCTTATTATTTTTACACAGATATGTTCAAAATGTAACCCGGTTATATGAATACATTATTTTATGTAACCCAGATAATTAAGCCAGCGATATCTTCTGTAGTACAGATAAGGAAGGCAAAACCAGGACATTCCTACACGGAGTACAAAAGTATTCACGACAAAAAGCAGCGGCAAACAAACAAACAAATCAACAGGAAATTTCTGGTCTGCCTTTTGTTTGTTTGTTGTATTTTCAGTTTGCACGCAGATTAAACATTGTAAATGAATGTGGTAATTAACGCAGGGGCTGTACGAGTGTGTGTAGGTGCCGGTTCGTCTACTTGTTTTCCTCAGATGAAAGGAGGATCATTTTTGCTAAAAGAAAAAATGGCATTGTATTCAGTGCATGGTATTCACTTGTTTACAATACACTCCCAAGGGGCCTCCCTCTCTCTTTTCGAACTACAGTCGACTTAAAATAGTACACGAGCTTAAACCAAGCACCATCCAGAGGCAAACTGCATCAGGAATGTGTTCGACGCCACTCGCTTCAGTTTTTATCTCGAAAATCAGATTTCACTTTATTTACATCATCATCAGCATGTTCTCACTGCGTTTGATCTTGTATGTGCATTTAGTATGAAAGAAAGGAAAAAGCAATATAATATTTTCCATCCATACCTGTCCATCCTCTTATGAGAAATTACAGTAAATACTCAAAGCAAAGATGATATTTCAATCACCACTTTTGTGTATGTGCCGACAGCGATGAGATCATTTGCCTTTCCTAATGCGGCTCACACAAGTGCCGCGAAAGTCTGTTAAAATGATCAATACAAATGAATAAAAGCGTCACGTTGCTCAATATAAATGATGTTTCTTCTGTGTCTGCACTCCAGACCAAAGCATGAACTGCAAAGGCAGAGCACCACTGCTGCTTCTTCTGAAGGCGTGTCAATTTCTGAGTGTTCATCTGTGGAGAGGGCCTTTAATACCCCTGTTTGTGGCTCACTCGCTTTTTCTCAAGTAAGTAAAAAGCAAAATGTCTTGAGTGAAGGCCACTGACCTGACAATTGATTATTACCGGTATAATGCATACATTGTAACATCGGTAATGGCCACTGGACGACGCTTCCAGAAGCACAAAAACAAAGTGTAAGCAGCCATGACAATGTCAAGCAATTTGTACAAAAGAGCACAGTTTAGGCAGCAATTTTGACAACTTAAAAAGAAATCTCAATCTAATCTTTTTGCATACCTATTTATGGTGTGTGCCACGTGGTTAAATAAATGGCCCGTGCAAAAGCACTGGCGTACAATACTGTTTGCACATTGTAACTATAATGAGTGTAAAAGAGGCACTAAACACTTACATAGATAAAAGACATGCCGCATGTGTGCAGAACCATAACATACTGTAGGTCAGCTGCAAAAAAAGGTTCCGCACAAATCCACTCGCTCTCTGCTCCGGTGTGGTTTTAGAAGTCGAGCAAATTTCCACATACGCCTCTTGCCATGGAGTAAAAGGTGTAAAGGATCTTGTCATACAACCTCTCCCCTGAGTTTATAGCACATTGATTCATTTAGAGATTCTCCTTCCTGTCTCTACAAACTCAGGAGGAGGTTGGTTATGATAATGAAGCCCATGTGAGTGTATGGCAATGTGCATGCATACTGGTGGGAACACACTTGCTCCCATCTCTAGTTTATGAAGAGGTCATAAAAGACACCAGAGGTATGAGTATACACACCTTCACATCGACCAGCAAGTTTCTGTTCATACTCAAAATGTCACAGATTCGAACAAATACTTTCACTGTAAAGTAAAAACACGACCTGCAGGTTTCTGAATGTGCATGCGTTTGTTTGTGTAATACATATTGCGGAGGTGGGATAGGATTTTCCTGTCAAACAAAATTGAAATAGAAACTGTGACTTTTATTTCCTTGCTCCTACTAAATTTGATTTATTAACCAACTCAGTGGTCAAATAATTTTAAGCCCTCAATTTAATTCATGTAGCAAGTTTTTAAATATCGCTACACTTGTGCTGTATGTTATCTTTATTAACCTAAATTGATAAACCATTAACCACACTATAAACATACATGGGGAGTTTTAATTTTAATGTACAGGTACCGGTACATAATTACCGGTATTCATTTCTCTACGGATGTAGGCGTGTCCACAGCCTGTTTGATCATTTCACAAGAAAACCATGTCAACTTCAAGCCTTTGAACTAGTGACCCTTTTATTTGACAACACTGTCGTCATATTTCAACTTTGTGATGGCTGAGAAACATCCATTCAAAGAAAAGAAGAACTTTATGGTCTTTTCGAAACCAACTGTCCTGTTTGAACGGAAGTGTCAAACTCGTGCCACTTTGACTGACATGTTGTGTCATTTGTATGTGGGCTTCCCCCTCTGTTGTTTCTTTGCTCTTTCCTGTTTCTAAAGTAGCGTAAAAGGGGGACTTCCTTCCAGATGCGTTGGCCGCGTTTTCATCTGTCAACTGCTGCCGTGATCAAAGATTAAAACTGACAGTGAACCTGTGTGTCCGTGGCCTTGTCAACCTTCTGGAAAATACATCTTGTGGCACAGTTTACAGACTTGTGTGTCAAATGAAGACTTTTATTTTCACGTATTGTACATAATGTGTCAGACATTTAAATGCATGGTATGACTGTAATGAAATCATATTTATGTTGACTGAACAGAGGTAATGATACAAATGGAAATGTTTAAATTAAATCTAGCTAGATAGCTATATAGATCGCTAGCTAGCTATTTATCTATTGACTTGAGGTGCAATGCCCCACTTTTCTTTTAGTATTTCATCTCTAATTATTTAAAGTTGCTCTTCTTCTTTTAATCTTTTTTGTTGTTTGTAAAAGTTTAGGTGGACTATCAAAGTAATAATTTAATTGCTATTGTGTTCTTACTAGCATTATGGCAAATAAACATTTGGAATGTTGAAGAAGTCAGGTTCAAAGCATAATGTAAATATTGTTTTCTTTATTTGTGAATTTGTAAAATAATGGGGTTTCATTTACTTATTACAGAACTTCAGCAAGTAAAATTTGCATGCTACTAATTGCGCAAATGTATGTAATGTTGCACATTTATATTGCCAACCATGTGCAAAATGAGCCAACCAATCAGTATTTTTGAAGGAATCGGACAGAAAGTCTAAGCTTGTTCACAATGGCTGCCATAGTCACATTTTTTTTCAGCGCGAGACAACATGTCTTCATTAAAAGATCAAAGAGCAACACCGAAGGCTTTTCCTCCTCGCAAAGATGTTTCCGCTCTTCCGAACCGACAAAGTACTTCAACATCAGTGTAAGTTCATCAAATCAGCTTTCAAGTACCTGCTTATTTTTTATTTTTCCTAAACAGTTTCTGTTTTCTCTGTCCTGATTCCAGAAGCAAACCAAGTGGTGTGCCATTTTTAAGAACCATCATTCGGACAAAAAAAACATGCTTACAACAACATTTACATGGGTGAACGACTGCAATGAATAATTTCAGCGAGGGTCAGGCACTGCCTTACCTTGAAGTACCCCGCTGACCATGGACCGATCGATAACGTCTACCAGGTGTCCAGTTGTGCTTTGATAGGAGAGATTTTATAATGAGTTATTTTGGATTTTGCTTTGTCGCCAGTAATTGTGAATCCTCAGCTACTTTTTTCTCGTGCGGGGCTTTGTGCAGATGTCAGGCATCGTGTTTCCATGTAAGTCAAATGCGCTTTAGGAGAGTTGCATGACTGAAGTGAGGCCTCCCGATGCACTGAATGTCAGAACAGTTGTCATTGTTGCTGCATTTTAGTACATCAAATCAAAGCACTTCGGTCTTAAATAAGAGGAATTATTTAGAGTTACATTTTCCGAAAGTCTCTCAAGGACCCCTGACCAGGACACAGTTTTAAATGTTTGATCAGTTGTTGGGCATAAATATTACTTGACCTAAAATCTGTGATCACCAAAACAAAAAGTCTTTTTCCTTATTATTTTTACACAGATATGTTCAAAATGTAACCCGGTTATATGAATACATTATTTTATGTAACCCAGATAATTAAGCCAGCGATATCTTCTGTAGTACAGATAAGGAAGGCAAAACCAGGACATTCCTACACGGAGTACAAAAGTATTCACGACAAAAAGCAGCGGCAAACAAACAAACAAATCAACAGGAAATTTCTGGTCTGCCTTTTGTTTGTTTGTTGTATTTTCAGTTTGCACGCAGATTAAACATTGTAAATGAATGTGGTAATTAACGCAGGGGCTGTACGAGTGTGTGTAGGTGCCGGTTCGTCTACTTGTTTTCCTCAGATGAAAGGAGGATCATTTTTGCTAAAAGAAAAATGGCATTGTATTCAGTGCATGGTATTCACTTGTTTACAATACACTCCCAAGGGCCTCCCTCTCTCTTTCGAACTACAGTCGACTTAAAATAGTACACGAGCTTAAACCAAGCACCATCCAGAGGCAAACTGCATCAGGAATGTGTTCGACGCCACTCGCTTCAGTTTTTATCTCGAAAATCAGATTTCACTTTATTTACATCATCATCAGCATGTTCTCACTGCGTTTGATCTTGTATGTGCATTTAGTATGAAAGAAAGGAAAAAGCAATATAATATTTTCCATCCATACCTGTCCATCCATCCTCTTGTGAGAAATTACAGTAAATACTCAAAGCAAAGATGATATTTCAATCACCACTTTTGTGTATGTGCCGACAGCGATGAGATCATTTGCCTTTCCTATTGCGGCTCACACAAGTGCCGCGAAAGTCTGTTAAAATGATCAATACAAATGAATAAAAGCGTCACGTTGCTCAATATAAATGATGTGTCTGCACTCCAGACCAAAGCATGAACTGCAAAGGCACAGCACCACTGCTGCTTCTTCTGAAGGCGTGTCAATTTCTGAGTGTTCATTTGTGGAGAGGGCCTTTAATACCCCTGTTTGTGGCTCACTCACTTTTTCTCAAGTAAGTAAAAAGCAAAATGTCTTGAGTGAAGGCCACTTACCTGACAATTGATTATTACCGGTATAATGCATACATTGTAACATCGGTAATGGCCACTGGACGACGCTTCCAGAAGCACAAAAACAAAGTGTAAGCAGCCATGACAATGTCAAGCAATTTGTACAAAAGAGCACAGTTTAGGCAGCAATTTTGACAACTTAAAAAGAAATCTCAATCTAATCTTTTTGCATACCTATTTATGGTGTGTGCCACGTGGTTAAATAAATGGCCCGTGCAAAAGCACTGGCGTACAATACTGTTTGCACATTGTAACTATAATGAGTGTAAAAGAGGCACTAAACACTTACATAGATAAAAGACATGCCGCATGTGTGCAGAACCATAACATACTGTAGGTCAGCTGCAAAAAAAGGTTCCGCACAAATCCACTCGTTCTCTGCTCCGGTGTGGTTTTAGAAGTCGAGCAAATTTCCACATACGCCTCTTGCCATGGAGTAAAAGGTGTAAAGGATCTTGTCATACAACCTCTCCCCTGAGTTTATAGCACATTGATTCATGACATGTTAGCAGGCATGCTGCATATCAAAAGGGATGGAAACAGACTGTTAAACAAGCCGCCTGCTACACCCACGTTATCTTCTGTTAAGCTGGAGTCGAGTGACCTGTATTAATCACAGCATTTGCAAATTAGTCCTGTGTGTCTAACACAAATCAGAACAGCTATCTAGAAGGTGGGCCAATACTTGTGACTTATCATATTTCCACATACAGTGGCCACATGAGTATAAATCCTCAAATTCAGGGAGTACACACACACACACACACACACACACACACACACACACACACACACACACACACACACACACACACACACACACACACACACACACACACACACACACACACACCTTTTAATTGAAGACAGCAGCATGGAGTAGGCCAATTACATCACTACCCCAATTAAAATAAAACAACGGGACTCTCAATCTGTCCTCCAGGGGAGAGAAAATGAGGGGAATAAAGTGAAAAGAATGGCAATAACAAATCTGAATCTGGTATGATTGTCAGCGTGTTCATTCCATTTAAAATAAATAAATAAATAAATAAAGATGCACCGCAATTAACTCCAAACGATTCCCATGTGGCGCAATGAGTTGGAACACAGCCCCTGTGATAATCCCCATGAAAGAATGATTCTTATTGCAATTTGGAGCTTTGTCAAGTTTGGAATGGCTCTTGATTTAATTCCTGTTGACTAATGCACACCTGTTAATAACATTTTTAAGGCTTCGGTTCACATGAGTGGGTTCCACATCTCAAGCCATGACAATAGAACAGGCCAGGCTGTCGACAGTCTGACATGGAAATTCATTGTGATTGATATCTTCACTGACCAACATTCACTTATACTCTTAGCTGTCAGCCTTCATTGACATTGTTGTAAGTCAAATGTCACTTTCTCTTGAGTGATCCCCTGAGTACGGCGTGCATGCAGTATGCATTAATGTTCTGCATGCTCAACAGTACCCAATGCTGATATAGGGGTGGAGGTCACTTATTTGCATCACCTATGGTGACAACAAGCACAATATAGAAGTGAAACTGTTCTAAACAAATCCAACACAGTCACCACGACATTCTGAACCAGAAACAACCATGCAATTATTGATTTAAGGCTTAAAACGAAATAAACGAAAGATAACATCATGGCCACAGTTATTATTGAAAGTCAAGCTATGAAACAAATTACCAAAACATTCGGGAACATCCTTTAAATATGTTGTTAAAAATATATATTTCTAAATACGGTTCATATTTTTTTACATACGTCTTCTGTCCGAGTACATTTACAATATATTTGCATTGCACATTGGATGTAAAGTCTGACACTTTGGAAAAATAGATTTTAATGTTTTGTGGCCTCATCAGCTCGAATTTGTTCAGAAATAGGACGATTTACTTTTAGATCGCGATAGAAAAAAGATCTTGTGTGTTAGGCACGATCAGCATTCCCGGATGACGTCATGACGTGCTCCACTTACCGGTAGTTGTTGCGAGAGAAATAAAACTGTCTCAATTTTCTTTCGTCTCCTCGCATTTTGGTCGACAGGAAATCACGTCGCCTGCCAAGTACCTTGGGCGATTTCTGTACAGCAGGTGGTGGTATGCACCAAAAATTCAACAATAAACTGAGAGAAGAAGAAGAATAGGAAAATGAACTCCGGATTACCCTTTTCATTGTAACCACCGGGAAATTCAAATTGGGGTGAGTTTGCTATGTTTGAGTTGCATTATGTGACGAAGGTGTTTTGATTTTTGAGACGCTAACGCCCTTTAGCCATTAGCCAGACCACTTAATGATAACAAATTTAGAAGGGCGATTCTGTGATTCATCTTGTTAGTCACTGTGGTCCCAGTGAATGGCGATATGGTACAGATATACCTAGTCAAGTCTATTGCAGGTCACTGAACTCAGTTGTTACCACAATAAATTAGTCTGACTGCATTGGTTGATGGCTATATTAATTTGTGACATTAAATCTGCTCCCTTAGAATGCATTTTTCACCTGTATTATTTACCTAAATCAAGGAGGTTGTGCATTCGTTGTTTGAGATTGTCATTGTTCATTTAGTTCAATAGCACTGCGGTACAAATTGGATTTTTTTAAGGTTTGCGTCGATGAAAAATCACACATTGATGATGTAATAAAATATATTTGATGTGTGTCTGGATTAAATATTTCCTCCTTTTAGCTATTAAGATCCTAGATCATAGCGTTTTAAATTGTTATTGATTCAGCAGGTGACAAATGTTCATGTCTTGGCACAGAGCTGCACTTTCTGAGTGCTCTTGTTCATTAGTGGTCCATGCTTCATATAAGGTTGGTTAATTATTAAGTGGACTGACAAATTTGTGTGCCTTGGTTTGTCTCCTAAAATCTAGGCGTTCTTCATACATCTTACTATGGCCACTGAATTGCTTTTTTAATGCATTCTTAATTTTATATATCAATGTTTTGCACGGAACATTCACGTTTTGCACGATGTCATACAGAGTGAGGTTTTTATTTTCAATTTCTTGTATTTATTTGAAGGATAATATGAAAATGTGTGTCCGTTTTCAAATTTTATAGACCGTGGGGCGTAGTGCCCAAGCTTTTTTGGGCCATGGACCACTCTCACATTAGCAATATTTTGATGTACCTAGCCTAGAAAAGAAAGAAAAAAAAAACTTTAAAAATGTACAGTGAATGTAGGTGATGTCATTAGAAGGAGTCTTGCATTTATTTATTGATTGATTCATTTATTTATTTTCAATGAGCTGGTCCCATCTTGGGGTAAAAGGACCTTTTTATTGCCTGCATTCTTTCTTCAAAGCAAAACAAGATACATTTGTATATTTTTTTTAAAAAACATAACTGCAAGCGACTGTCACAAAACAGGTAAATAGCTGAAAGCCATGGTTCAATAAGGCAGAGTTAGATCTATATTGGAAGAAGTGCTGTTACACCCCAAATGATATTCATCAGACTGCACACTTTTCTTTCGGGCTTTCAAATCTCTGCTATGTCATACGGAACAGCACATTCATCTAACTCTGCTTTAGCACCCACCAGGTTATGCAAATATCCGATTCATGAAAATAGGATTCTGATAGGCCATCCATGTGGAAAATATTGGTGTCAGGAGAGCTTTTTTAAGGGTATTTTTATCCTTGCTGGAGATAAGTCTTAGTGCCTAAAGATGTTGCACCAGGGTGGACCTACATCAGGCGGTTTGGCCCGACGTAGAACATTCCTGTCCACCACTAATAGGGGAAGCTACCCATGGTCTCCATGTTTGGCACCACTTCATGAACCCTATTCACAAAGATCCAAGAAGAGGTTTAATGTTTTCTTCATGGGCATGTAGCGTGCAATAATTCTGACATCAGTCCAAAAGAAAATGACAGAAGAAGGACTGCCAGGGTGGAGGTTGGTGGCAAGCATGAGCCTCTGGCTAACAAAATGGTTTTCAAAGATTAACACGCATTATATTCTTTCGAGCCACTGTGGATTTACCACAGAAGCAGACTACAGAAAGGCCTTCAGGGTTTAGTGTGATTGAGCACAAGACACACCGAGTGATGGAGTTCGCTATGATTTGTCATCTTGAAATTTTGCCCGAAGCGTTTGTGTGAGCTCATTGCATTCGGCAAGTGTCTGCTTGTGAAATGTGATATGTCAACCATTAACCATTAAAAAAAAAATCATATCTATATAACCAGGGAGAAACTGCGATGAAACTAAATGAAAATAATCCCGCCAAAGAAACACAAAAATAAAAGGAAAGAGCAACATACATTGATGATGATGAGCAAAAATCGCATGTGGCGGGTAATAGTACTTGGGAACTTGGGGTCGGGTGTGCAAGACTCACGCAAGTGAGGGGCTTGGCCACCTCAGAATGGTGTGGGTGGCTGAACCCTCCATCCAAAATTACTCTAATCTTAACCACTGTCACTGTGAATGGGTTTTCATCTTAATCACTTCTGTTAAGTCACCCAAAACCTAATACGCAACATAAACCGCCAGAGAGTGCGCCTCCCTCTGGGGACATGTGGTACCTCACCCGTTTTGGATGACATTTTCTTCCATATCGGAACCCAGTGGCCAAGACACTCAGAACCAATGTCTATACTACCATTTACAGGTAATCACCCTCCCGCCCCCTCCAAAAAACATGGAATGAACACTTGAAATGTCTCGAAAATCCTCCATAACAGATTGATTTACAAAGAAAACAATTGATGAGTAAAATATCTATCCCACTGCTCTTCAGATGCCCACACTGGTCTTCTCACGGCTCATGTTTGTGCTATATGAGTTATTAGTGAAACTACTGAAGCAGTTAGAAGCGTCATATTAATTTAGAAGGAGTTGCCTTGGAGAACAGATTTACATTTCGGCCCATCTGAGCGTTATGGTGATTTTTTTTTAACTTGTCAGTTTATCGAGGAAGGCTTTCACAGAGTCTCACGCGACGTGAAATGAATTGATATAGTAGTTCAAATTCAAAATATAAATGCAAGCATATTCACAATATGGTACAAATTGTTTATGTGACCAATTTTAAATTTCGCTACATGTTGGGATCGGGATAATCCTATTTTTTCAAAGTTATCCAGATCCCACTGAAATTTTTTCAATAACAGGTCGAAAAGGATTAGAATACATGATTGCACAATTTCAGAATGCTTCTTTCCCTTTTAAACAACCCATTTTCAAAATTGAATCCAATCTCATAACCTAAATCCAGTCAGATTACTTCAACAAACTTTTTTTGGGAAAACTGTGTTGCGTTGCCACACATATAGTGTAAAGTGAATAAATGAGTTTAATGAGAAGCTAACCACTGTTGATGTAGTGGTTTACTGTTCATGCCAACACAGGTCCTTCTTGTGTGAAGAAATTGCAAAAGCATGTGAAGTTAATCCTTCCGACAGTGATCTCACATCCTGCATGATGCCACACAGGATGATGGTGAACCTTTGAAGTTTTGTTTGACTTTTGAGGCAAATTTTTCCATGAAAATTGTGCTTCAACTCCCGGGTGACTTTTGGACCATTAACATTGGAGGTTCAGCTGTACTCCACTGCATTTGGTGTGTCACATTTGCATGCACTTTTTAGTTCATTCAACCCTGACTGTGGAAAGTGGGGAATGTTTCTCCCAAACGATCTCATAGTGAAAGAATGTCATGGTAGGGTGTCCAGACCTCTGGACAATGGGTGGTGACATGTTAGGATGATCCAGGACGCGTGTGCAGGGTGCTGTGGCTGTGCGCACAAAAAGCCACTGAGCCTCTCCTAGATCCTGCACTGCCCCGGGGATGATTTGATGTCACGTGCACACACCTCGCAACAAAGATGGTGCTTCATCAGCAGTTTGTGATTTGTCCAGGCCTGCTTCTCGGCCCACAGAGGACTAGAAAACTCTTTGTGGGCATCCAGGTCTCTTGCTGGACAACAGGTGGCCTTGTGACAAGATGGCTGCATTCCAATTGAACACTTGGATTATGTTTGAAACTATCCATGACTCACGGATGCATTTTTCTCCAATCAGGGAGCTTGCCTCGAGTATTTTAAAATCACCTTTAAAAATAAATTGGTTTTAAGATAAGAAAGTGAGCGCCCAGGTTGCCCAAATTTGAGATGGATTTTTAGTACCTCATTAAATAAATTGTTCCCTTTCTGGCAAAAAAAAAAATGTTCTAGGCCAATCCCCCCTCCACCCCCATCCAAATTCTAATTGCTCCAAGATGTTTGGCTTGAAGACACAGGCGCCATTCAACAGTAGTGTAAAACATTGTGACAGGAGCCCCAGTAAAACTGTTGACAGGCAGCCACCTGCATATGGATGAGAAGGATTTTAAGGAGCAAGGTCTGGTTGTTGATGCTGGAGGTCCAGTATAGATGAAACATTATAGACAGCAGGGGACACTGTCTCACCAGTTGCTGAGGTCACCAGAAGAATTTCTCCCACCGCACAACATTAAGCCTCTGCCTGCCAAATACTCAGAGTTCTTGGAAAAAAAATGACCTTTTTAAATTTACTTGTGACATTGAAGAAAAACAAATCATGAAACTGTGTGTAAGAACCCTTTTGCTATGTTAAACGTCTGTCAGTGTTCACGTTACCATGTCCGGACCGCCCCCCAAAAAACAATTTTTACATTGAAGTTTTGCTTTAATTTTCAAGAGTGAATCTGTTCTTGTTTTAATGGTACTTGTATGACAGTTTGAAATGTTTAAATGTCATTTTTCCTGATCTGTGAAGGTTTTATGATGCTGTTGTTAGATGGACTTTACATTATTTTGTGCGGGGGGGGTCTTTAAATAAGAACAACTGGGATGTGAACCAGTGTCATGGAGCTGATTGTGTTCGACTTTGTAGGCTTCACTGTATTCTCCAGATGTATCAATGCAACAGTTATTGTCTCCTTTTTTGGGGGGATGTGGAGGAAAATGTGTAGATCTTGTCATCGCTCTCGCAGTAACGGTGTGGAATTGTCTCGCACCGGCGAGCTTGGATTGCAAATGGCTGAGCGACTCACTCCCTGCTCATTGCCTGGATGCTCCCATGTCGGCAAGCTTGTGGCGGGGTTATTAGATAAGGAGACAGACTCTCTGGCCCCTCTTTAACATCCCTCTCAGCAGGAGAAAATGAAATGATTTTACTCCCTCCCGCTCCTCCCCTCATGAGTGGAAATGGAACAAGACAAAGGAAATGATGCACAGACAAGTTTTAACAGCAGACCTGTGGCCTCTGATCCAAGATTAAGCTTCACGGAGGGTTCATTTTTGCGAAACCTAACGGGTCTTCCACCCACTTATGATATTTTCTCAGTCTTTGTAGTCACTAAGCATCACCGTCTGAAGTTCTGTGATCTCATGAAGTGTTGCTCTAAATTTGAGTACATGTCATGTTCTCTGTACAACTAACACAACCCCCCAGATTATGAAAGTGTGTTAACCTACTTACCGGTAACGGAAGCCAGTGCTGCTTGTGTGCTTTGATCTCTTTCTTTAATAGAAAACAGCCTTTTTTTTTTCTTTCCTCAAATCGGTATACATGCAATGAAATGAAATTAAACCTGATTCTCAATCAGTGTTTTCAGCTGTAATATTTCCGACTCCTTTTTAATTAATTGCAACGGCAGCTGTAGGCCTCCTGCTAATACAAAGCCTCGACAACAGGCTTCTTTCTGACCCAGCTAGCCCAGGGACTAATTATCGTCTTATGGAAATGTGGCTATTTCTGCAACTTCCATATCCCTAATTATTTCTGTTATTCCAATATCAGCCCGGCTTTGATGTCCCAAATTCTGTATTTAAGTAGTGTAAGATTCCTATTCTTTGTGCCCTGTGAGGATTGTTCATGTAAAATACATGGACTAAGAGAGTCGTTATTACCAGAGCCTCCAGGGTTGGACATACCAGGTCCACTGCCTCCTTGTTTTTCGTTTTTAATTTTTAATTCTTACATTTTTTTTTAACTTCCACTTTGTTTTCGTTTGACCTGCAGGGACAAAGCGGACAAAATACATATTTGGCAGGAAAGACTCACGATGAATTTTCTGTACACAAAGATGTTTTCCATCTTGACATAAAATGAAATAAATCATATATTTGGGATGTTTTAGATGCATTCTGGCACGGATGTTGCATTTGACTGATAGCATAAATGTTTGGGCCATTGAGGGTGGAACACTTTCCAATAAAGGCATCCATTGTTGGTGCATAACGAGAAGAGTTTCATCAGTTAGAAGGGTTAAATGGCAGTACACCATATGGTCCGGCGCTATCTTGGGCACTTGGAAACTGATGTTCAGCCATCTGAAAGAATCTCATCTCACTCACACAAGTCACACTGTGATTCGATTTAGCTGCATTGCAGCTTCGAAAGAGTCTAGAGAGGAAATGAAGTACACATGTAGAATTATGACTGTGGTTGCTTCTCAGCATTATCCCCCTGCGCCGGCACATGAACTTCATCCTAAAAGATGACTCTGTGTAAAACCATCATCATGTATTTTCATATAGATGAGCTATGGCCACTTGCGCTTCCAGCCATGCCTTTATTAATGGGGAGCTGTCAGGGCAGGGGCTGCTCTGCATTTTCGCATATTAAACAGGCATGGGGTGTGTGGGTGGGGGGGCAGTTTATTACCGTTTGATATAAATCAGCTTAAAGCATCTCTCCACCTCCAGCTCCACCTCTTTTTCTTCTAAAGACCGTCTCCCTTTCACGTCTCCTCTTTTCTACGCTCCTCATCAGGCATATTATAGCTTGACTTCTACATGAGAAAAATCTTAAATACAAGAATCCCTTTGTCACGAAATAGGTCCTCTGTGGATTTAAACCACTCCCAAGCGGTCTTGGCGAGATGGCCTTGAAATAAAATCTCTGGGCTTTTTTTCCAAGTTGAATTCCAAGCATTTACTTGTATCAACTTCCACAAAAATAATAGAAATAACTTTTTCTTTTCTTCGTCTTGGAAAAATGTCCCTTCTGTCAAAACATGTGCAATAACAATCCATACAAAATACAAACCTCTGGTCAAAAGTTTTCAACACGTTGATAAATCGCTGATTTTTCAGCAAATAAAATCTTCCAATGTATGTAAATGAAATTACCTTTAGCCCAGGCTGTACCAAATCATCCATAGCCGAGCGCTAAATCCCCCGGTGTTTAAGGACCTGATACTCAAGGGCTTTTTGCAATCCAAATAATACAAAAAAAAGTTTCTTGTCTCTACACACCGACATCAGCACATTAACAAAGGCTAACCTCTTCAGAAGCCGACAGAGCTGATGCACTATACCTTTTTCTTGCGCTCTCTTGCATGTTTCTTGATTTGCAATTTGTCTGTTTGGACGGGTTTAGAGAAAACCGCAAATTAATTTTGTCCAATAGAGAGATTAATGTGTGAGAACAGTCTACTTAATTACCCATATTGTGGCCATGCTAGCTTTCAAAATACCCATTCTTCAAAAACGTCTAAGAACGGTGTCTCTGCTGCAGCCTAGTACACAGATCTTGCATGGCTGCTGTGGTAAATGGAGCATTGTGCTGGCACCTGTCCCTAGGCAGGGCCTGGGCGTGCTTGCTCAGCCATGGTTGTGACACTAAACACTTTATATCCTGGCACCCCTCCAGACAACCAAATTATAATCGCCACTTAAAAGACAGAGAAAACAAGAGGAGTGGAGCAGAATATTCCTCCTGAGAGAGGAGTGCAGGGCATGGCATGATGTGGCTCTAATCATATCTTTAGCCTGATAATGATCCTGACATGTTTTGTTACGGGCTGCCATACTGATGCCTTTTCTCCTTCTTTTTTCACTTTTTTTTGGGGGGGAGTACCAGCATGGCAGTGGCATATTTTTCCTTTCGTCGATCCTGATGTGTGTTACGTATCGTAGTTCTGCCCATTTTGTACTGATTAAAACAATGGCTGTTGTATGAATAATTTTATGATGGCAAAATGATAGACCCTAAAACGAACCAATCCAAACATAACTCATCCAATCTCTCAACAACAATCCAAGTAGCAATGACGACTCATTGCATTGCCTTTCTAAAAAAAAAAAACATATCAACATCTGTTGCCTATTAAAGGAAAAGCAAAAATATTTAGGATTGGAAAGGTTAGGTATCACTTGTGCAGACCAAATGTGACGTGCTGGATAAGCACAGAAATGCTTACCAAACACGCTCCAAAAAAACACAACAATGGTCTATAAATCATTGGCCGTGTCCTCTCCACCCTCTTTTCCTCTTTGCCCCTCCCTCTGGGGGATTTTCTTCTGCACTCCAGGAACAAGTAGAGCTCCCAATTTTGGGGAGAACTTCCCAGAGGTGCTATTAATTATAGACCTTCCTGTTGAGTGCAACAGCCATGCCTCTGCTGACCTTGTTTAGGTAGGCACATAGGAAAGCAGAGCAGTCTCAGCAAAGCGGAGCGGTCCTTCATCTGACTAAGACATGTTGTTTTCTTAGCCTTTCTTTCGTACAAGAGCTCAACTAGCCTCACATCATCCGGTTTATCATTTCTAGCCCGTTTGTCAGCGTTTCTTTAACCAATTTCTGTGATTTCTTCCAGTGCCATCTTTGTAAGGCGTAGAAAAATAAGTAGTGTGTTTCCGGTAACATGAAATTTCAGCATAGGGTCGGTAGGTCAGACAAAGTTGTTTTTTTAAATCTTTTTTTTTCTCCCTCCCTCCCCAATCAAAAACGTAAACAAAATAACCATAAAACATAAAACAAGGAGACATTGAAACCAGTGACGGATGCTCGTCTGTCAAAGAGGGGAAGCTCAATTTTGGTCGACATCATAAAATGTGTCCGTTAATTTATACGTGAATTCTACTCTAGCTCCGTTCCTTTTCAAGAAAATGATCGGTGACCCTGTCATACCAACAAGGCGTCTTTTCCCGGTACTTAATTAGTGTCCTACAACTATAGGAACTACAATAAAACCCACCAGAAATAAAAGATTAATTTGTCGCTAGTTGTTTGTTTACAACAAAGAGTGTCGCTAAAATGATTGGGAGAAGTCTCCAGCTCAACTCGGAACAGAATGCGAGTTGAAAAATTGCTCGCGACGGACGTCTACACTAAAAGCTCGGTGACTGGCTCATTTCAATGTCAATCGAACTGGCACACAGGCTCAGACGGATCATCCAATCTGATGCAGAGAAGCCTGGCGTCCGGTACCCTCCCACTGCCATCCAGTCCCACGACGAGTGTCCGTGGGCGGGACAAAAACCAGCTTGTATCCAATGACTCGTCTCCGTTCAACGCATTGGGACAACCTACCCCGAACTCACTACCGTTTAAAGCACAGCGAAGCTGCGGAATGAATGAGAAGGGAGTCGCGTCGTAACAAGTAAGAAGAAGCTGATTCGGAACAAAAGTTGAGCATGTTGTAGCGCATATTTAGTCAATGACATGTACACACAATGAAATTTACATTCATATATTTGATCACCTTGACATTTTAGGGGAAGCCGAGCTCCCCTTGCAATCCGAGAGCAATCGCCACTGATTGAAACCCCCGCTCGCCGCCTTAGTTGGGTACCCAGCGGGAGGGTGTTCCAGCCATCTCGTTAACTCTGTGTCCCGCGTCCTAGACGGCCGTGGTGGTCGTCAAATAGTTCGTTGAATCTTTTCGATACAGCAGTGGATGTTATTTTCTTAATATTATGGTGCAAGCATGCGACTGCAACACACAAAACGCTGTTTAAACTGTTGTCGGAGATCGTGGCCGCCGCCGCCATGATTCAATGTTGTTGACAGACGACAGGGCAAACGGCGCAACGTGAATATCGCGAGAGTTTGCACCAATGTAAACGCTCTAAATTAATCTTTCCTTTTATTATTTTGTCTGTGGTTTTATTGTTCTTGTTTTAATTGTAAAGCGTCCTTGAGTGTTTTGAAAGGCGCGTATAAATTAAATGTACTATTATTATTATTATTACACAAAAATGTAGAAGGTTTTAAAAAAATGTCGACCGTAACGTTTTTTTTCGAGGTAGAAATTCTCGGTCGGTCGGGTTACCGGCCGTTTTCTACGCCTAAGGTTATGTAATTTGGGGGTCGTGTATGCATGAAAATGATTTATTTTTTAATTGTCTAAAACAGTGGTTTAAATGTATGCACTGTAGATGTAACCGTCCGATGGACATTCTTTTAGCGGCATCGTAATATTACTAATCGTGATAATATTGGTTACTATACTAATTGTGATATTAAGTTGCTTAGATAGCTAGTTGCGAGTGTAAGCCCTGAAAAGGGGCTGAGTAGGGTCCCGCCTGGAACAAAAAAAAAAAAAAAAACTAAGAAATAAATCCCACCTTGGATTTTGGTAGGCATAACTATAATAACAAAAAAAAGTCTTAAAACCACATGCCTAAAAAGACACAGGAAGTCTGCTAGTTTGGTTCAAAGGGTCCATTTTATGGTCGTTTCCTGGGGCCCTTCAAAAATGAACTTGTGCAGGAAATTTGTCCACTTCCACACTGTTACCCTGAAGGTATCTTCCTGCAGTGCCATATCTCATTAAAAGGACTTTCACATTGTCCTAGTTAACATTGTATAGCGTCATATGTGTTAAATGTTGCCCGCTCGGCATACATTGCAGTCGAGTCATCCGGGAAGCGGGCTTGCCATCGGTGGGCCCTTTTCAAGATTTCTTTCTCTTTTTCCAAATGGTGTTTTGAGTTTTTCCTTGTCTGGTTGGAGGGTTCAAATCAGGGGATGGCACTAATATTTGTCCACTATGGCTTTGCAAAGCCATTTGGGACTCTTCTGTGATCACGGACTTTACAAATCAACTTGATTTATCGAAATGTTAACCATGACGACTCAGCAGATGGGTAATGTTAAAATAGAAAAATGTAAATTTTTATTTCAGCTGTGAAAATACAAAAAGTATGCGGATGACTCTGCTTTCCTTCAAACTCTACATACTCGCATTAAGTCTTCCATATGGCGTATTTTCTAATTTGTGCGGCTTGGTGTTTCGAGGGCCTGTTCATTGCTACCCACAGCTTTAATCTTTATTGCGCTTATCAAAGTCCATCTTCCTCTGAAGATGCATTAGTTCCTCGGGGCTTTTCAATGGAGCATTCCTGTCCATGTGTAGGACCACAGCTTTTATCTTATGTGCGTTTAATGTTGTTGAACACGAACACACAGTCAGCCGATCATAAACTTGGCCGCTATGACACATATACCGTAATTTCCGCACTATAGAGTGCGCCTGATTATAAGCCGCACCCACTACATTTTTAGAGGAACACCAATTTTGTACATACACAAGCCGCACCTGCATATAAGCCGCATGTGCCCACATTAAAACATGTAAACATATTTACAAAGAAAGACGGTACACAGAGAGAGTTTTAATAATATAACTTAACAATAATAATAATATAACTTTCTTCCCACACGGTGCCTGTGACGCGGCAGTAAAACTGTAGCAACATGGTAACAACACGCTAGCAACAGAATAGCAACACAGTATAACAGGTCTGGTAAAAGAACATACCGGTACTTGTAAAAATCATGGTGAGCCGTCTTCATCTTCCTCCTGTGAACTGAAGCCATCGAAGTCACCGTCCTCAGTGTCGGAATTAAACAGTGTCATAAAGACCGGTCTTAATCTTACCTTTTCTACTCGAGCGCCCCTTGCGGCCGTTAGAAAAATTACATAAATTGGCCGCATCACTGTATAAGCCGCAGGGTTGAAAGTTTGGGAAAAAAGTAGCGCCTTATAGTCCGGAATTTACGGTAATCATAAATAGTCAAATTAGAGCGTAGGATTGAACGATTTTAGAAAAAAAGTGTGTGCTTTCTTTTTACTTTTATTTTGCTGTGTGCCTGCTTGTGCTGCAGGTGCGTGTGACATAAGTAAATTCTAGACACCGATTAGCTGTTGCCGAAATGCTGCTGATGTCTGTCCTCAAATAGTGTAATAAGTATTATAACGAAACCATTTCACTTCCGGTTTTCGAGCATGCACTCGCTGGTATTTTATCTCAAGAAACTTAGCATTTGCAATAAAAATTCCTGTAATATTTGACTTTAGCGGTTCCACTATTTGTTCAAGTTTTGGAAAGTATATCTTTTGAAGGTTATTGCGTCGCCCCATACCACAGTGTAGCCAAGTGGCTAGCAACCAACCAAACTAAAACTCGTAGCATCTGGCATGGCGCTGAAACTCAGCCATGCTGGACAAAAGTACTTGGACACCGCGGAGTCTCGTTGCTTTAAATGTGAGTCTGCTTCCTACCTGATGATTTCTTGTTACAGAATTGTTTCTGTTTCGTTCGGTCAAACTATTTCTATTTCAATCGGTAGCAAAGTAGATTCACTGTACCGACAAGGCCTTCTTTTATCGCTCAACATGTGTGGGACTTCAGAGAGTGCTCTCAAGTGTGATCTTCACTTTTTAGGTTAACTGCGTGCGCTACCAGCTGCCAAGGGGTAAAAATAACTCTTTTCTTCAGCACCATTATTCATTCAACTCCATTAATCATTAGAGCATTATCTGGCATGTGAAAATGCACTTGCTGATAAGGGATGCGTGACCCCAATATGAGATTTCCGGCTATTGTAGAGCTCGACTAATTGATCGAGGTCCGTTTCTGAGACTTGCTGCGGGTATCTCTGACACTTTTGCCATCTCACGCTTCAATTTTCCATTAAATCTCACTTAACAAAAAACACATATATGAATAGCTCTGGTTTTCATATCACTTGTTATATTGCTGAGTAATCCACGGTGTGATTCAAACCAATATATGAAAACAAATGTTTTAATTATTTGTACTGACTATTAATTGAGGAGGTATTGTATTATGTAGGATTGATTTAATTGGCTGTGATGGCGTGATGATTTTTTTTTTTTTTGTGTGCAACGTGCTGACAGCAAGTGTATTTGATGTTCTCTACAGGCAGAAGAAGCCACCTGCGAAAGGCAGTTGTGTCTCCTTACAAGATCTCCCCACTTGTGAAAAAGTACTTGTCTGTTAAAGTACAGCCAATTTGATTATACAGCTGATTTTTGTACTGACCAGCCTGTGGTCTCTCCCCGCGGCCGTAGCTACAGAGCAGCCAATCTGATGTGGTTTGTGGTCAACAAACAGACTTTGACCTCACAGAATGGCTGGCGAATCCATTGTATGAGTTCTGGGGTCAAGGGTGGAAACGTCAGCTGGCCAGCTCTGATTGAGTTACTTTAGGGCACCGCTAGATCACCGCTTCACTGCTTGTTTTGTTGAATAATTTAATAGGTGTCCACAGAGAAATGATCACTGAACATTTTTTTTTTTAGATTCCCTCATAAGAGTTTGTTTTATTTTAATACACTGTAGACATACATTAGACTCCCCGAGCTTCTGGACTGACTGCATATAAAAGCCTAAAGTATGTTTCATTGATTGCACATTATCATCAGACCTTTGCTTAACAAGTTTTGCAAAGTAACCCAGGCACCATTTCAGACAATCTTTTCCTCAGTAGTTGCTATCCACTCAAAATATTCCCAAACATCTTCACAGCATTTCGATTATGCGATGGCTGATCCCACACTGTAATCTCGGCATTAACTGAACTTTGTAGAAGACGTTTTCAGTAAGACACGACTCCACCGTGGCGGTGTTGGGTGATCTATGATGAGAGGCGCTTTTCCAAGCGGGCCGCTGAGCGTTCAAGATGACTTTTCAACACATGCTCAATTTCTTGCATCTTAAATGACAGTGGAATACATGGGCTGTTACTTTTCTGAACAGAGCCAGATGGTGGGTGTGCGACTGAGGACTCAAGTTTCACAGATGCGTGCTGTAGCATTGCATGCGGGGCTGCATGACGCGGTGCGTGTGTCTGCATGTTTGTTTGAGAGTAGAGTTGCAAAAAAGGAATTTACTGTACATGACGTCTGCATTCATGAATTAAAAGTTCCTTAAGTATGGATACAAATCTTGCTTGTCGCACAGACCATTGACACATAAGGGCCGTTCATACGGGCAGATTTATTTCGGACCTACTCCGAAACTGCTCCCCTCGAGCGTTCATACGTGCAACTTTGTTCCGGCGTAGCACCCGAAAACAGCTTGTTTCAGATCAAATTTGATCCACCTCAGGGAGGTGGTTTAAAAATTTGCTCCAGGACAAATGCTCGTTTGCGAAGCAGCACTGAATGTGCACGTGTGAACGCTACAATTTGCTCCGCAGCAAATGCTCGTTTGCGAGGGTGGGGGGGAGCCTCAATGCGCATGAGAAGAGTTGAATACGTACGGCGAGAATGCGTTGCTTTTGTGCTCTGTCGAACTTCCGTCAGGTGTTTGTTTAATAACGACACAAGACATGGCTGGTAACAGTAGCAAAGCACCTCTTGGTTATACCATCTCAACTAGACCGGGGCGGTTAGTCCCCAAACGTCATCTTTCCTTTTGTAGGAGACTGGACTGTCTCTTAGTTGTTTGTGTAGTTTGTTCCTTTGTTGTGTGTTCACAACCCCCCGCCCTCCATAGAATTTATTTTGTGATTTCATCTCTTGATTTTTGTGTTTGGCGCATTAAATGTTTGCTTTTCTGAGTGTCATTGAACTCATCGTTGATTTACGTTTTCAGGGGCGGTCACTCTCTAGCAGAAGGCACAGAAGGAGAAGGACGTGCCTGTACAGTAGTTGCTTGAGTTGTGTACAGACGCTCCCCAGGTTACGAACGAGTTACGTTCCGGACGATTGTTCATAAGGTGAATTTGTTCGTAAGTTGCTTCAGTGCTATATTTTGTCTGGAATGTATGTTTAAGGCTTATATGTTTGACATCCATATAACGGGGAGAGAGCTTTTCGTCACGTTCTTCAGAGCTCGAGGGTTAGCTGCCCGGTAAACTAGCAGCGGCTTCAGCGGGGGAGAGTAGACGACCGGTCGTCGACCGGCGCGCCGGACGCCTCCCCGCCCGTTCCACCGTCACACGCCCGCCCCCTACGCCTCTCGCCGTGGCCGCCTTCGAACGTCGCCGCCGCCGTCACCTCCGCCGTCCTCCTCCGCCCCGTTCAGCACTCGGAAAAAGGCGCGCAATACAAAATCTAACTTTTTCTTTTTTTTTCGACATACCCGTGAAAATGTTCTTATGTACCGTTGTTCGTAACCCGGATGTTCGTAAGCCGGGGAGCGTCTGTATACGTTTTAAAAAGAACCAACACGACAGCTCATTTGTTTTCTGTCGTTTTGCTCCGCAGCAGAAACTGCCCGTGTGAACGCAAGTGGAGCTGCTTCGACGCTGTGCGGAGCTGTGACGGAGCTGTGACGCTCAGCGGCTTTGTACGTGTGAACGCTCCACAAAATTTGTTCCGGTGTAAAAATATATCGCAACAAAATACTCCGGTGCAGCGCCGAAATAAATCTGGCAGTGTGAACGGCCCTATAGTGTGTGGCTATCCGTTCTTCTCCAAGCCTTCATCCATATTTTCTCACCAAGTGAAGTAATGCATGTCTCGGTCTGCAAAGCCTCCAACATGATGTCCATTTGCTAGTAATGGCAATGGATTACTTCATCGTATTTTGTTTATGATCTCTATTGATTGCTTCTCCTCTGTATCATATTCAGTGTAATGTACCATTTGTTTTTGAGGAACAGACATCCATTTTCCAAAGCTCGAAAAGTATGTCTACTCTGCTTCTTTGTTTTCAGTCATGTGTTGTGGCGTGACTCTTCGATATGTGTGCAAGGACACACGCGTTTGTATGCACTTACTACGCGCAATACCGTTGTTATACATATTTACTATATCTGTTGCTTGCTTGGATCCCTGTCATTATATTTTCATGAGGCGTACAGGATAAAGCGTATACTTTCTTCTCAGTGCCACATATTGCCACTCCAGTCCAATTCACTTTCACGGCGAGCTGCGGTACTCCCTACAGGCTCCGTATCATCCCCAACATCCTTCTCACTGGGTTTCCTGTTTGTTTTTCCAGATGCTCTTCAGTCTCTCTCTCCCGCTGAGACTACAAGGAAACACTTCTGAGAGATGACCAAGCTCAGCTTCCTGATAAGGAGAGGGAAGTGGCTGGGCTTGTCTTAATCAATATAGGAGCCCTTCAATCTGCTGCAAAGTAGAGGAGTGATCAAGAGATTGTTGCATATATATGCTTTTGTTCTGAAGTTAAGGGAATGCATGAGCAGTACATATTGACAAAGGACTTATAACTCCAGACTTACACATTCACCTCAACAGAACCTATTGCAGGTTGGAAATTGATTGAAACAGCCGCTGACTTTTCCCAGCTTCCTGCAATACAGGTTTTTTTTGTTTTGTTTTGAATCATCTCTGCTGGCCTGCGGGTATACTCTACCAACAACTACAATTCTTTTTTAAGCTGATGATCGTATATTTCTGATAGTATACTTTATCCTTAATGCGGGTTTCCTACTGCCTGTCCCTTGACACCCTGACTTCACTCTGACTTGATGGTTTCGACCAGAATGGAGTAGTATTAAAATAGCTGTAGTTCCTAAACAGTTATTAGGCGTAGAAAAAAAAGTAGTGTGTTTCGGTAACCCGACCGACCGAGAATTTCTACTTCGAAAAAAAACTTTACGGTCGGCATTTTTTTCAAACCTTCTACATTTTTGTGTAATAATAATAATAATAATAGTACATTTAATTTATAAGTGCCTTTCAAAACACTCAAGGACGCTTTACAATCAAAACAAGAACAATAAAACCACAGACAAATTTATAAATAATAAAAGGAAAGATGAATTTAGAGCGTTTACATCGGTGCAAACTCTCGCGATATTCACGTTGAGCGTGCGCATCGTTTGCCCTGTTGTCTGTCAACAACATTGAATCATGGCGGCGGCCACGATCTCCGACAACAATTTAAACCGCGTTTTGTGTGTTGCAGTCGCATGCTCGCACCATAATATTAAGAAAATAGCATCCACTGCTGTATCGAAAAGATTCAACGAACTATTTGACGACCACCACGGGCCGTCTAGGACGCGGGACGCAGAGGTAACGAGATGGCTGTAACACTCAGCCGCTGGGTACCCAACTCTCTCGCCGCCGAGCGGGGGTTTCAATCAGTGGCGATTGCTCTCGGACTGCAAGGGAAGCTCGGCTTCCCCTAAAATGTCAAAGAATAAGTGATCAAATATATGAATGCAAATTTCATTGTGTGTACATGTCATTGACTAAATATGCGCTACAACGTGCTCAACTTTTGTTCCGAATCAGCTTCTTCTTACTGGTTACGACGCGACTCCCTTCTCATTCATTCCGCAGCTTCGCTGTGCTTTAAACGGTAGTGAGTTCAGGGTAGGTTGTCCCAATGCGTTGAACGGAGACGAGTCATTGGATACAAGCTGGCTTTTGTCCCGCCCACGGACACTCGTCGTGGGACTGGATGGCAGTGGGAGGGTACCGGACGCCAGGCTTCTCTGCATCAGATTGGATGATCTGTCTGAGCCTGTGTGCCAGTTCGATTGACATTGAAATGAGCGAGTCACCGAGCTTTTAGTGTAGACATCCATCGCGAGCAATTTTTCAACTCGCATTCTGTTCCGAGTTGAGCTGGAGACTTCTCCTAATCATTTTAGCGACACTCTTTGTTGTAAACAAACAACTAGCGACAAATTAATATTTTATTTCTGGTGGGTTTTATTGTAGTTCCTATAGTTGTAGGACACTCATTAAGTACTGGGAAAAGGCACCTTGTTGGTATGACAGGGTCACAGATCATTTTCTTGAAAAGGAACGGAGCTAGAATTGAATTCACGTATAAATAAACGGACACATTTTATGATGTCGACCAAAATTGAGCTTCCCCTCTTTGACAGACAAGCATCCGGCACTGGTTTCAATGTCTCCTTGTTTTATGTTTTAAGGTTACTTTGTTTACGTTTTTGATGGGAGAGGGAGGGAGAAAAAAAAGATAAAAATATAAATAAACTTTGTCCGACCTACCAACCCTATGCTGAAATTTCATGTTACCGGAAACACACTACTTATTTTTATACGCCTTATATTGTTTTTTTTTTTCTGATCCCCCTGCATTAAATATATAATTCCACGGTGCCTTGAGATATGTGTTTAATTTGTTCTGTGGCCGTGGTTGTACTTTAGGCTCTTAAATATTTGTTCCTCATTGAAACGAATGGAAACAATCCTTTTCATTTTTTATAGAGGATAAAGAATATCTGCGTGTGAGCATTGTTGCATTATCTCTCCATGTGTGTTGATCTATTTTTTTTGGTTCAAATATTCATTGATTCGAAAACCGTGCCTGTCGATTCTAAACGTTGTCAATGGTGATTTGCATTGTTTGTTAGCATTAAGCTAGTTGGACTTTTATATGGCAAAGCTCTGTATGTTTTGCATACTCAATGTGGAATTATCTTTATTTTATGTTTTAACAATTTGTAAGGGTCTTTTTAATGAACTATTTTGCCAAACTGCTAGTTATTGTAAAGCGAACTCAATTAAGTTGCGCTCACAAGTCAAAGCGCAAAAAAACTCCGGAATGATGGTTCGTATATTTTAAAAACTCAGATCACTCATATCTCAACCGCCACTGTTCTTTTTAGTTGTGCCAGTCGAAGAAACAATTTTAATATATACAAGTTGCATCCGCGGTATAAGTCTCACGCCCAGCCAAACTATGACAAGAAGTGTGACTTTTAGTCAAAACAATTCTGTAACTTCGGCAATAGTTTCTACTATTCAGTTGACGACCAAAGCAAAGACGGGGAAAGTGGTTCTCTACCGAAAGTGGCACAAACACCCCAGGACAGACTGCGCGGTGGGTTACTGTCCCACCCCAAGTATCTACTATATTGTATGCAGTATATAGTGTATTTCAGTGCCCTTTTATGTCTCAGTAAGGATGTCAATGTGCCGTCTGCATGCAGCGATCCTCACCAGCGCTGTCTAAAGGCCACTAATAAAGCAGAGTTTAAGAGGCTCAGAAGTATCTTGCTATAATACCATTAATAATTATTGGCATTTAAGAGGATGAGCAGGGCTAGTAAGTGTACGCAGGGACATGCTTTTTACTGTGCTATGCACTCTCTTTTACAAAGAGGCTCTCCTCCCACCCTGCAGTGGCTCACAGTGACAAATTTAGATGAGTTAAACAGGAGAAAAGAAATAACCCCTTGGGATACTTTTGTGATAGTGAATACATTGGCAATGTGTAAGGTTCTGCTTTCTAATTTTCATCCCAATTTACAGTGTGAAAGCATGACAACACTGGATGTTATAAAAGTACAGTCATTAGGTTGGATTCAATTAAAAAAGGACGACTCTGTGTTCATTTTCCCCCCCTTCACTGTCATTTCTCGGGAAATGATAAAGACTTAATCCAATTAGCCCGACACTGTTTCACCACAATGCCGAAGCAATATACGCTAATTGGACTTGAGACAATTAGCTGAATTAATTCCATGACAAGTGGGAAAATATTGTCAGATTTAAACAATTTTCCCTTTGCCAAAGCCATCAGATGGGACCATTTTAATTCCAGTCAGCACAATAGTCAGAAATCTGACAATGTTTCATAATTTGTGCTCCGCTACATAGACTGATTTGTTTGAATAATTGATCACTCCGTTGACTATCGTCAATCAAGAAAAGAATCAGATATAAAAACATATTTAACTATTCATATTTTAATATCCATACCTTGGCTCAAAACCAGGACGTTATTCAAACAGACAGTGAAGAAAATGCACAAAAAACGGATTTTGGATCAGTCTCTGGTTAGGCCCCTGTCACACCTTGACGATTTAGCCAGCGTATGCCGACGTAGGAAAAATTTGGCAAATACGCTGGCGTACGTCGAATAAGTTATGGGTAAGTTTTGTATACGTAACAGCACGCTGAAGCACGTTGGTATACGTCGAAGTACGTCGAGGTCGTCGAGAAATTTTAAGCATGCTTAAAATTTCTCGTAAATATGTCAGCGTATGGCTATACGTCCCGTATACGCAGGCCATAAGTAATAGGTAAGTTATGCGATCGTTGCACACGTTCAAACACGTTAAGTGTAGGTTACTCATAAGTCCATATCGTCGAGAATACCTACTAGCTGTTCTCCAACATCCGTGCCTTTCGAACTGCAATACGCTGCTGCATAGCGTGCAGCAGCGTATTGCCGACGATCACGTGACGTAGTCTATAAAAGGCTGGCGCTCGACGTTGCCGACGATCACGTGACGTAGTCTATAAAAGGCTGGCGCTCGACGTTGCCGACGAGCACGTGACGTAGTCTATAAAAGGCTGGCGCTCGACGTTTCAAATCATAACTGCACTAGACATTGCAGTATCAACATCTGTTTGGGACTATCCCCGGTCTAGTTAAAATGGTATAACCCAAGAGGCAAGGTGCGGCTTGCCATCGTTACTGTGAGTTGCTATTCACGCTATTAAAGCAGCAATCAAACGCCATTATGACTTGTGTCATTAATAAACCAAACAACATCAGCGTCATGGCAAAGAAAAGTCTGGGGAGCTCATCAAAGGTCTCGCAGAGGCTCATCCCATCACAGCCACTGCAGCCTTCGCCAACTACGTGCGTGACAGCCTGGTCAGCATGTCCAAGCGCAAGTTCGAAAGGCACGGATGTTGGAGAACAGCTAGTAGGTATTCTCGACGTATTTGGACTTATGAGTAACCTACACTTAACGTGTTTGAACGTGTGCAACGATCGCATAACTTACCTATTACTTATGGCCTGCATGATACGGGACGTATAGCCATACGCTGACATACGACGAGAAATTTTAAGCATGCTTAAAATTTCTCGACGACCTCGACGATTTCGACGTATACCAACGTGCTTCAGCGTGCTGTTACGTATACAAAACTTACCCATAACTTAATTCGACGTGCGCCAGCGTATTTGCCAAAATTTTCCTACGTCGGCATACGCTGGCTAAATCGTCAAGGTGTGACAGGGGCTTGAAACGTCGAGCGCCAGCCTTTTATAGACTACGTCACGTGATCGTCGGCAATACGCTGCTGCACGCTATGCATAAATTAGACTATCGTTGGGCATAAGTTGTGTACGCCGGCAACACGCTAGGCATTCGTTGGAATAAGTTATCTATAAGTTATCGAAACGTTCTATATAACGTTATGTATACGTCCAGCCCGTTATGAATGCGCTATGTATACGCCCAAAATTGAAAAAAAAAATCGATAATTCAGCGTATGCCAGCGTTTTAGGGAAAATCTGAACGTCGGCATACGCTGGCTGAATCGTCAAGGTGTGACAGGGCCTTTAGGTCTGGAACATCTGTCATAAATTCAGTGAAAAATGATGATCATTGTTTTTCATAGGAAAAGTAAATGTTTGCAAAACACAAAGATAATCACTCTGTTTCCATGGAGGCCTACACAAATTGGAGAATATTTACTGCTGAAATTCCAGGAATTTGTACAGCTTTATGTTAAACAGTGTCTTTAAGATATTAATTGATTATCAAAATAGCTTTGAAATTATTTGATAATTGATCAGCCACTGATTCATTAATTGTGTTGCACCTCTATTTGTATTCATGGTAGACATTTTCACATCCATAACTGATTTGTTGGAGCTCTATTAGAAGTGACTGGGACCTCCTTTCTGTCTCACAAATTTCATAAATGTATTTGCAAATAAATTTTCAATGAAAACTGTTCACACCTGTGAGGATGAATTCGGTTTTCAACAGCTGCATAGTGTGAATGCTCTGATCGTACGATATATTGGTCAAGTGCACGAGCAATCACCCAAACCCTTGTATGCGTTGAACAGGGGGACTGGGACAGCTTCAAGGGAAGATGCACAAATTCTCTTTGTCTTGTATGCGTGTCTCTACAAAACAGCTATTCTCAAAATTACATTTTTAAGCCTTTTGACACATCTATGCGAATACAAATACTGTCACAAAATTAACGAATAAGGAAAATGAAATTTAACAGCGTTTTGTTTCAGTGCTGTCCAATTAGGTGGGGAAATGATGCATGCACCACGTCAAGTGTGTGCACCATGTGTCTTTTTAATTTACTTTGATCTCGATCAGGGTGCCAAACATATTCTTTTGACGATTAGGCTGAATGACAGTAGTATTTATGAGACATATAGTGACATCACAGGAATGAGACAAATGTACTCTGGCAGCCGAACACAGCAGTGTACTTGCCATTTTGGGGAATTTGACACTACAAACATACTTTTATCCTTGCAGGGTGGATGGAGAATAGACAGTGAGAAGAATCCAGGTTGGCTCAAAGTTCAAACGAGGGGGGGTGATGGGTTCCGCAAGCAGTTGGGTTTGCCCCTGCATTTTCTCTTCTAAACAAATGGATTTCAAACCAGCTCAGGGAGCACCCCACTAACAATGACAAATGACAGCACGTGGAGTTTTCTCTCTCTCTATTAACATAAAGTAGTATAAACTGAAGGACACTAGTGTATAGAGAGAGTTGAGGGCTAATGTTCCATGTCAGATATGGACAATGTCAGGACTGAATACAGATTAGGCTGTGTCCTTCTCTCCCCAGGGGAATTAAGGGGTTGACACTACCCTAGCTGCCAAGTGTATTATTATAACATGCTGGTGCCAGGTCTGTCCTCCGTGGACTATTAACCTTACTGTCCCTAAGGCGCTTCCTGACTAGCCCCCAAAACCATAACACCAGGTCGCCTTCCCAGCTCCGTCTTACTGTACACTACCTTTTAGCGGCTCTGTAGTCTGCCATAAAGTTATTGATAAGACTCTTTACGGTTCTTGGACCATTCATTTTATTACACTGGGCCGAGTGAACTGTTTTTATTTAATGTCAGTCTGACCAAGATGAAATGTCACTATGCCGTCAATACTTCCAAGAGCTTCGAGTTAACACACCAAGATAACAGTAAGGTGTGTACTACCCTCAACTTGATCTGATGGCTGATGATAGATTGTACTTCATTTTTGGCACTGGTAAGGCTCATTTGTTCATGAGGTGGCAAGTGGGCACTCGATTATCGGAATGGCAACACTTTGAAGGAAGCGAAAGTTGACTGTGCTCTGATGCAGGTTTGCGGGAGGTTGGTTGATGAAAGCTTGACACTCTTTTTTTTTTCTGGTGATGTTGATATTTGGAATGGCTACAGTACATGTTACTTTGATGAATATTCATGGCCTTTTCTTACGTTACTTTTTGGATACATTATATTTGTCAGCGTGGTTTTAATGCGACATAATTTTTACTTATTTTATGATTAAAAAAGACACTTTTACCTTTGTTACGATGAGCGACATTCTCCTTGAAATTTGTTTTCATTATTACTTTTTTGTTTGTCTGACACTTTGTCGCATGACTATGTTTCACCGATCCAATATAACGTTTGAACGCAATGGTTGGCTCGATTCACCCATTAAAACTGAGGCAGGCAGTCATATGACAGTACGCAGTCTCCTTGATTTCACATCATCACCTGAGGTGCTGGACCTACTCTCTGTCAGCTGATATTTCGTTTTCCCTAATCAGTCCTTCAAGGCTAAAAGGGGATTGAGGACACATGCCTGAGGTGTCCCCATTTTCTGGTTGGGAGTTGAGAAGGTGTCCCCCCCACCCCCATCCTGTCATTCTGGGGTCTGTTGCTGAGGAAGTCCTCTATCCATGTGCACAGTGAGTTGCCGATGCCCACGTTCCTTTGCTTTGTACCCTGTTCATGGGGTACAACTGTTTTAGATGCAAAGAAATCCACAAACAGCATCCTTACCAACAGTAGGTGTTAGCATCATCTGCACACACGGTACATCAAATTCAATGAAAACCAGACATTATTTCTCATTGTGTTTTATTATAAGGTTGCAAACTTTTATTTATTCATGTGCAACAGTTTGGTCACAACATCACTTAAAACATTTCTTGTACAATGAATGTTTTCTGATGACTTTGAACACTTGGACTCTGGAACAAATTAATTCATTTGTCACAATTTGTTTTTGAAAATTGGTTTTATTTTGAGTCTGGTATGAACCAGTGACTCAGAACAGATTGGGTTTGACTTTGGGGCTTTCCATGTCACATTTTTCTTCCAACGCTAATACCATTTGTTGTGTGGCTCTTCATATAACCACTTGGAGACACATGGTGGCCTCTGCACACAGGAGCAAGTGGGGCCTCTGTTACTATTTCTTGGGGTTGGGTACTTTAATTACCACCACACATGGAAACACGCAGTATTATGTTGGGTGATGAGATGCCGGTGCTGGAAAATTCCATGCAATAATGCCTGCGGGTGTCTGTGCCATGTAAGCGATAATGTGTGGGCAGAGGCTTATTTTCACTTTAATACGGGCATGCCCACACTGGCACACACCGAGCCCCCCGTTTGAGCTCTGTAATGAAAGGAACAAGCCGTCATGGAGGCTGGGGTTTGAGGTGTTGTTAAAGTCTTTGAGGTTTTCTCCCCGTGGGCCTCTGTCTGCTGTCCTGAATAAGAGGGGCTTTGTTCGAGAGGCGACAGAGGCTTTGGTGAGGCATGTTGGCCAGATCTTTCTCTGCTGGATTCTACATAGATCTCAATCCAGCCTTTAACAAGCCCACTTCACCTCTTGACTGACACTGACAGAAACAGACAGTGAAGACATGCTGTCTCTTTGAGATGTTATCATGTTAATGTTAGTGTGATTAACAGCGGTGATGTCACAGGTCAAGGGGTTGACCCACAAAACAAAGGGCTTATCTGTCACGCTCTGTGAGTGTTTTACTTTTAACAGTTCTTCCACTCTTTACATGATGATTGATTATTCAGTTATGAGATTTAAAATGTAAAATCTAAAATTTGGCCTACACTGGTATCAGTGATTTGTGTTTCAGTTATTTGCTGTGGAGGGAAAAATGTTGGATTTGTATCAAAAAAGTATGGATATTCATAGTCATATTCAACTTATCGTATTTACCGCATTATAACGTGCACCTTCAATGAATGGCCGATTTGAAAACAGTTTTCATATACAGGGTGCACCGTATTCCATAGAATAGGAGGTACAATAATGGCTGCGGTTGCGTTATGCATCCACTAGATGGCTCTACACCAAAGGGAATACAATATAGTACAGTACAGCCTTATTTATATAGCGCTTTCACAACTGCTACAACATAACAAAGCGCTTCTCAGAGCATTTAAAATACTACGTCAAAGAAATCAGAAAATTGATCCTTATATGTGGCACATCGGATTATAAGGCGCACTGTCGGCTTTTGAGAGAATTGAATGCTTTTTAATTATTTTTTTTTCCAAGATGGCGTCTGAGTAGGCAGCCTTCAGCAAGAGCACGACGTCTCTGATCAACTGGTGAAACGACACTTTGATTCTCTCCTCTTTCATTTCAAACTGCTTTAACAACAAAGCGTATGAGAGGAAAAGTGGTTAGGACTGCACGACTGTCCGTGTTTTATGTTATATGTTGTGTTTATTATTTTACTTTATGTTAACTGTTTTGTTAAGCGCTTTGTTCCAGCTTCCGCTGTTGTGAAAGCGCTATATAAATCAGCATGTATTGTATTGTATTGTATTATAGATGTGCCTGCTAGTGCGGAAAATACTGTATTTTGATCTGTCAAATAAACTTAAATGTCGCAGCAGCAAGTCACTTGCATGATTTGTTTGCCGGTCACAAAATAGTCGATAAAATCGGGTGGGGAGGTGGTGTGGTATAGTTAGCCCTGCCGAGTGTCAATACTTGATAATGCCATTACATCTTACAATTGTGATGATGATAAGTGTCATTTAATCAAATATTGTTAAAACACACACACATTTCTTGAACATATGTTTCATTAAAAAATAAATAACAATAAAAAATAAAACATTCATTGTATTCGACCTCTCGTGAGTGATGCAGCTGCATGTTTTTTTTCAACAGTTTTGCCACCCATTTTACTTTAATTTTAACCTCTATCAGAAGGCATTTCACTTCTATGTGTCTCAGACTGAACACCAGGATGCACTATGTAAAAGGAGCACATACAGAAGATAAGAAGAAGAAATAAGAGGCAAATGATACAACATACAACAAGTCTGGTAGAGATGCAAATAAAAATATGGGCATCATGTCAGGTGGTAGAGTGGAGGGCCTCAAAAAGCAGGGAGGAGCAAGGTGGACTGAGCAAGATGTATTGAACAAACAATACAAACAGGAGTACACTTGAAAATACGAACTGAAGTACTCGAACAAAGTCCTGAAAACCCAAGGAATCAAAGTAGCAAAAACAAAACAAACTGTGACAGAAATCAAAGCGTTACAGGAGCACACAGACACTCACACTCAGAATGATCCAACAAGGATTGACAGAACCCAGTGAACTAAATATAAACAAAGTAATGAGACGACGAGAAACACCTGGACAAGACACAAAGGGTTGAGGAAGCTGATTGGTTCAACACAATTGACACGGATGACGAGAACAGTTGGAGACAAAAAGGGCACATGAAGGAACAAAACCAAATGTAACCTAAGCAAAAACATAACACAACATGTTACATCTCTGTGTTTACAAAATAAAGCGAGCAATAAGACTGCTTTTGGAAAACGACACAAGTTCTAAAATAAAACTGTCAGGTCAACTGAAGTGATACTTTATCACACCATCACTTACTCTATACTCGACATACTACGCTGCGCTGCGGCTTTGTGACAGGAGTGCGGTTGGCTCAGCAGGAGCTGAGCAGTGTTGAGCGGATGGTAAATAGGACTCTAAAAAGTTGGTGTTTGCCGGCTGGCCTGCTGCGACAACTCATGAGCCAAGTTCATCATCCATTTTGCAGAGAATTATTTGCAGGTAGCAAACAAAGTGGTGTCTCTGTTTTTACCCAATATCTTTTCATGACTCCAACTTAACCTACCAGAAAGTTATGCCAGACTGATAAAGTGGTACGTCGTGTATTAGTAATGGAATATTTTTTTTCCGATGCAGACTACGATTACAGATGCACTGTATCGGCTTGGTGCATCCCTAATTTATTCCATTAAATTTTCAATTAAAAATCTTAATTGTAGAGGCACAGTAGAATAGTGATTAAAATGTTAATTAATGGATGTATCAATCTACAGAAATGGTCATGTTTTCTGTCCTATTAAAAAGAAAAAAAAATAATCGTTAACTTATTTCTGTATTCCTTCTCCACCAATCAGATGTGCAGCAAACAGGAAAACACCAGCATTCCTTTCCTCTCCTGGCAGGAAGTCTCCTTAATGGCCTATTGGGAAACGCTTTCCTTCTTTCCATCTTTTTCTGTCTTCTCTCCGACAAATGATCATAATAAACTGTCATTAATATGGCCGCCGTTCTGCCAAATAAAACTGCCTTTGTCAACCGAGTCCCCTGTGAACGCGAGCTCATCCAGGACATGTCATTCTACACATCCCCCACGTCTGAAGCTTTCCACCCTGACCTCCTAGCCCATTCAGCCAGTCATTCTGTATTTTCAAACACTCTGGTCACATCGTCACTTCTCTCTCCTGTTGGCTATTTTCTGATCTTTGGTTTCATGCCCAGTTACCTCAGTGGGTAAAATGCACGAGCAATTAGAAAACAACAAGCTTTTTTTTCCCCATTATGAATCAACAGTTTGAATAGTTGAAGCAAAGGTTAATAAAGGATCTGTAACAACGCAGTAGTTATCGTTTTAGCATTGAGCATTGTCTGCGTAGTTAAAATTTCCGAAACATAATACGGCGTCTTTTCCGAACGGTTAAAGTCAACCAAAGCATTAAAGTGACTCTAACCTTAAAGAGTAAAATTACAGTGTTGCTCAGCAGTTCGGGACACTGAATAGTGCTGGGTGAAAGACGATGCTTTATGAGAAGCAGTGGGGATCGCTAAGCATTGAATTTGATGGTCAGCTATAAATGTTGATTGGGTGCCCGTGGAGGTGTTTAAGTCTGAGTGTGTGTGATTGCTTAGTGGGCAATAGAAGGGCTTAGGGGCATTGCCATGCCCCCTGCAGTAGTTTATCTTGGGCTTGTACATGCCCCCCCTCTGCCCCCCCCTTGGCAGGGTCAATTCTCAGGGTGCCCTGCCCAAGCACGGCTCCATTAACGTGTGTGCTAACCTTGCAACAATGCTGTGACACCCTCGTTTTTCATCTGGCCTTGGCTTCAGCCCTTTTACTCCACTCGGCCTAACCTCGGGGCTTCTCAGTTGAGACAGAGGTGAGATGGACTTGCTATTCTGACCGCGAGAGACTTTCTGCTGCCTTTGCCAATCCAAAAATCATCAGCTGAGTATTCTGGCAAGGCTGTTTCCAAAAAAATAGATTTACAAATATTTTGTCATTTCTGTAAAACAACCGAAATAGCAATGCAACTGTCTTTGGCATTTTTAATGTGTGTTGCTCTGAAAGAAAATGTAAAGTTTGTAAGCTATAATCCAAATCCCGGTCTGCATCAAACAACAAGGACAACTTTAAGTGCTACAGTAGGTCAAGGTCTCCTCCGAAGTTAACTCTAATATGGTTTGGTTGATTTGCGCGAATCCTGCAAACAATCAAGAAAAAGTCAAGAAAAAAAATGCTAAACAATCTTTTCTGTCAGACCTTTCCTTTTGGCTACCTCAGTTTTTCTCAGTGTGCAGTGTGGACAGGTACACAGGAGCTTGTGCAAGTACACAATTTTGTTGAGATAGGTCTGACAGCTGTTCCTAACTATTTTTTCAGTGCCGAATCCGAAATCTGTTTTTTTGTTGTTGTTTTTTTTTGGGCTGTATCACATTTGTTAAAAAATATATCAACACACAGCGACCATATGAATTCTCATTTATTTAATATGGCCAAGACCAGAGTCCCAAATTACAAGTGTGACCAACAGCCTTTTAATCGTTTAGCATGCATGCCTTTAGAAGAGTGTAGCGCCTCACTCTGTCAATGAAACGCAGATGACATCGTGTAAAATCAATTTAATATCTCTAATCGTCATCAATCACATCATGTGACATCTAGGGCGACGCTGTCATGCTCCTTGTTTTTTTTCTGTTCATGCAGATCGTAATTCATGAATATATTTAAACAAGATGACCTTAAAGGCAGTGTCTCACTTCACGTGGATGTAAAAAACAAAAAAAATCTGTAGAATTTTTCAAACTTGGTGGTTAAATTAGACCGAAGGCAAAGACGGAGACACGATTGAGCAAAATAATGAGATGTGAAAGCCAGGGAAAACCTTATCAGTTTTCCATGTTTTGGCATGCCTTCCTGATGTCCTCCTTCCTAACTCAGCTGTGAAAACTGTGATATCCTGTGACATATCACCTTAATTCTCGGGCAGACCTCTGCTTCCAGTGTTCCCTTAAAAAGAATCAATTGTCAAGGTTGCACTTATTTTTATCGACCCGACGTCAAGAGGTGGCAGGTACACAACTGTGACTTTTGTGCCGCTGTGCTCAAAAGTTAGATTTCCATCTGCCTACTCCGAGCTATTTATCTACTACTCCAACTGCGCTCATCCATTCTGCCTTTTTTCATTGTCTCCTTGCATGCTTTTTGTGTATGAGTGAGAAAGCTTTGGGTCTCCTCTTCTTGGCAGGTGCTTTACAGCTATGCTCAGTGCGTCTTTGTACATAATCAATCTGTGCAAAGCTTTTGAAGGCAGCGGGAATATAGAAAAGCTCGGCCTGCCCGCCCCCCTAACACGTGCGGATGATTAAATGGTTGTAATGTATATTCTTGCCCCATTTGGTCAATGTATTTTGTGTTGCGTGTCTATTCATGCCCAACACCGCAGTGATCCATCATACGCGCCGCTGATGGATATCCGTGCCCTTCCGAAGCTGCTCTGGACACATACTTATTGTATCCTTTTACTGAGGTGGAGCAATGAACCCAGACGGCCCTGCGACGATACTCAATAGCTGAATGAGCATAAGGCATAATACCCACCACACTGCGAAGCCAGCAGCGAGAAGAGGGATGGAAGGCATGAATAACATGACAAATCAAAGTGCTCTGAAATGGCGTATTCCCAGAGGAATGACATGGTTGTTACTGTTCTTTACTTGAGCAGGAGAAATGAATTAGTTCCTTTTTTTACACCACTCAGGATCGTCTGTGATAAAACATTCAATCAGAGGTAGCCCTGGGTGATACTATTTTAGTGTCCTCCTACATTCTTCTTTCTAGGGAGTTCAGTGTGATTTATGGTGAAGTCCGAGCAGCTAGATGAGGCTTTTCCTGCTGATTTGATCCGTGCATGTGCGGCTATAAACAAATTATTTGGCGTACCGTTCAGAATTGGTCATTGACATGATAAAGGAACTAATTAGAGCTGGGCACATATGGAGTTTTCTGATTTGGAAAAATGCACCCCTGTCCATTACTCTCTCTCACGTTATAATATATGAAACACTTTTCCAGGAGAAAATACAAAAGTGTTTAGTTGCTCTCCGTGCTTAAGATAAATGGAATAACTTGAAATGACCCATGCTGAGGGGAAGGATTTACACGAGGGGGATGAATTACAGCTTAGCCCCTTATCCGATAGACCTGCCACCCACTCGCTCTCATCAATAAAATAATCAGATGGAGATGAAACACTCTGATCCGTGTATATTCCACATGTAGACCATTTAAATCCTTTCGAATAGAAGAAGTGGGTGGCTCTGTTTTTCACAACTATTATAAATAGTTGAAATGTGGTGGTCCAATTAAATATTTGTGCGCTGTCTCTATCTGGTTTGCAGTCTTGGAGTATGAGAGTGGGAGCCGCTTCCTCATCATTTGAAAATGTAGATGTAAGCCCGCCTAATAAGGGGGCTTAGCAGGCAATGAAAGAGAGCCACACAACCAATTAGCTCCTGATTATATGCTATCATGGTAGCCTAATCTTTTGTAAGCCGCCTTTTTGCCTCACCGGTTGCTGAACCTTTGCTTTACTAGCACTGATGGGATGACCCGAGACTCTCTTTCTTTGGGGCACCGGTTGATCTGATAAGGACAATGCAGTCCAGTGTAAAGAATGAGAATAATGTGTATGAGGACAGTTAGATGTCGCAAGGATCTCCTGATGACTTTGTGTGAGGATTGTAATCATTTGAATCAGTTGCCCTTGACAGACCAGCTATTCACATCGGATATACTGGGTGATGCTCCATCTGGGGGCTTTGCACAAGGACTTGAGGAGGAGGAGGGACAGGTTTGCCCGGCGAGGTTCTCAGGTGACCTACGCGTGCCCCGGTGAGTGTGAAACCCACGCGGGCACAGGTGTGGTTGGCACCGAGTGGCTGTGTAACAGCGTGTCCCATGCAGTCTTACCAGCCGGTGTGCCCTGGCATGCAGCCGCGTCCTTCCCCTCTCCTGCTTGCCTTTGTGGCCACATAAAGTGTGATGACTTAATTATTTGCCGTCTGTGTGTAATTAAATATGATCTCATAATGTTATTGATCTGAGTGGGGTGGGAATACTCTTACACGGTCTTGAAAAGCGGACTATGTATTGATAAGTGAGTGGTGTGTGTGCGTGTGTGAGCCACACGGCCATGTTAAAGGAGCAGTTAACAGTTCAATTGAAGGTGGAACATATTAAAGTAGAATTCAACAGTGTGGAGTGAGCATTAGTGTTGGGGCAGAAGAGTCACTTCAGTGATTTTAAAGATTTTGGGCGATTGTGTGAAAGTGAGTGCACATCATTTGGCTTCAACCAGCAGAGGCACTGTTAATTCATTGAGCGACAACGTACGAAAAGGAAAATTAAACCCTTTTGTCAGACACAGGGAGATTGTCAATGGTGCACTGATTGGGAATTGATCCCATGCCATTTGCATGAAGTTCAAACATTTCAACGGTACCAAGCCAGAATTGAACCCTGCACCTCTGCTCTGTGAGGCGGACGTCGACCAACGTGCCGCCCAAGATCGAATATCCATCCATCCATCCGTCTTCTACCGCTTATCCGGGGCCGGGTCGCGAGGGCAGCAGCTTAAGCAGGGAAGCCCAGACTTCCCTCTCCCTAGCTACTTCTTCTAGCTCTCCCCGGGGGATCCCGAGGCGTTCCCAGGCCAGCTGCGTGACATAGTCTCTCCAGCGTGTCCTGGGTCGTCCTCGGGGTCTCCCCCCGGTGGGACATGCCCGGAACACCTCACTAGGGAGGCGCTCAGGAGGCATCCGAATCAGATGCCCCAGCCACCTCATCTGGCTCCTCTTGATGTGGAGGAGAAGCGGCTCTACTTTGAGCCCCTCCCGGATGACCGAGCTTCTCACCTTATCTCTAAGGGAGAGCCCGGACACCCTGCGAAGAAAACTCATTTCGGCCGCTTGTATCCGGGATCTCGTTCTTTCGGTCACGACCCATAGCTCGTGACCATAGATGAGGGCTGTAACGTAGATCGACCGGTAAATTGAGAGCTTCGCCCTTTGGCTCAGCTCCTTCTTTACCACGACAGACCGATACAACGTCCGCATCACAGCAGATGCTGCACCGATCCGCCTGTCGATCTCTCGCTCCCTTCTGCCCTCACTCGTGGACAAGACCCCAAGATACTTAAACTCCTCCACTTGGGGCAAGATCTCCTCCCTGACCCGGAGAGGGCACTCCACCCTTTTTTGACTGAGTACCATGGTTTCAGATTTGGAGGTGCTGATCCTCATCCAGTGAGAGCTGGAGAGCCCTGCTTGAAGGAGCCAGCAGTACCACATCATCTGCAAAAAGCAGAGATGCAATACTGAGGCCACCAAAACGGACCCCCTCAACGCTTCGGCTGCGCCTAGAAATTCTGTCCATAAAAGTTATGAACAGAATCGGCGACAAAGGGCAGCCTTGGCGTAGTCCCACCCTCACTGGAAACAATTCCGACTTACTGCCGGCAATGCGAACCAAACTCTGGCATCGGTGGTTTAGTGACCGAACAGCCCGTATCAGGGGGCTCGGTACCCCATACCCACGAAGCACCCCCCACAGAACTCCCCGAGGGACACGGTCAAACGCCTTCTCCAAGTCCACAAAACACATGTAGACTGGTTGGTCGAATTCCCACATACCCTCAAGTACCCTGCTAAGGGTGTAGAGCTGGTCCACTGTTCCACGGCCAGGACGAAAACCACACTGCTCCTCCTCAATCCGAGGCTCGACTTCCTGACGGACCCTCCTCTCCAGCACCCCTGAATAGACCTTACCAGAGAGGCTGAGGAGTGTGATCCCTCTGTAGTTGGAACACACCCTCCGGTCCCCCTTTTTAAAAAGAGGGACCACCACCCCGGTCTGCCAATCCAGAGGCACTCTCCCCGATGACCACGCGATGTTGCAGAGGCGTGTCAACCAGGACAGCCCCACAACATCCAAAGCCTTGAGGAACTCCGGGCGGATCTCGTCCACCCCTGGGGCCCTGCCACTGAGGAGCTTTGTAACCACATCGGTGACTTCGACCACAGAGATAGGAGAGCCCACCTCAGAGTCCCCAGACTCTGCTTCCTCCAAGGAAGGCGTGCTGGTGGAGTTGAGGAGGTCTTCGAAGTACTCCACCCACCGGCTCACAACGTCCCGAGTCGAGGTCAACAGCGCCCCATCCCCACTGTACACAGTGTTAGTGGTGCACTGTTTCCCCCTCCTGAGACGTCGGATGGTGGACCAGATTTTCCTCGAAGCCGTCCGGAAGTCGGCTTCCATGGCCTCACCGAACTCCTCCCACGTCCGAGTTTTTGCCTTGGCGACCACCGAAGCCGCATTCCGCTTGGCCAGTCGATACCCGTCAGCTGCCTCTGGGGTCCCACAGGCCATAAAGGCCCGATAGGACTCCTTTTTCAGCTTGACGGCATCCCTTACTGTTGGTGTCCACCAGCGAGTACGGGGGTTGCCGCCACGACAGGCACCAACTACCTTACGGCCACAACTCAGATTGGCCGCCTCAACAATAGAGGCACGGAACGTGGTCCATTCGGACTCAATGTCCCCCGCCTCCCTCGGGACATGGGAAAGGCTCTGTCGGAGGTGGGAGTTGAAACCCTTTCTGACAGGGGATTCCGCCAGACGCTCCCAACAAACCCTCACAATACGTTTGGGTCTGCCAGGACGGACAGGCATCTTCCCCCACCATCGGAGCCTACTCACCACCAGGTGGTGATCAGTTGACAGCTCCGCCCCTCTCTTCACCCGAGTGTCCAAAACATGCGGCCGCAAATCCGATGATACAACCACAAAGTCAATCATCGAACTGCGGCCAAGGGTGTCCTGGTGCCAAGTGCACATATGGACACCCTTATGTTTGAACAAGGTGTTCGTTATGGACAATCCGTGACGAGCACAGAAGTCCAATAACAAAACACCACTCGAGTTCTGATCGGGGGTGCCATTCCTCCCAATCACGCCCCTCCAGGTCTCACTGTCATTGCCCACATGAGCATTGAAGTCCCCCAGCAGAACGAGGGAGTCCCCAGCAGGAATACTCTCTAGCACACCCTCCAAGGACTCCAAAAAGGGTGGGTACGCTGGACTGCTGTTGGGTGCGTATGCACAAACAACAGTCATGACCCGTCCCCCCACCCGAAGGCGGAGGGAGGCTACCCTCTCATCTACCGGTGTGAACCCCAATGTACAGGCACTGAGCCGGGGCGCAATGAGTATGCCCACACCTGCTCTGCGCCTCTCACCGTGGGCAACTCCAGAGTGGAATAGAGTCCAACCCCTCTCGAGAGAGCTGGTACCAGAATCCAGGCCGTGTGTGGAGGTAAGTCCGACTATATCCAGTTGAAACTTTTCAACCTCACACACCAGCTCGGGCTCCTTCCCTGTAAGAGAGGTGACATTCCATGTCCCCAGAGCTAGCTTATGCAGCCGGGGATCGGACCGCCAGGGTCCCCGCGTTTGGCTGCCGCCCAGCTCACATCGCACCCGACCCCTTTGGCCCCTCCCATGGGTGGTGAGCCCAGGAGAAGGGGGACCCACGTTGCCTCTTCGGGCTGAGCCCGGCCGGGCCCCACGGGTGCAGCCCGGCCACCAGGCGCACGCCAACGAGCCCCACCCCCAGGCCTGGCTCCAGAGGGAGGCCTCGGTGACCCACGTCCGGGCAAGGGAAACTGGGTTCCATTTATTTTGTCCATCATAAGGGGTTCTTGAGCCGTGCTTTGTCTGGTCCCTCACCTAAGACCTGTTTGCCATGGGTGACCCTGCCAGGGGCATAAAGCCCCAGGCAACTTAGCTCCTAGGATCATTGGGACGCACAAACCCCTCCACCACGGTAAGGTGACGGCTCACGGAGGGGAAGATCGAATATACATGATGAATTTACCAAGAATTCAACATTTAGTAATGAATTTTCACATACGTAAGCATGAGAGGCATCTGCATATGCGTTATCCTTCACACACGTGCGTCTTCCATTTTGCTCTCTGTGGACTCATGTTGTGTGTGGGTGTGGTTTTGCACCATGGGAATTGTCTTGCTCCACTTGTATTTTGACATTTGATTTATGTTTGTGTGAAACCATTTTCATGCAAGCCGTTATGCAATCTATAAACGCAAGCATGTGGTTTTCAGCGAGCGTGGGGACCAGCTGCCGCATCGTGAGCATACCAAGTGGTCCGTCTTTGTAAATTTCATTACTCTGTAGACACAACTGCAGCTCTGACCACAAGGTAAAGGTGCCATTGGCTAATGAAGGCGAAGTCTATGCGTAGATGGATGCTGGCATCACCAATGCAATGTGCTATAAATATGTGAGCATGTTTCGAAAAGAGGTGAGGGAAGACTGATGTTGTTACTTTTTTTTTCTGCAAGATGGGCAGCGCTTTACTGACTTCTACATAAAGCATTTTTTCCCAAAATGAATAAAATTGAAAGAAAACTATTATGTGGAATGTGGGAATAGTTTATGGATAATGTATACAGCGTGTCGTAAGAGGAATTAAAAGTACTCACTGTTCAGTACTTTTCATAAGTGCTCACCTTAACTTATTTTAGGAGGGACAGTACAGTATACTGTAGTATAGTAAAGTGCAGTAGTTTTGTCTCGACTCTAATCGACACATTAATGCAGTACGTCTCTGAGTGGGCCGAAAACTCGATGAAAGAATAATGACCACACTTGAAATACATAAATGATGATGACTGAAAGTTACCATAATACAAAGTCCGCAGAGTGGACCTGGCATCTGTATAGCTGAAGTGTATTGTGGCATGTAAAGAGAAAGTGCTGCTGTGTAAACTAAGAAATAAAAATATCATCAAATCATACTCTTGCCAAAATAAGACTTCCCCCGCTACAAAGGCATAGCCTTACCCAGTCTGGTCTGCTGTTGAATAAATAATCACCTTTAAAAATTAGATGTGCATTTAATGTAACTCCCAGTAGAGAGTAACACATCTCTGTCAGGCCTTAGTTATGTGCGTCCAAAAACAGACAGTTCAAATATGGAAGTAAAACAGAACCTGTCTTTCCCTCGAAATGTGATTGAACCATCACCTCGTGCTCCGAATGGTATTTTGGTCCTTTTCCTCCGTTCTTCCCACACATTTTTACATGAATTGCCCTTTTTCTTCCCCCTCCTTAACAGTGACTACTTTCCTTGAGTTTTCTTTCAGAAGGATCTATTTATGCTTCTCAGCATATTCCTAGCACCATATTAGCTTCATTCCATTGTATTGCATTTAGATGATGCTCGACTTTGATCACCGCCGTGCGTCATACCAACATCATTCTATTGTGGAGCCTGAATAACACCACTACTCCAAAGTGCGTCTTAATACGATACGAGACTGCTTTAAATCAGTTAGAGTTGCCTACACGAGCCCCAGACCTATTCATCTACACTCCGCTCCTTTCACAAGACTGAAAAGAGATGCCTTTTACATTGGAAGGCAATACAATGACAATTAGATTACGCTGGCTGCACTTTGGTCATCCATGCGACTCTTGTGACCCAAATGATTGGTTACAATCTGCCGGCGCGGCTCAGCTGGGAGACAGAGGTGGTGCTCATGGCAGCCCGATTGTTCAGCGGAGAACTTGATGTGCAGCTGGTGTTGCCTCTGATGTGATTTGGCCTTTCTCCCATCCTCACTTTGGCTGATAAAAAGGTTTCCGTGTGGGGCGGCCGCAAGAGGCTCATAAGTCCGTTGAGAGATTTAGGGCAAAGATTGTGGTCGGAAGACTTGAGGTGGTTGCTCAAGTCGATGCGCATTGTGGAGTCTGATGCAACGTTGTTTACAGCAACTGCGATTTGGACTCGGGCAAAACTTGTCACCTTGGTTCATGCTGTCAGAAGGTGACAGAAGAGACATCATAGTTTACTTTTGTTCTGTCTTTGTTCCCGCCAACGATGTCAAATACGGTTATTTCCTTTGATTAATCCTTTTCCACTCATTATGCAGGCCATGAGTTTGCTAAAAAGATCCAAAATAGTCCCCTGGTATGGTTCAACGGTCGGTAGAAATTACCTTTTTTTTTTAAATAGACATTTACCAGTACCCACAGGTCTTTAAAAAGCCATATTTACATTCCAACATGATAAGTAATGTCTAACATACATGTGTATGTAATAAAAAATGTATACAATACGTTGTCTGGCATTGTTGTGGACATTTCATTTCCTGTTTCTGGTGCGGTTGCAGTTTTATAACAAAATTGGAGTTTAGTGTTCTCATGATTCCTTGTTACAGTACTTGTAATTCTCTCTTTGATGTTCTTCTCAGCACTTGGTAAATATACCAATAAGTGTTAGGATTAGTGTAAAAAAAAAGCAATTTTATTATCACTCCGATATTTGTTGTGACTGACCAAGATTGTATAAGTTGACTTACGACTTGCTTGAACAAAGCAATGACTCGATTTGCTTGAAATTTGCCGGCAACTTGATTCGACTTGGCTTGATTTTCTTCCACGGTAACTTGAGACTTGCTTAAAATTGGAAGATTATGATATGAGACTGGGACATGTATGACTTAGTCCCATCTCTGCTGCATTCAAATGCTCCTTACGACATGTCGTATAAGTACCCCCTTCAGTTTGGTTCACATTTCTGGACTACTTACAGACTACTATGTCACTGCGTTTGGGAAGCCAGAAAAAGACCTCCAACCACACCACATGTAACCGACTGTCCCTCATCCGTTGTAGAATTCAGTTTCTTGCTCAACCCACGAGGTTTTGGCTCATCATCTGCCTCTAGTGCTGTTTTTGCATCCGTCGTAGTCTGTTCTTCCTCTGCTGTCAAACAGAGAGTAGAACACATCGGCCTGCTGTCAGACAACATTTTCCCCCCCAGCCTGAAGGCTTTAAGGAAGAGAGACAGAAGCCTCCCAGCGTTCAGCCCGTTCATTCCACACCTCTCAGAGCGCCGCGGTTATGTGGGAGAAGTGCTGTCTGACGAGACCACCTCTCCTGCCAGACTTGGAGAAGAAGGTGGGAGAGGATGAAAGCATCAGAGAGTGAGAGAGCGAGAGGGAGAGGAGTCTGGAGACCATTTCCCTAATCTTTATGTATTAACAAAAACAACATATTCTTTCAAGCTTGCCAAAGCTTTCACAACCTCCTGAAGGAGGAGAGTTTTGGATAGGATTTGTTTATCTATCCACTTGTGCGTGCCTGGTGTGTGTGTGTGTGTGTGTGTGTGTGTGTGTGTGTGTGTGTGTGTGTGTGTGTGTGTGTGTGTGTGTGTGTGTGTGTGTGTGCATGTGCGTGTGCGTGTGCGTGTGTGCGCGTGCGTGCGTGCTTAGGGGTTTGGTTGTTGGTTAGAGTAGTGATTCCCAACTCTTACTGAGCCAAGGCACATATTTCAAGTTCGAAGAATCTCATGGCAGACCACCCCCCAAAAAATTGTCACAAAAAGAGGATATACATCTGTGTATACATGCACACACACACACACACACACGCACATGCGGTATGTCAATTTCTTACTTTTTGCCATCTAATAGTCGATCATGTATTTGTTCTTTCAGTCAATATAACTTGCTAGTATAGATAGATGTACAAAGATAAGTTATTAATAAATAATCTCACCAATTAAGTGCAATTTGATAAGTTCCTGCGGCACACCGTTAGAGCTCTCACAGCACACTAATGTGCCCTGGCACGCTGGTTGAGAATCACCACGTTCGGGAATGCACCACAGCCTTTATTAGTGTGTCTGTAATACATATGTCGATCGAAATTTATAGTCATTAATCATTGTTTTTGAACAATATGAATTCTGTGTAGGTAATTGTACAAAGCTTGAATTGCAAGGAGCAGTTCTGGCTTCGTTCTACTTTCTGGGCAGAGATGTGTTTGTCTCAAGTTAATTTGAGATGACATGGCATCTGCATCTGGGTGTCGAAATGTATGTCAATGATTGGAGCTTCATTACCGTGCTGCAAACCTTAACTTCCCTTCTTTCCCAAGAGTTATATTATTTAGAAAAAAAATGTAAACAAATCAGTAGGTCAACCGTGGAGTTACTTCATGATATGGAGATCCAGTTTGACTTGCTTCAAGTCTGGCTGTGACGATCGTCTTGGCCTCTTAATAGTTTTCGGTTCAGAATGTTTGTCTGCGTGCATGACTCTAAAGCTGCGACTAAAACATCACACAAAGACGAAGGGGGGACCCCTGAGATGCATTCTACCCAGGCACCAGGTTTTGTCAAACACTGCCCCTTACTCCCACACGCATCACGTATGCTTTACACCGCCGGTGTAGATTAATCAATGACAATATGATTACCTCTTGAATGGCCGCATGCATTATTTAAAGCAGCGTCCCCTGGCTTACTTTGTGTCAGCCTTTAATTCTAACTCTGAGTCAATAATTAATGTTGAGATTAACTGCTCACACCTTCGGAGGGCAGTGTCGAGAGTACACGTATGTGATGCTAGGAGCTTTTGACACGGCCACGTGAGTATATTGCTGATATGGAGGCAGTCATGTGGAGTGGAGTGATCGTAATCTTGGGCAACGCTTCCCGAGTGATCGTCTCGGAGCCACTGGCTGAAATTGTAAACTTCTCCCACTTGAGTACCTCAATGTTTAGAGAGGCACTCTTCTCTCCCGCCATCTCTCTCCCAGACTTTTGGATGATACCAGCAGAATCCGCAAAGATGGTGAGGTTTTCTTTTTTCTCACGGTGACACGGGCTGAAGAGTTATTTCCTTCCCTCCGAACCGACGGGGGTCATACAGTCTGAGCGGGAGCCTGCGCTTTCTCACACGTGGTCGGACTCTCGGCATCATTCAAGGCCCCCTGAAATCTGTCTGGGTGATAAGCTGCCAGCGCAGATGGGAACAACAGCAGATAGGGCTTTTAAAGCAGTTCAGCTTGACTGGAGAGCTTCTGTCTGGCTGCCAACAGTCTGATTACTCAATCCAGCTTTTCGGCTGCTCACAATCTGCCCTAACAGCTCCCAGGACTGAGCCTCATGGCTACCTGTCAATACCTGATACTCGGGCATTAGTACTGCTCCTCCACAAAGAAGGTGAAGGCCATGTTTCTTTGAGCACACATTTGTAGCACTTCAAACTCAGTAGAATAATAGAAATGGTGACTTTTTTTTCCTCAGTCAAATCGGCGCCAGCATTAGCATTTGCATCTTTTACACTGCCTGCTAAACACAAAATGGGGAGTGAAGTTAACCTGACTTCAGAGGTAGTGTTACAGTCGTAACAGAGGCAAGAGTGATGTTACTGTCCAATAGATATTTCAAACATCACACCAGACGCTCGTGCTGACATCGTCGTGCATCTAAATATCTAATTGGTTGCTGTGTGAAATTGTAGTCTGTTTTGGCAGTATCCCTTCATTTGCTGGGCTCCGTGCGAAAGGCAAAGATGGCTTTTTACTAGGACTGGCTGATTTATTTTAGCCAATAAATTGAGTTTCCTGCTCAGGTTGGTTTAAAACCAAACACCCCCCCCCCCCCCCCCACACACACACACACACTTCCAATCACAACTTGGCTGCAAATAAAGATGAGCTAGCTAACAAACACACAGTCAGTGTATCCAAGTTAGCAACTTTTCTGACACCTGTAATGACTATTTATAAATAAATAAATAAAGTGAACAGCAAGTTTAATTCCGGTTAAGAAACAAACATGAGCAAATCAATCTTTTTTGTGTGAATATGACAACAAAGCCCAGTGGAAAGCAAACACGGATTGAATTGCACTAAACATTTCCAAAGAAATGGTGACCATTTATACGTTGCGAAAGCAGTGGTCTCATGGAAACTTTTGAACTGAGCGATGTGCTTTGAAGCTGAAAATATTTTGCCACAAGGTCACTTTGACGCACCAGTACAGTACACCATTACATGAGTAAAGACCATGAAAGAACATAAACGTTTATTTTGAGGCCACGTTGCCCGGCCCATCTTTGCACTGTATCTCATACTATCGATTTTTTTTCGGAATTTCCGTGTAAATCTAAACGTAGATACACGATTGCAGACAGGACAACAGCAATGGCAATGACCAGAACTTGTTGAGATTTTGCTTTCAAAACATTTGCAAGGAATGCTAGTGATGTCATAAAAAGTTAACGTCTGAGAGAAGCTTGTTGTTTTTATCGCTACCTGTTCTGAAATCGTTTGTCTTCCCTTCATTCTCATTTGCAAGAGCAGCTCAATATACAGAGCAGGATTACATGAAATTGATTGTCCGTCAACCTTGAAATGTGAGGTTTCACGTTTGAGAAGAGATATGAAAGAGACTAAATAGAAACGGTTTCATAGTAGCGACATTAATCATGTCCAACCACTTCATTGCTTATCATCCTAAGCAACCGCAGACAGTTTGGGGAACGTGGGGAGGAACTGGAACATAGTAACAAAGCAAAACACAACGCAACAGTAATGGATCTACTTCGGCATTTGGACCTAGTTTGTGACTGTTCGATTTTTGTCTTTGAGTTTCAGACTGTCAGTCGTGTCATAGCGGTTTCATATCAAACAATTTTAATCTTTTCACGTTGCGACTCAGTGAAACATTCTCTTCATGATGCTTTAAGGTGATCTCAAATACTGTCAATAGACAAGAATGTGCGATGGCGGCATATACTTTTTTTTTCTCATCATAAATCAGATTACTCCTCTCACACGGCGCCATGTAATTTGTGAGTTGTCCTTTTGCTTGAGATGAAATAGTCTGACATTTTATATGATTACATGATCATAGTGATCATGGTTATGGGTATTATTATATGATCGCAATGATGACAGAAGGTAATTAGAAGTAGAATTTTGATAGGAAACAGAAAAAAACAATCATGTCTCTTTCTCTCAAGCACCTTAAATGGGGCGCGCACACTAACTACAGGAGTAACAATATTTGAATTTTGAAATGGTAATACTAACCGTGTAAAAGTTTGTCAACAGTTTTCCGTGTTCCGAAAACTTTCATCCCTACCGCCTACTTCTACCAAGTATTATTCATGTATCACCATGTCCCACGCGACGACTGACTTCAAAGTTCTTCTGTATTCAAAGTAGGCTGTATAATGTCAGGAAAAACAAATGTTCATCATGTTTTTTTCAGGGTGCCTCTGCAAATTCAGCAATTTCACAGCTTGCCTAACATTATACAAGAGGTGGTTTCTCTAATTCATATTGATAAAATGTTTTCCTTTAGCTTTGTAATGGCTTCAAAAGCAGAAAATGCACCTTTAACAGCTAAATTGCATTCATCATGGGAGAACATGAAAGCAGTCGGGTCTATTAAGTCATGCAAAAGCATTTAACAAAGCCCCCCCCCAAAAAACATACGCCTCAGGAGATGCCGAGAGCAGAATTTTGTCAGTAAAAATACAACTTTATAGTAATCACTAATAAACTATATAACGCATCAATGAATGAACGTACAGACAGATAAACAAATTGGTTACTTGTTCATTTTCTCAACTATTTCATCAGAAACAATCGAGTCTCTCATGGATGTGTCGTAGATGAATGGATATCATTTTATCTAGTGCGCGCAGACTTGCAGTGGTTATCCGACCTAGCGGAAATCCTTCGTGGTTTACAATAACGTACCGAAGCACTGTACACAATCTGCCCATTCCAGCATTTGTCCTGTTAACCCAGTTCGCAGGTCGCCGGTACACATGTGGTTGCCCGACAGACAAACTGCACGTCGACTTTTGCCTAATTGGGTAACAACTGTCCCATTTATTAGTGGTCGTGGAACAGTTTTTAGCTGCTCAGCAATGCAGGGTCACCTTCTGTTCAACAATTCTCGAATACCTTTCTGCTATTTGCTGTCATTACACGATGTATACACTGACTGCAATCAATACAAATAAGAGGCTTTGTTGAGATCTAAACAACTTACGAAGTCATCTCTCTGCCATCATCATGACCGGGTTTGATCGCCACGCATCGACATTGAGACCGGGCTGATCCCAGGGCATTGCAGACCCTTCCCCTGTAATTAACCTCCCCTCATATTGTTCTGGAGGAGTTGAGGTGAACCTCCTCCTGCTCCTCCCGCACACTTTGGGGCATTATCATAAATACAGCACATTAACACTTGTTCCTGCCTTGTCAGGATATAAATTAAGTCTGCAGGTGTCCCGGCGAGGTTTACCCCTGATGCTAATTAAAGCATGATAATTAGGTTTGTTAAATTCGGTCCTTTCAGCCCCAGTGCCCCCCTTGGAATACAGCAATCGCAGATTGTAGACAAGAGAAGGGGCTGAGAGGAGCCTTCTCTCGCGAACACATAAGAAGCGACCAAAGGGGTGCCTGATAAAGTAATTCCACAGTACTGGAGGGAATATTTGTGCTTGTAATTATGATTTTACGCGTGACAATTTCCATTCTTCTGACCTGGGCTCGTTTTGTAAAAGGAAGAGACAACATTTTGATGAGCTTCTTCCTCATCATCGGAAAGAACGCGATTCATTTACACCAGAGAAATACCCCCCTCCCGCCCCCTTTCTTCTCCTCTCCCCATGCATGCCTCGATGACCTTGGCGTCTGGCATGCCTTATCAAGCAAGAGACAAGAACAAAGAACGAGGAGAATAACAGAAGGTTATGGCAGCTCTTTAAAGCATTTCACAGGCTCAAGCATAAGTTCTGTCTTCTTATAGGAGTGAATACAAAGTCGGTGTATCCAGTGATGCTGAGCTCATTAGGTGATGCCAAGATGCAGACTGAGGATTGCGCACCTTTCTAGAGAGGTCACTAAAGGACACAGATCTGAATATCATTAATCACTACCGTGCTCCCTCAGAAGGTCTCCGCACTTTAATGTAGCTCTCGAGTTCAGCTGGGTGAGTGTGCTCATTTTCATATGAGACGGGACTGCTCGCAGCAGAAGAGCCGAATGAAAGCACCATTTTTGAAGGGAGTGGTTAACCTGTTCAGCGTCACAGAAGGGGGCCGGAGCGTTTCCCGGCTGACTTGAGGCGAAAAGAGAACCGCACCCCATCAGTCACATTGCGATTGAGAGGGAATCTCGACCAAGCCAACTGCACCAAAAGTCAGCGATGAACCAATGGCCTGCTTTTATGATATCCTATCAACATTCCAACACATCAAACCTACAACTGGTTTGGACGAAGCTATGATGACGTGCCATTCTACCTCATTCGGTGGCCCGGCCGGTCAACGGTTGAAAAATGAAGAGTGGAGGAAAAAAACAGTCGAGGAGAAGAAAGAAGGGGATAGGATGGAGCAAGGGGACGGTCCTACTGCTAAAGAGTCAGCTGGCCTGGTTGTCAAGCAGTTCATCACCCCCGTGCGACGGTAACTTCAGCGGAGTGAAAAAGGGAGGAAAACCTAGACCGAGATGGAGGGAGAAAGAATTAAATTTAAAAAAATCGTAATGGAACTGATCCCTCTCACCCGTGTAGGCCAGATGTCAGACTGTGTGCAGGCCTCTGGGACCAGCATAGCCTGGTGAAGCCTCCTGACAGCACAGGGAGAACAGCTGTGCACAGGTCCTCTGCTCTCCTGCTCACAGCTCGAATTTGGGACAAACACGTACTGCTCTTTGTTTACACATTGTTTTTGTGTATGTGCTGTGCTTGTTTACAACCCTTTTGTTGTCACTTTTTTTTGTGTGTGCCATTGTTCTGCAAGTGTCATCAGTTTTTGAAGTTTTAGTGTCGAGCAGCTGATGGCTCTCCAGAGGTGTCACCGATGTACGCCACAATGAACATTTTTTTTTTTTTGGAGAAAGTTCCATTTTAGGTCTCCTGTTGAGCACGAGCACACCTGATCTCGGGGCAATCTCACATTGGAGTACATACTGTCGGACTACATAAGAGATGATGATGGGTCACTGAGTTGCTTTTTTGTCAGCACTTTACTGGTTCTTCAAAGGTTCAGAGAATATTGTTCAAAGTCAAACCAAAGGACTGTATCACAGTTTTGCGCCGTCTTCCCACAACCGTGCACAAATTTAAACTTTTGTGCTTTCATGAGCGTAGCGGGAACTCTCAAGTTGACCATCGTCGATTATTTCAGAGTGCGTGCGTGCTGTCTTTCGAAAATAAATGACATTATTCAGGTACAGGTTACGATGGAACCTGAATTTTTTCGATTTCCAATTTGACCGTGATGCAAGGTCTCAGTGTACACTGCTGTGAACATTTATTTGCCCCTTTCCTGATTTCTTTATTCTTTGAATATTTATCACACACAAAGGTTCATCAAACCAATTTTAATATCACACAGAGACAACCCAAGGAAATATAAAATGCAGTTTCTAAATGACGATTTCAACGGGGTGAAAAATTAAAAACAATCTGGTTCTATGTGAAAAAAGTAATTGCCCCCAGTTGTTAAATCACAAAGTTAGTGTGACTAATGACAGTTTGGGGAAAGCTGAGTTCAATTTCACAGGCAACAGCCTCGCATCATATTTGTTGACAAAGTTAGGTAGGCTATAAGATCTCAAGAAACAAACGCATCATGCCATGATTCAAAGAAATTCAAGAAAAAAAAAAAGTTATTGAAATCTATCAGTCTTACAAAGGCAAGACTCTGAGGCTCCGGAGAACCACAGTACAAGCCATTATCCAGAAATGGAGAAAACCTGGAACAGTGGTAAACATTCCCAGGAGCGGTTGACCAGTTAAAATTACTCAACGAGTGCGATTATTCATCCATAAGGTAACAAAACAACCCAGAACAACACCCAAAGAACTTCAGACCTTGCTGGCTTCAGTTCAGGTCAGTGTTCGCGACTCTACCAGAAGAAAAACACATGCCAAAAATGGCATTCATGTACTTGAAAATGCAACTTTAATTGCAGCATCAGTTTAATTCATTTCAGTCCCAAATCTGAACAAATTGTCTGACCAATGTCCTGTAATGGATTTTGTTCAATGTCAGAGGTTTGTGCCGTACTGGTTAATTTGTCGTGACTGATACTGTAGGTTCTTTTGTGACAACAGACTAACGAATGAAGTGGGTGAAATTGAAGAAGGCCAATCAAGAGGGTCGATCATCCCTGTGCAGTTGACTCGAACCAGAAACACAATTGCATCAGGAATAGTGACAGCCTACATTAGTAAAGGGGTCAGTCATACTTCCTGAGAGTGATGAAATAATTATTTTGTGTAAAATAAAATACCTGAAAAACTGCTGTGCTCAGATTATGTTAAACTGAGATGACAATTTCAATGGTATGTTGCTGCTGCATCACCACCGATCTGTTTTAAAGCTCTGGTAGACTTAAAAAAATTACCAAGACATCAGTGAAGGCCTCAAAAAGCTTTCTCTCTCTCTCTCTCTCTCTCTCTCTCTCTCTCTCTCTCTCTCTCTCGTCCACTGTCCTTTTCAGCAGCTGATTTATGGCCCATACAAGTGTTGTGATTCCAGAGGAAGTCATAAATAGAACAAAACCTAGGAAGACAGGACGGAAGAGGAAACAGACTGAAAGGGCGGTGGGGAAATGCAGAGTGTGAGAGAGGAGAGAGAGAGAATTCTTTTGACTGATTATTTAAAAGTCATTTTTTTTCTATAGAGGGAAGGCCTTCTGCTGCACTCCTAGTGTACTTGCTTCCCCTTTATCTTCCTTCCTGTCAGCTGACCTTTGAACTGCTGATAGTGAGTAAGCCTCCCTGTGGTTTGTTCTCCTAATTTGAGTCAGTCCACAGATGCTCCTGCAGCTGGAGGGTCCATATATTGTACACACACTTTGTTGTTGTGCTCGCACCAACACAGTGATGAACTAAAGTAATTAACTCAATTATGAGGTCACTATTGCTCATATGTCTAATTCAGGACTGTCCAAATTAATTTATTCAAGGTCCACATTCACCCAAATTTGAGCTCAAGTGGACCAGATCATCAGATTTATAGCTTAATAAACTATAAATGATGACAATTTCCCAAATTGTTTAGGGTGCAAATAATTACAACAAATATAACCATTTGGAAAATACTCACATACATTGACTATTACCTTGTTGTAAATCTTAATTCTTGACAGAAATGGCTGCCATTTCAACAATATTATGAATCAGTGTTTTCATATAAGCATGTGCAACTGACAGATGGTCGTCTGTCGTCACAAAAGACCTTTTTATAAACTAATTACAGTCATTTCCAGTAAAGAAAAAAATACTTAATGTTAACATTTTGCTGAATGAAACATTTAGCCCATACCAGGTCATTCAAAAAAAATAACATACGTACATCATTTCTTTCCATTTCTTTTTGTGTATCCTGATTGATAAATGTGCTTCATTTTTGTTGTGCTGTAGACATATTTCAATTTACCCTGCCAGTAGGATGCCCCATTAGAGAGCTCTCCAATACCCAAGGTGTTTTTTATGAAGATATGAAGACTGTACAGAGTTGTGCCATTGATATGGACCAATATCAGACATCTGTCATGGGGTAGGACCTATCAGCCAACGCCACTAGTATGGGGGACGTAAGTGCATGGGCCAACTGCAGCGTTTGGCTCTTGTAATTTACAAAGACGTACATATTTAACAGATACTGTCATACCTTGACATAATTTAATTTTCCCTAGCAATTTAGTGGGCGGGGGTGGGGGTGTTGCCGCACCCCTAGCTGTGCTACCTTGTGCAACGGCAGACTTGGCACATGCCTATTACCAAAACCACACATTGTCTCCGTAATTTTGAAGCAGTGCTTTTACATTGATATGGGCCGATGTCAGCTGTCCCCTGGACCCGCTTCAGCTCGGGGCCCCCCAGGCAATTGCCTGCCTTGCCTACCACCCTGTTGCATTACATCCGGTATGAAGTGATGAACGATCGTCAATGCACCCTGAACCGGAAAAGAAATTAGCAACAACAGTTAATTTTATTAAAATAATAAAATAATTGAGCCACATCAAATGACTTGAACGCTCTGAGTGATTGGCTCTGGCCAACAGGCTGTAAATTGACATCCCTGGTCTAATCCAACCATAAACATCTTACTATGGGCCAGCCTATAATTTGTCCCACTTTGGCCGTTTGACAGTGACATGTTGAACATGCCCCAACCCCACTGGAATGCCTTTTATAAAAACGAGTGCGTTGTAAAATTGCCAAAATGTCTCATTTGTTTCTTGGAACCAACACAATTTCAATAATCCAATCCACCAAATAACCCCAAACAAGAGTCCATAGCAACAACCTAATTTTTTTGGCATAGGCAGTGTCGATTTGATGCATTTTGATTGAGAGCTCTGCATATATGCTCCATTGTGATAATCATGCATCTTTCTGAACATTGAAGATGGTAACCACTGATACTGTACCAGTAAAACTCCAAACCAACATTATTTACCCTTATTTGCGTCGCTGCATATAAAGGCAAAGCATAGATGACTTTCCTGTATAAATTCAAATTTTAAAATTACCGGTACTTTACAAAAAATGGCAACCATAGCTATGAAAAATATGTGGGCATTGCTAAAGGAGCAAAAAAAAAAATGTTGCACAAGATACACTACACATTGTTTATCACTGTTTAGGTGTGGGTGGGTGTACGCGAGTGTTTTTAATGTTCAGACGGTCCATTCATCACGTCCTCTTTACAGTGTTTCTATGAGTCATTTGCATGTCATTACAGCTTTGTTTTATAAGTGAGTGGCTATTAAGGAAGCCGCTCCATAAAATGCTTGTTAAAATGGAGGAAGGCAGCAATACGGATCTTAAAAATCCAAGAGCACCTAGCGTGGTGATGAAAAAGTATGTGTAACCCAGATGTCTGTCCTCTGGGACTCACACATCTGTTGAGTTTTTAATAGCGGCAAAACTCATGCAGGCGCATCCCTCCTTTTCTCTACGCTCCCTCTGTTCTTTGGAACATCACACATCTGGATGTGACTGGGGGGAGCCCTGGTGTTGTTCCCATCTGTGGGGGACACAAATGTTGGCCCGACACATTCTAGCCCTGTGAAAGCACATATGCACCGTGCTCATTCTTGACTGTTGTACGTCAATACAGCATGTTACTGCACTTGTACACAGCCCCAGCTAAATACAGTTGTGTAATTGTAACGAAATTGCAATTTTTTTTTATTCCCGGTGAAAATTGAAACCACCTCAATAATGATGCAACACTGACTCCAGTTTGTGTGTGTGTGTGTGACCCGATTCCACCAGTTAAGAATGGGGAGTTTTGGGGCTGGGTTCTGTATGCAGAAACATGACATAAGATTAGCAGCATGGAGCTCACATCTGGTTCTGGTTACAATGTCGAGTTCGTGACAGCCGGGCACGTGGCAGCAGCACAAAACCTGCCGAAAAATGTCTTTGTAACTCACTCGTGAAATCAATGTTAGTCTGGAAAGTAACTTTGACAAGCATATAATTGTGTACCAAGCATTAAATCGAAGGAGAGGTTGTGCAAGGTTCAACTCTGATATGATGGAAACATTCTCCCTGGTGTGAAAAACACAAATTGTTTCAAATTAACTGACAACAATAAAATGCTGTTTTCCTCATAGGTCTCATCACTTAAACTTGAGTGCTTTATTTGTTGTAATGATGTTTTAGTGTGAACATTTAACAGTCCTTTTTGACACAAATAAGAATCCTACTTTTCAAGGTGTTATATGGGCAATGTTTAACTTACTTTGACATATTTATGACCTTGAGGAATGTGAAATTGTTATTTGAAACATTTCCCGTGCAGTTAAAATTTTTTGAAGGCCATATTCTGCGATGTGCTCCTGTCCAAAAATGTCACACAGCTGCGCACTTAACCTGGCTGAGCGCATTTTCCCGTCTATTATGAACACACTTTCTTGCCAGATAGGCACTCTGGCTCAGGCAACCTTGCAACGTGAACGCCAATCTAGCCTTGCACAAATTGGGCCGTCAACATAAGATCATTTGCTCTTATGTGCTCCAGAGGCAGTTGAAAGTCCAGTTCATCAAAATAGGCAGAAAAAAAAAACATTTAATATTTGTAAAAAGAATGAATGGAGAACAGCATGCCTGCCTGCTGCGTTTAATGAATGCGCGTAACTGGAAGTTTCACGGAACTTCCGCCTAGTGATGAAAACTATGTTGATGTGAAAACTATGTTGATGTGAAAACTGCGGCGTTCACTCTTTGTGGTCTGAATTAAAGACATGCGAAAATTAAACAACACACAAACTGTAGTGTAGATTCTTTTCGGTCCACTTTCTGCTATAACTTTGTGTTTGAAAGGTCAAGAATCCTCCAAATACACCAGAATGGAATCGTGAAGCTCTGGAAAGTAATTTTTGAACATGATGGGTGCAACCCATTATTCAATTTCTCATTTATTGTGAAGTATTTCACTTTTACAAACAATTCTTTTCGGCGGACTGGCCCGGACCCCTTAATTCCTGTCTTGTCAAACATTAAGTGGGTGCACTGTGGTTGGAAACAACTGGTTCACATTTGTATCACAATGACTGTTCTGTTTTCAAGGGACATATTTGGTGAGCTTACATTCCCTTCCAGCTTTACATACAATGAATTGAATTACTGCTTTTGGGGTTTTGGATCACCCGACCCTTTTTTCAATACAAAAAAAGAAAATATATCAACAATGGCAATCATTTGTTCATTCTGTCATTTCTGTACACGACTTTATGTGGTACATGAAATTCACGTCCACTTTGGACTGTATGTACTCACCGCTGTTTTCCACCAGCACATTCTGTTTCTACATGACCTCCCACAAAGTCCTCTTGGCTTCTCACCGTCCAGTCTCTCCAAACACTGTTTCTCACAGCTATTTCTTTCCCTCCCCCTCTAGTCCGCCCGCTCTCATGGACATGACAGTGCGGGGGGATAAGGGAAGAGTAATTATGGTTCAGTGAGGCTGCCAGGTGTGATAAATGACTAATAAGGGGAGCAGAGCCCTGGGTCCTCTAAGGAGGACTATTACAGTCTTATCAGCACAAGGCTGCAGCTCACAGCCTGGCCCGGGACAGAGGCCCTTGTTGCTGTGCTCGTTCCCCTCCTCACCCTTTCACCTCAACCAGCATCGCTCCGGCCCACCCCTGAGACGCGCTCTACCTTTTAACATCTTAGCGGCTGGCTCTGAAAATGCTTCTTAAATTGGACATTAATGCGTTGGCGCCTTGGGTTTTAAATTCATGACATTTAAAATAACTACCGGAATATTTGTGCCGCTGTTGAACATACAGTAGTACATCCCATAACATTTACATTTCCTGGCAAGGTCAGCAAAAGTTTGCAATCAATTGTAAAACACATATTTCGGATACAAACGGTTTGACCTTTTGGTTTGTTTAAATTTTCATTTTAGATCCCCATAGGAAATAATGAGAATTGAGGGTCCAAGGTCAAAGTTTAATTGTTTGTTTTATGCACAGGGACTGCTTTAAGTCATTTGACCTTTCAGCTAAGTAATTTGGCTACTTTGCAACATGTGTGTAAGGTATCATTTTTACATGAGGTCAAGTCAACTCTCTGCCGTGTTTCTTTACTGCGGGGGAATTGTTGAGAGCTGACGCGGGGTCAGATTATGTCAAAAACAGGCTCTTGCCTTCTTATTAGTTCCACCGTCTGACTGATGTAAACATAATGAACTTGACCGCCAGAGCACAGCTGTGTAGACCAATTTCGTTGTTGAATTGCGGCAACACTGAGATGGGTTTGAGTCTGAATAATCTTTACTGGCCAATGAAGTTACACTTAAGTCTTTTTTTTCCCACCAATAGTTGATATCACTTAAGATGGGCTGAACAGGGGAAAAAAACATCTTTAGAAAACTAAACATTGCTGGTGTGGGGTTGAATTTGGTAAATTTCATGTTTTTTCACAAATCTACAGTATGCAATCATTCATTCCGTTTGTGTGTGTGTTATTTTTACAAAATGTGCACAGTCCAGAAAGTTTTAAAGTCATTCTACAATCCGTGGAGTTGAGGCAGTCCTTCATTGGTCCACCTTTATTCCTACTTCGTTTTACTATTACTGATTCTTTGCTGGGTGGCACGGTGTTCGACTGGTTAAGCTACAGTCCCATATAAGCACGGATGGACACGGCAGTCCCGGAAAGTGCCGGATCCCGCCGGATTAAGATCCGGGATGATCCGTGCTCTTTCTGGGGTTTTTTGAGTGTGACGGTCGTCCAAAAACCATCACGCCGGTGGTAACACGGCAGCTACACGGTCGAACCCGTACAAATACGGCAGCAACACGGAATCAACACGGTGCCCACACGAATGACCAAGGATCGGCACGGACAGTCAAGGCAGAGCGACGGAATAACACGAACCTACACGGCAGTGACACGAACAGCCCTGGATATTTACGGACCAACACGACGCCTACACGAATCATCCCGGCGCCTACACGGCAGCGACACGAACACACACGGTCCACCCGGACCGTCAAGAACTTGTATAAAAGCTGGCTAATTTCCGGTGATCCCATTTTCTGACCCAGATGGTTCTCTTTTTCCTTCTATTCACTGTAGATACCACTTTTTTCACGGCTTCTCTATCTCGTATCTTCGCTTTAGCAATGAGGATAGTGTTTTCAACCTGAGCTTTTTGCAGTTGAAGCTGGCATCTCATCAGCATCAGGTTGTTCTCGGCCGTCATCTGATCCCCATGTTGCAGCGTCGGTAGCACAGGAAAGGAGTGAATCGTTGTTCAAATTTCCCCTATTTATATGAGCATGAGCCATCGTCCGTGTTATCCGTGTTCCTCCGTCATAGTCCGCATTAGTCCGTGTTTTCACCGTGTTTGCACCGTGAACGTCCTTGTTGCCACCCTGTCTATCCGTCATCGTCCGTGATATTCCTTGTTCTTCCATGATAGTCCGTGTATCCGCCGTGTTTCAACCGTGTTGTATCCGTTTGCACCGTCTTCGTCCGTAGTAGCTCCGTGTTGATCCGTGAGGTAGTCCTGAAGTTGACACTGTCCGGCGTAGTCCGTGTAACCACCGTGAAAGTTCCGGAGACAACCGTACCTCTGCCGCCAGGATTCTTGATGGTCCGGGTGTGAATTTTTCCCGGACTGTCAGGACATACACGGACAAACACGGCAGGGATCGACTGTCCCGGACCCTACACGGCAGCTACACGGACCTACACGGTTGTTGCCAACTCCCCAGACCTTCACGGACGAACACGACAGTTTTGAACTTCCCAAAACCACCGTGTTGGCCTCCCGGAGCCCCAAGGACAGTGCCAGACGTTCCAGGACGAAGAGGGTTCACCGCGGAGCTACACGGCGGCTACACGGTCCACACGCCGGATCGTGCCGGATGTGGTCCGTGTTGATCCGGCACCTATATGGGACTGTAGCTTTAGCACGCCGGCCTCACAGTACAGAGGTGTAGGGTTCGAACTCCAGCGTTCCTGTGTGGAGTTTGCAAGTTCTCCCCGTGTCTGCATGAGCTGTATTTGAATTATATTGACAGTAACAGCCAAGCAGATGATGCATTCCTACAGTCGTCCATCCTTGTAAGTCAAATTTGAATGTCACTGTATGGAATAAAAATCTTTTTTCCATTGCCACTGCTGCTCAGGACACACAATGTGTTCATATTCTTAAACAGGTGAATGATATCACGTCCGGTCCAAATTGCCACACAGCCAGTTTTATCTGATGGCGGGATGATTTTTCTCAATGTATGAATGGTGGAGCAACATAGATTTCCCACTGCTGTATGTTGTCCATGTATTTTTGTCATTTCACTTCAGCCTTCATTTTGGACTGAGTCTTCAGTATCTCACCTAAGCTTATTGTTTTCCTGAATTTATAGGTGAAGTCTTTACAAACAAATTATTGTACCTTGGAAACAATTAAAATGTGTTATTTGCTATATGCACATCCTATGTCATTTGGCCTTTTTAACAACCGTCAGATCAAGTGGGATAGAATTCAAACGTCTAAATTTTACTCTGGTTTCCAGCATGGTCGAAGTTTAAAAGGGCATAACATCGACTATATGGGACACCCACTTTATACATATTTTAACTAAAAAAAAAAAAAGTAGAACCCAAAGTATGATCCAGTCAAAGTTGTGCTGTTGGAGAACAAGCAAAGGCCCATTCTCTGAACGATCCGAAATTAAGTGCTCCCATGCATCCCGACACCGAGGAGCCATGTCAACCGCAACAGTCCAGACTAGATCCCAGGTCTGCTGTATCTTCAGAGGAATCAAGACCGTCTTCTGCTTTTGTACCTCCTCAGTGACCAGAGGGGAGGTTTAGCAAGTGTTTTAGTTCACGACACAATTACATTGCCAGACAGGAAACGTGTCTCTGAACAGAAATTGAAAGCTGAGAACCACTTTTACCAAGTTTTAAAGGTCCAACAAGCATATCTATCCACCATCTGTTTGCCTAATTTTTTTTCTTATTGGGCGTAGTTAAATTTCAAACTTTCAGAGTCACTTTCATAGTCACATTGTACATCTCCCCCGTGTTTGTATTCTCGCTTGAGGTACATTTAGTTGAAAGATGGTTATCCAGAGAATGCACGCACACATCTGTCTGCTACCGTAAATTATGAATGAATGTGCATGCACATGCCCTCTCACACGCTAACGTGCACATACACGAATGAAAACTGGCCAATAAACGCGTGCGTAACATAGACTATGATGAAGGCATAATGCTACTTTGAATTATTTTGGAATCGGAAAACTATTGAATCCATAATGTCATGGTTTTTGTGCTGATGTTCATATCTTTGTTCATCTGGAAAATCGGGAAGGCTGGCATCCCTGGTAGGACTGTGCTTGGGCAAACTTAAAACTGACCAAAGGAAAAGATCAAAGTTCAGGGAGCTCAGGTACCTGTACATGTTGGTATTAGTTTGTGTGGGGCATCCACAACGTAGTAGTTTGGCTGTTCGGGTGATTTGTTGCTTACGGAATATGATCTTGTTCTCAGTGTCTCATCTGGACTGATTGGATTGACTGAAAAAATGAACCACAAATGTGTTAAACATGCATGCCGTCCTTTAAACTATACCGCTCCCCGTCTTAAACTCAGGGCTAATTCATAGCCCCGTTGATTACCCAAGGGAATTCTTTTTATCTCCCCCATTTCATTCCTGAAGCGCTCTGGACGTTTTAATGGCTGCACTTTCATCGTCTGTCAGATATTTAAATGGGGAAGTGCACGTGTGTGGTGAGGACTGAGGCAGTGGAGGAGCCCTCTCAGATTCACCATGTCAATCTTTAATGCCTAGAGATATGGACGGAAGCTGACCTCTCACTCTGTCATTCTGCCTCTCTCTCTCTCTGTCTCTCTCTCTCGCATAAATTGACCCCCTGACAATCATTTCCTGCTCCTATATTCCATAACGAGTGTTCCAGAGTACTTGGCAGTCACATGACCCGAAGAGAGCACTTAGGGTAGAGAGAATGCCCCTTTCGCGATGGTTGGGCAATAGAAGCTGTCTCTGACATATGGAATACAGTTGGACGGTCATGAGAATATCATCCCCGCACGCTGTGCCCATGTACGTTATAGATTGACATTTCACAGAAAGGGGAAGTCATTGGTCTAATGGTACCACAAAAACAAGCCAGTTGCGCCATCATCGCTATCTGTTGCTAGTTTGCACCGGAGTAATGTGTGACCGTAAATATTTCACGGTCACACTGTGAACATTTTCCTCCTGTTTATACAAAGTACATTAGAACTGCCATCTTCAAATGTTTGGCTGTCGCAAGGCGAGTACATTTGTGGTCCATAATGACTGTACCTATTGAACACGGCTGCTTACCTCCTTTAAGCACCAATTTGATGAGAAACAATTTTCTTGTCCTTCCTCTTTCCAGACCACTCTGCCGCTGCCATGTGCATTTGGTTCCACACCTGCTCCACAGCAGTGGTTTGTTCACAGCTGAACAGACACTCGAATGGTGGACAAGGACAACAAAGCCACATTCAAACATTGCACTCTGAAAACTTTCTTCCCTGGCACGATAGATTCAATTTCACCCTGCTTGATTAAAGATGTGTAGTCAAATATTCTCAGTTAAATGATGTGTTTATAACTGTATAAGGCTCTTTTGGTCTATGTAAGATAAGCATGACTACTTAGTCTGAGATGCAAATTCTCTTGAAATCTTTTATAATAGCTGGTTCGCCAATGAACATTTAATCCCTTTGGGGGGATCCTCTAATCTTTTCATATTAAAATGGTAAAACGTCAGTATTGATCTAATTACACATGGATTGCTCTCAAGAGCCCTGAAATTCAATGTGTTCTGCGTGCAGCTGATGTTGTCGTTCTGTATGGCCTTCAGCGAGAGCCCATAGACATGTTTTTATTTAGACGATGCTCATTAAATTATTGTACCTTGGAAACAATTAAAATGTGTTATTTGCTATATGCACATCCTATGTCATTTGGCCTTTTTAACAACCGTCAGATCAAGTGGGATAGAATTCAAACGTCTAAATTTTACTCTGTTTTCCAGCATGGTCGAAGTTTAAAAGGGCATAACATCGACTATATGGGACGCCCACTTTATACATATTTTAACTAAAAAAAAAAAAAGTAGAACCCAAAGTATGATCCAGTCAAAGTTGTGCTGTTGGAGAACAAGCAAAGGCCCATTCTCTGCACGATCCGAAATTAAGTGCTCCCATGCATCCCGACACCGAGGAGCCATGTCAACCGCAACAGTCCAGACTAGATCCAAGGTCTGCTGTATCTTCAGAGGAATCAAGACCGTCTTCTGCTTTTGTACCTCCTCAGTGACCAAACGGGAGGTTGAGCAAGTGTTTTAGTTCACGACACAATTACATTGCCAGACAGGAAAAGTGTCTCTGAACAGAAATTGAAAGCTGAGAACCACTTTTACCAAGTTTTAAAGGTCCAACAAGCATATCTATCCACCATCTGTTTGCCTAATTTTTTTTCTTATTGGGCGTAGTTAAATTTCAAACTTTCAGAGTCACTTTCATAGTCACATTGTACATCTCCCCCGTGTTTGTATTCTCGCTTGAGGTACATTTAGTTGAAAGATGGTTATCCAGAGAATGCACGCACACATCTGTCTGATACCGTAAATTATGAATGAATGTGCATGCACATGCCCTCTCACACGCTAACGTGCACATACACGAATCAAAACTGGCCAATAAACGCGTGGGTAACATAGACTATGATGAAGGCATAATGCTACTTTGAATTATTTTGGAATCGGAAAACTATTGAATCCATAATGTCATGGTTTTTGTGCTGATGTTCATATCTTTGTTCATCTGGAAAATCGGGAAGGCTGGCATCCCTGGTAGGACTGTGCTTGGGCAAACTTAAAACTGACCAAAGGAAAAGATCAAAGTTCAGGGAGCTCAGGTACCTGTACATGTTGGTATTAGTTTGTGTGGGGCATCCACAATGTAGTAGTTTGGCTGTTCGGGTGATTTGTTGCTTACGGAATATGATCTTGTTCTCAGTGTCTCATCTGGACTGATTGGATTGACTGAAAAATGAACCACAAATGTGTTAAACATGCATGCCGTCCTTTAAACTATACCCGCTTCCCCCGTCTTAAACTCGGGGCTAATTCATAGCCCCGTTGATTACCCAAGGGAATTCTTTTTATCTCCCCCATTTCATTCCTGAAGCGCTCTGGACGTTTTAATGGCTGCACTTTCATCGTCTGTCAGATATTTAAATGGGGAAGTGCACGTGTGTGGTGAGGACTGAGGCAGTGGAGGAGCCCTCTCAGATTCACCATGTCAATCTTTAATGCCTAGAGATATGGACGGAAGCTGACCTCTCACTCTGTCATTCTGCCTCTCTCTCTCTGTGTCTCTCTCTCTCGCATAAATTGACCCCCTGACAATCATTTCCTGCTCCTATATTCCATAACGAGTGTTCCAGAGTACTTGGCAGTCACATGACCCGAAGAGAGCACTTAGGGTAGAGAGAATGCCCCTTTCGCGATGGTTGGGCAATAGAAGCTGTCTCTGACATATGGAATACAGTTGGACGGTCATGAGAATATCATCCCGCACGCTGTGCCCATGTACGTTATAGATTGACATTTCACAGAAAGGGAAGTCATTGGTCTAATGGTACCACAAAAACAAGCCAGTTGCGCCATCATCGCTATCTGTTGCTAGTTTGCACCGGAGTAATGTGTGACCGTAAATATTTCACGGTCACACTGTGAACATTTTCCTCCTGTTTATACAAAGTACATTAGAACTGCCATCTTCAAATGTTTGGCTGTCGCAAGGCGAGTACATTTGTGGTCCATAATGACTGTACCTATTGAACACGGCTGCTTACCTCCTTTAAGCACCAATTTGATGAGAAACAATTTTCTTGTCCTTCCTCTTTCCAGACCACTCTGCCGCTGCCATGTGCATTTGGTTCCACACCTGCTCCACAGCAGTGGTTTGTTCACAGCTGAACAGACACTCGAATGGTGGACAAGGACAACAAAGCCACATTCAAACATTGCACTCTGAAAACTTTCTTCCCTGGCACGATAGATTCAATTTCACCCTGCTTGATTAAAGATGTGTAGTCAAATATTCTCAGTTAAATGATGTGTTTATAACTGTATAAGGCTCTTTTGGTCTATGTAAGATAAGCATGACTACTTAGTCTGAGATGCAAATTCTCTTGAAATCTTTTATAATAGCTGGTTCGCCAATGAACATTTAATCCCTTTGGGGGGATCCTCTAATCTTTTCATATTAAAATGGTAAAACGTCAGTATTGATCTAATTACACATGGATTGCTCTCAAGAGCCCTGAAATTCAATGTGTTCTGCGTGCAGCTGATGTTGTCATTCTGTATGGCCTTCAGCGCGAGAGCCCATAGACATGTTTTTATTTCGTACGATGCTCAGTGTTTGCAAACGATTAAATAATACAATGGATGCATCAACCAACACAATCTCTTGCAGGACACCAGTTAAAGGTTGAAGTGGATATGTAAATAATCCCTTCCGAGGTTGCCACCACAAGACCTCTTTATTGTAAGGCAAAAGTGCCCTGGTGACAATGTCTTTGTCATCTGAAGCATGTCACACATTGCGTCATTGCGAGACAAGTTTTCTGCGCTTGGTAGTCGACTGTGCACTGGACTGAAAATTACATTAGCTTTGTTTTGTGAGGAAGGTTTATGCTTATGCATGGGATTCATGTCTTAACATCCTGTACCCCAACCTGCCTGGCTCATACAAATAAGCACAGCTGCCGTGGTGGAAAAAAACCCCAAAACAAGCTGAGTAAGAACGCTGCATTCAATGTAAGCAAATTACTGTATGTTAATATGCCGAAGTTGTTTTTATTAATTCCGCAAATTTATGTTCCTAGTCTACGACTTATTGACCATATTTGTCACATTCTTGGACTTTTTTTATACTGAAAATGCCAATATTTCAAAACTTCCTTCATGGCCGTTCCATAAAAGTTCATTTGAAACAAAGTCTTCAGCACAGACAATTGATTAATATGCGCACGAGCAAACAATGAAGAGCTCTTTGCTATGGATGAAAAAAATGACCGAAGATATTTGTAAACCTGGAGGGAAAGAAAAGTGGGCAGTAGATGTAAGGGGAGGGATGGGACCCTGCAAACAAATGAGATATAGTTGCTTGGTGAGACGGAGTTAGAGACAGCCAGTGTTCTAATGACTTCACACCCCATTAGCCACTTAGTCTGATGCGTCACACCCCATTATGCTGCTAGAGCAGCAGTGCATGAACGCGTGAAACCGTACGCTCAGCCGGACCTGTCCACCCGCTCCTAACGCTCGCTCACTTACAGCAATTAGTGTGTGTACACGTTTGAGTTTCACTGGTGCTTGCATTCGTAGGTGAAGTCCAATAAGCTTGCCTGCTTCGAAAAAAACTCAAAACAAACCTACAATTGTCACAATCATCTGTCCAAGGAGACATGTCTACACTCCCGCTATGTGGCATTTCAGCACATTTGCCATGGCTACCCCACAGCTCTAGCTGCAAATGCTGAGAATAGGCCAAAGCGCGGTTTAGTTTGTCAGCCTACATAAGGGAGGTGGCTGGGCATGCTCTGGAGGACTTCCCTTAATCGCCCCTCAAACATCCACACACAGACATATACGGAGATTGAAAGAAACCCCCCCCCACTACTCAATGCTGTTCCCTGCATGGGCAGCCCCAATTGGCAGAGTGTGAAGTGTTCTTCTCCAGGACCAAGGCCCGCTAACTCAAATCCCTGGCTGGAAGCCACACTCCTCTCCATAACAAACACTGGGCCCATTTATTTCAGTGTGCAACCCCCCCCCCTTCAGTCGCACAGCTCCGCCGATGGGGAAAGTCACAAAATAGGTCTGTAGCAAACTCTATGGACATGTCCGTTCCAATAAAAGATTGGTTGATGACTTTATTATGCTTGGCTTGTTAATAAAGAATATCAAACTAAAACACCCGAATGAGAACTCGAAACATTTTTCTCATCTTGTGCCAGACAGCTTTTTTTTTCCTTTTTTGTGTCTATTTAATCTTGGGCTGGGATAATGTAGGAGAGGTGTTATGCAATTTATCGGACTTGTTTAAACACTGTTTAACTGCAAAGCTTTTCGATTTAAATTTCTGACCCCATTAATATACTAGACTTTTAAAAGGTACACAGACAAACAGTTGATTCGGTTTTCCAAACTATTTTCCCCGCAGGATATAATAATATCATCAGTTCAAGGGTCTAACTTTCAACATTATAAAGCCTTTATTCATGTTTTGTAATTATTTTGTTCATATTGTTATCACTTGTACAAAATAATGTAACTGCTGTTCACTCATTCACTCCCAAAGACGTTTTTAAACGTCTTTTCAGACTTGGTCTAGAATTGGCTGGTACTAAATGAGTTTTAATATGGTAAATTTTTTCTTCAAGTAAATTATGTCACAGATGTACTTCATACATGAGTAATACACTCAGTCGCTAATCAACTGAATGAGTCCTCAATAACATTTTTCATCAGTGTTTTTGTACCGCTGCCTCCCAAATTTAGTTGTTTTTTTTTTTTCTCGACAACAGGGAGTGACCTTCACAAGCAGATAATGTAATCATGGTTGGGGAGTTGCTGCTGTCAAGCAAGCCTCCTCCCAGCGACGAACACACTCTGTGCGAGCATGTCAAACATCACACACCTGAACACCTGTCTGGTTACCTCACCCCTTCTTGCAGGACACCGACGGGGGAGGGCGTTCGAGCAATTTGCAACAGGGAAGAACAATCCTCCTGTGCCCGCGTAGCACTAAGATGCCACATTTGGATCTTAGCGCGCCGTAGATTATACCTCGCGGTAATTGCATTGTTAATTTGCTAGAATTGAAGTTTAATTAAAATGTCTTTATCAGCGGGGGGTACACATGGGAGGCTACATTAGTAACATTTGACAGTTCAAGTATCAGTCAGATTCGGCTGACTGGCAGCTCCGACAAAGGGCGCAACGTGCAGCGTGTTGGCCGCATGCTGTCTTGTGTTTCTGCTTGCCGCTGCTGCCCTCCGTGTCGCCCGACCCTCCTTTGCCTACCGTCATGGCATCCTGGCATGAGCCTCTCTTTTAAAACCATCCCACTGCCTAGATAAGAAAAAAAAATAACTTTTGGAGGATTTAGAGGAATATATATAGCAGTTAATGTTTGTTTCTAAAACGGATAGGATAAACTAACCTTTTGATATCTATTCGTCCATGTGTCAACAGATACAATACGATCCATGTGTCTTCCTTTGGCCCGTACAAAACGTAGGACTTCATTTTGAAGACATGAGGAGAATGGTCAAATATCCTCATTATCTCTCCTACTTTTTTTTTTTTTTTTTTGCTTTCAGTGGCTTCATTCATCATCCCCTCTTCTCTCAATTGGTGGCTTCATTCATCAGCCCCTCTTTTCTCAATCCTCACGCTCTGGCTCACTGTTACTCCCTGTTCTGTTTTGGACAGAGGCTTGGCTGAGATCATAATTATGTTTTGACACATGGCGTAATCCCCCCAGAGCACTCCGATTTTAACTCAAAGTGGGAATTGTCACGGCAACAGAGCTTGCTACTCTTAATTGGAGGGGAGGGCCAGGAGGCCCGCCCACTAACCAGCGGTGGCAGTTTTAATGAGGTTATGTTTGTGCAGGAAGTCAAAGTTGTGACAGGAGGAAGCAGTCATTGGCCTGTTAAAGAGAGCAGACGACATCTCCAAAGCCTGCTGCGCTTGCCGGCGAGAGGGGGACCTCCCTGCTCCTCTATCTACAGGTGGAAGCAGGCAATTAAAACGTGACTGAGTAACTAAAAACAAGGCCCGCTAACTCAAATCCCTGGCTGGAAGCCACACTCCTCTCCATAACAAACACTGGGCCCATTTATTTCAGTGTGCAACCCCCCCCCCTTCAGTCGCACAGCTCCGCCGATGGGGAAAGTCACAAAATAGGTCTGTAGCAAACTCTATGGACATGTCCGTTCCAATAAAAGATTGGTTGATGACTTTATTATGCTTGGCTTGTTAATAAAGAATATCAAACTAAAACACCCGAATGAGAACTCGAAACATTTTTCTCATCTTGTGCCAGACAGCTTTTTTTTTTCCTTTTTTGTGTCTATTTAATCTTCGGCTAGGATAATGTAGGAGAGGTGTTATGCAATTTATCGGACTTGTTTAAACACTGTTTAACTGCAAAGCTTTTCGATTTAAATTTCTGACCCCATTAATATACTAGACTTTTAAAAGGTACACAGACAAACAGTTGATTCGGTTTTCTAAACTATTTTCCCCGCAGGATATAATAATATCATCAGTTCAAGGGTCTAACTTTCAACATTATAAAGCCTTTATTCATGTTTTGTAATTATTTTGTTCATATTGTTATCACTTGTACAAAATAATGTAACTGCTGTTCACTCATTCACTCCCAAAGACGTTTTTAAACGTCTTTTCAGACTTGGTCTAGAATTGGCTGGTACTAAATGAGTTTTAATATGGTAAATTTTTTCTTCAAGTAAATTATGTCACAGATGTACTTCATACATGAGTAATACACTCAGTCGCTAATCAACTGAATGAGTCCTCAATAACATTTTTCATCAGTGTTTTTGTACCGCTGCCTCCCAAATTTAGTTGTTTTTTTTTTCTCGACAACAGGGAGTGACCTTCACAAGCAGATAATGTAATCATGGTTGGGGAGTTGCTGCTGTCAAGCAAGCCTCCTCCCAGCGACGAACACACTCTGTGCGAGCATGTCAAACATCACACACCTGAACACCTGTCTGGTTACCTCACCCCTTCTTGCAGGACGCCGACGGGGGAGGGCGTTCGAGCAATTTGCAACAGGGAAGAACAATCCTCCTGTGCCGCGTAGCACTAAGATGCCACATTTGGATCTTAGCGCGCGTAGATTATACCTGCGGTAATTGCATTGTTAATTTGCTAGAATTGAAGTTTAATTAAAATGTCTTTATCAGCGGGGGGTACACATGGGAGGCTACATTAGTAACATTTGACAGTTCAAGTATCAGTCAGATTCGGCTGACTGGCAGCTCCGACAAAGGCGCAACGTGCAGCGTGTTGGCGCATGCTGTCTTGTGTTTCTGCTTGCCGCTGCTGCCCTCCGTGTCGCCCGACCCTCCTTTGCCTACCGTCATGGCATCCTGGCATGAGCCTCTCTTTTAAAACCATCCCACTGCCTAGATAAGAAAAAAAAAAACTTTTGGAGGATTTAGAGGAATATATATAGCAGTTAATGTTTGTTTCTAAAACGGATAGGATAAACTAACCTTTTGATATCTATTCGTCCATGTGTCAACAGATACAATACGATCCATGTGTCTTCCTTTGGCCCGTACAAAACGTAGGACTTCATTTTGAAGACATGAGGGGAATGGTCAAATATCCTCATTATCTCTCCTACTTTTTTTTTTTTTTTTTTTTTGCTTTCAGTGGCTTCATTCATCATCCCCTCTTCTCTCAATTGGTGGCTTCATTCATCAGCCCCTCTTTTCTCAATCCTCACGCTCTGGCTCACTGTTACTCCCTGTTCTGTTTTGGACAGAGGCTTGGCTGAGATCATAATTATGTTTTGACACATGGCGTAATCCCCCCAGAGCACTCCGATTTTAACTCAAAGTGGGAATTGTCACGGCAACAGAGCTTGCTACTCTTAATTGGAGGGGAGGGCCAGGAGGCCCGCCCACTAACCAGCGGTGGCAGTTTTAATGAGGTTATGTTTGTGCAGGAAGTCAAAGTTGTGACAGGAGGAAGCAGTCATTGGCCTGTTAAAGAGAGCAGACGACATCTCCAAAGCCTGCTGCGCTTGCCGGCGAGAGGGGGACCTCCCTGCTCCTCTATCTACAGGTGCAAGCAGGCAATTAAAACGTGACTGAGTAACTAAAAACACCCAGGGCAACAATGCCAACGAGAGTACATTGCCAATAAACACCACACGTTCAAGCAAAAGCTGCTCATAGAATAATAATTGCTAAATGAAATGCATATTAACCCCTTGGCATCACTTGAACATAAGCAATTATTACTCCGAGCTAAATGGTAATTAACAGAGGTTGTGTGGCTTTTTTATGGGAATCCATCTTTGCATGCACATCTTCTTTTGGCGTACCTTTTCGGTGACTTTCAGTTTGTTTCTGTAGTCCTTAGTGAGAGGGGGGGGGGGTGTTGGAAGGGAAAGTATGGACTTCTTCAATCCAAACATGGGCCTCAGTGTTGTCCAGGTGCACCCTGTTGAGGAAGGCTGCTGCTGTCAGACTTTTGTGGCTGTTGGTTCCCTGCCTCAACCAACAGCCAGTGCACAAACCTCGAGCCGCACCGCCCGCAAAGTGAGATTCCTTCGAGTCCTCTCCTCTCTGAAAAAGTCATTCATAGACGTATTCCATTCCTTTCTCTCAGCAATAACAAGAACTATAATATTAGTTTGACATTTCAATTCAAACAGATTATGTATTTGGAAAGAGAACAAGTTTATTTTTCAAAGTAGCTTTTGAACAGCTTTAAATTTCATCAACGCTTCCAAGCACACTGGCGTCCAAACTAAATACTCATCAGTCATTTGACATCAATCATTTGCCCTTCTTTGCTTTTCGGCAGACTTCAGCCTGTTTCAAGTACATAAGCCTCGTTGGAAGACCAGACAATCTTCAATTTACGGATTTTTTTTTCCACTGAACAAATTGGGAGGGGGGGGGGGTGTGACAGTCCTCAGCGCATCAACCAGGAACGTGACTTACCAAGATCATTACTCCCTTGTGACCTAAGCCATCACCCTTTGAGCACTTTAGCAGTGGATGAAAATGACTGATTTCCATGTGTTTGCTTGATATGAGATGTGAAACTACTTGAGATCAACCTGAAGTTCGGAGGGGCAAATTTGACTCACCATTTGTTCAAAAGACTAATGAAATGGCATACGTTTTTTTTTTTTGTCCTCAGGCTTACTCTTCTATCCTTCATATTGTGACACTGTGCTATGGTGACATGTGAAAGTTCATACTTTCGACGTAAACCGAGCTCAAGTCTCAATTGAGATACCCTGGGGGGGATGTTGAATGTACTCAATTTTTTTCATCAAATTCTTGCACAAAATCAAATGATGTGGCTCAAGACGATGATGGCGATTTGACTATTAAAGTTCTATTCAGCTTTAGAGGTAAACACTTCCTGAAAATTTGGATTGGATCTCGAAATTATGACCTGTATAATGCAAAACCCTCCGCCCCAAACTGATCCATTTGGGTGAGTTCCAAAAAGGAAAATGGGAAAGCACAGATTGGGTCACGGTGAAAAATTGCAAAGACTTCTTTGGCAAATATGTGGCGCACTCACTCACTCACTCGATGCCAGCTAGCCTTTGGCTCACGTGTCGCCACCTCTCTCATATCACAAACTTAATAGAGCCTCTTTGTCCTCCGTAACAATACGTGGCTTTACACAATTAGAGAGGACTCCTTGCTGCCATAGCACAGATAAGCATCAGCTGTTGGCTGTATAGATTGGACCGGGCCCTCGAAGGTTGTCTGGAGGTCTTTCTGTGTTTAGCCCTGCTTTCAAACAAACATCACGGAGCTCGCTTGGAAACCAATGTGCTCAGATTTGTGGTGACCTTGTGTGACATGGGGTCACGAGGCGTGGGCACTGTGGATAGAAAACAACAAGGTCACTCTGTGTTTTAGATGTTCTGAAGGCGGGCGTCAGGGGAAATGGCGGCCACGTTCAAATCCATGCTGTGGTTGAACTTCTGATTTCTATTTGCTTGTCTCCTCGTGTTGCACATTAAGTGTTGCCAACTGATTGGAGAAATGAGAGCGCCTTCTACGTAGCAAGTCCTAGATGGCTTTTGGGGGTTGAGGTTGTGGGGCTGCAGCAGGACCAAGCGATATGGGATACAGTTTACCTCATCGCATATTCAAAATCATCACATTCGAGTTTACTTGAGCTGTATTCACTGCTTGGAGCCGTGTCATCGATGATCCTAAAAAAAAGATGCATTTTGTGGGGACATGTGAGATGTAAAGATCACTTATAAGGCTTATTAGGACAATCCATGACCCAAAATATGATCAGATATTCAATATCACATGACTTCAGTACATCAGACTAAGCAGACTGTATACTGACAATGTTAGTGAGTAATTTGCATGATTTTGGAAAACCTTCTGCTTTTAATTCAGATATGTTTGACTGCTGAGGTTCTGTGCTACTTTCTGGTGCTGTCTGATCTGTCCAGTCAGAAAAAAACGTTCTTTAAGACTGAACAGTGATTTCAACGTTTTGCATATAGTGAAGTAGCTTTTGCTGCATGACATAGTTGCCACTTAATTGATTGTAAGCGTATACAGAAATACTATTATTCTCCTCATCGTCTTTCCCAATACTTATTTGCCGTACTCATATTTATCGATGAGTCATTGATGTTTTACTTCGAAAGATCCCTGTAATTCCGCGAGTGAGACGTCTGTGGAAATGTGTTGTACAACGCAGACTTTGAGGCTCTACACTGATCACCTCTGGTTAAACCAAGAATCCTTAATGTGCCAAAGTCCCTCAGCCCAGCTTTTCTAACATTAATAATGCAGAACATTTTCCTAATGAAGGAACATATTTTTCTTTTCCATTTCTCTTTCAGCATGTTGGATCACTGTGTTAATCAAGGCTTTTACTTCCACAACCCCCACCCCTCCCTCCCTTCTAATGGCATATGCAATGGAGAGAAAAGGTCACGGTGGTAATAGACTGATCTGTAGTCCTCAGGAGATTCTCCCTCTCCTTCCTTTCCTTTCTTTTCAACGCCCTCTCCTTCTGACATATCCCAGTCAGACGGTCTTCATCCTCATCTGCCTCCCACTGTGCTCTGCCCAGCGCACCAGGATTTCAATCACCGGGCTAAATGAAATTATTAAGAGGTGTAAAACTTATTAATCATTCAATGAACTAAATGATCCTCCAAGTGCTAGCTCAGATGAATTACGTGCCGTCCCCTAATGCAATTTGTCTCGACAACAGGTGAAGGTCAGGAGGATGTTAAGGCTTTTCCTTCATCGCTTGATCCAATTCTGCTGTGCATGTCACCGATGAAGTGTTTCTATGAGTGACTAGAATGGCACTAGGGACAAACAAACTAATTCATCCTCTTTTGGATGTGCTTATTTCTATATAGTATAGTACTTAAAAACATACAGTATAAGACCCTAGTCAGAAGGATCAGTCATCATCAAAAGTGCTTTAATACAGACTCTTTCAATTGCAGCAAGGTCTAATCTTTTGAACAGGACTGAGGAATGTCAAACCAAATTCAACTTTCGGTACCCAAATTGAAGCTGACTCACTGGGCTTCACTGAGAAGATAGAAATGACATCAGCTGTTGGCTGTATAGATTGGACCGGGCCTCGAAGGTTGTCTGGAGGTCTTTCTGTGTTTAGCCCTGCTTTCAAACAAACATCACGGAGCTCGCTTGGAAACCAATGTGCTCAGATTTGTGGTGACCTTGTGTGACATGGGGTCACGAGGCGTGGGCACTGTGGATAGAAAACAACAAGGTCACTCTGTGTTTTAGATGTTCTGAAGGCGGGCGTCAGGGGAAATGGCGGCCACGTTCAAATCCATGCTGTGGTTGAACTTCTGATTTCTATTTGCTTGTCTCCTCGTGTTGCACATTAAGTGTTGCCAACTGATTGGAGAAATGAGAGCGCCTTCTACGTAGCAAGTCCTAGATGGCTTTTGGGGGTTGAGGTTGTGGGGCTGCAGCAGGACCAAGCGATATGGGATACAGTTTACCTCATCGCATATTCAAAATCATCACATTCGAGTTTACTTGAGCTGTATTCACTGCTTGGAGCCGTGTCATCGATGATCCTAAAAAAAAAAGATGCATTTTGTGGGGACATGTGAGATGTAAAGATCACTTATAAGGCTTATTAGGACAATCCATGACCCAAAATATGATCAGATATTCAATATCACATGACTTCAGTACATCAGACTAAGCAGACTGTATACTGACAATGTTAGTGAGTAATTTGCATGATTTTGGAAAACCTTCTGCTTTTTAATTCAGATATGTTTGACTGCTGAGGTTCTGTGCTACTTTCTGGTGCTGTCTGATCTGTCCAGTCAGAAAAAAAAACGTTCTTTAAGACTGAACAGTGATTTCAACGTTTTGCATATAGTGAAGTAGCTTTTGCTGCATGACATAGTTGCCACTTAATTGATTGTAAGCGTATACAGAAATACTATTATTCTCCTCATCGTCTTTCCCAATACTTATTTGCCGTACTCATATTTATCGATGAGTCATTGATGTTTTACTTCGAAAGATCCCTGTAATTCCGCGAGTGAGACGTCTGTGGAAATGTGTTGTACAACGCAGACTTTGAGGCTCTACACTGATCACCTCTGGTTAAACCAAGAATCCTTAATGTGCCAAAGTCCCCTCAGCCCAGCTTTTCTAACATTAATAATGCAGAACATTTTCCTAATGAAGGAACATATTTTTTCTTTTCCATTTCTCTTTCAGCATGTTGGATCACTGTGTTAATCAAGGCTTTTACTTCCACAACCCCCCACCCCCTCCCTCCCTTCTAATGGCATATGCAATGGAGAGAAAAGGTCACGGTGGTAATAGACTGATCTGTAGTCCTCAGGGAGATTCTCCCTCTCCTTCCTTTCCTTTCTTTTCAACGCCCCTCTCCTTCTGACATATCCCAGTCAGACGGTCTTCATCCTCATCTGCCTCCCACTGTGCTCTGCCCAGCGCACCAGGATTTCAATCACCGGGCTAAATGAAATTATTAAGAGGTGTAAAACTTATTAATCATTCAATGAACTAAATGATCCTCCAAGTGCTAGCTCAGATGAATTACGTGCCGTCCCCTAATGCAATTTGTCTCGACAACAGGTGAAGGTCAGGAGGATGTTAAGGCTTTTCCTTCATCGCTTGATCCAATTCTGCTGTGCATGTCACCGATGAAGTGTTTCTATGAGTGACTAGAATGGCACTAGGGACAAACAAACTAATTCATCCTCTTTTGGATGTGCTTATTTCTATATAGTATAGTACTTAAAAAAACATACAGTATAAGACCCCTAGTCAGAAGGATCAGTCATCATCAAAAAGTGCTTTAATACAGACTCTTTCAATTGCAGCAAGGTCTAATCTTTTGAACAGGACTGAGGAATGTCAAACCAAATTCAACTTTCGGTACCCAAATTGAAGCTGACTCACTGGGCTTCACTGAGAAGATAGAAATGACCAGTAATCAAGCATAATGTTCAATGTCCATCCATTCATCCATCCATTTTCTACCGCTTTTCCGGGGATCGGGTGGCCGGGACAACAGCTTTAGCTTGGCAAAAAGAATGTCTCTAGCAAATGGAGTTGGTTTACTGGACATCACTGGTAAGCCAATGACAATACAATGGAATGGAACATTTACGCGTGATTCGCCTTCGATACGTATGATCATTAATAATTTTTGCTATATTGTATGACAGGCTGCTTACCTCAATTAACTTGAAATGGATCCCTTCTTCTCGCTTTTTCTTTATTGACATCCTATTTTGAGTCCGGTGTTTGTTTCCGTACCTCAAAGAAAAATGAAAACACACGAGCAGCTATTTTATCATGAAGCTTGGTCAACTTTGTTGTATCCAAATGTCCTTAAAAAAGCTTAATTTTCACACTTTAACATTCAAATATATGTATTAATACAGAAATGATTATATAATTAGCCTGTGATCAATAAGGTATTGATTACTATACAAACAAGAGATTAGAGCTTTGTCTGCCCTCTGGACAGTTCGGCATTCATGATCTGGACATGTTCGACAAGCGGGCCAACTGACCTGTGCAACCTTGACCAATTTTACATCAATATGTGATTGCCAAGAACTCAAAGGCTGTGGGAAAATAAATACTTAGAGGTTTAAATTATGACTTGAGAAATGATGATTGTTTCTCACCACGTATCCAACTCGTATTTGTTTTAAATCATCATTCACAGTGATATAAAAATAAATCCTCTAAGAGAGGGGTCTCAAACTCAATTTATGGGAGGGCTACGGAAGATAGAATCTGGGTGTGTCTGAGCAGCATTAGGTGTTGCACGAAAGAGGGGTTCAAGTATTTAAAAAAAAAAAGTACAGCTAAGACAATCTTTTCCATCTTTATTAATAACAGTTCAGAACGGTTCTTCAGAAGGTGAACAAGATTGGTAACCCGGTCCTCTTTCTCATCTCCCTGGTGATTTACGTACACTTCAGCATGTGTAGCTGAGTCATGACATCTGATTCAAGACATGAACCAAATGCATACCCGAACAGATCTGCATCCTCATAAGAGACAACGTCACTCACAACATGGTTTTTGTGGAAGTAAATGTGGTCCATCCATTTGGTGTATCGGCTGATCTTTTGATTATTTCCTATCTACAGAGGAGCGAAGTGAGAGGACTTAAAAATATTTTGGGAAATGGAGGTAAGGTGTTTCGATCTCCAGAGATGTCTACTAAAGATGATGATGCAGCATTACCGGGCGTAATAAATCAACCGTCTGTGTGGCTAAATCACCACGATCGCCATAAATGCTTCGGGTTCCAAATGGGATTGAATTAAGGTTAAATTGTAAGGTCAATACTGTTACTCAAAACAACTTTGCAGATTCGATCTCCCAGCTCCCTCCATGCGGAGTCCATTTTGGACTTTGGATGATATCAGGGTCAGAGATATGTGACCTGGCCGTTCAGACTGCGATCACATTGAATAAAATCAGATAAGGAGTACAAATGTAAGCAACCCAGGTCGGATTTTGAAAAATGGGACATTTTTATCAGAAAAATCAGAATATGATACAAGGTCGCACGAGGCCCCCCCCCAAAAAAATACAATCTGAGTCGTATTTGCCTGCAGTGTGAACCTAGCATTTGAAATTTTTTGCAAATGCCGTTGTTTTTTTATGTTATTGAATAGGTTATTCAGTACTGAATGGATGAGTTGATAATGCTAATACAGTGAAACTCATCTACAACGAAACCTACATGGGCGAAAATACCCCCTATTGTGAAACAATCTTCATGCATTAACACCATTCCCACTTTCCTGCCCCCATACGACGAAAAAAACCCCTGTTGCGTTATACGAAATATTTTTCTCTGCTTTTGCCTCGTGATGAGATTCACTACAACGAAGTCTAATCCAACAGCGACCTCTACTGCTTCGTTCGGAAACGGCAACAGCAACCACCACACTGGTTTACACATTCGCAATAGTCCAGGAAGTATTTGTTATTGTTAGTTTGAGACGCAGCAAGAACGTTGCATTGCTAAAATGGCGACAAAACGGACCTTTGGATGTCAAGCAGCTAAGACAAGAAGAGCTGTGACGCTGGAAGAGAGGATAAAAGCGATCAAAATGAAAGACAGAGGAAGCAAAATAAAAGACATTATCCAAGAAATTTATGTAAGTGAAAGTGAATGCTGATCGTGAATTTTGCAATTTCTTTCCCTTTCTTTCTTTCTACACGGACTATATGAAGTGTCAAATAAGTGTATGCTCATATATATGCACTATTGGAATAACAATAAAGAGTACACATACGTTTGTGTATGTGTGTGTTTACATCTGAGATCAAATTTGCTACAGTGAAAAACCCCCGTTTGTGAAAAATGTCTTGCTGCAAACATGATTTCGTTGTAGAGGAGTTTCACTGTAAAGTAGAGGAGTGGGGATATAACAAAAAGTGGTTTGTCTGCACACTATATAGAGCAACTTGCAGTTCCCCTCCAGGTTACCCAACATTTTAACGGATTATTTTAGTTTGCATAATTGTGAACATTGCAAAAAAAAAAAAACTGGGGCTAACAAGCATCCTGACATGGATCGTCTTCAACATTCAGGATTCAGTTATAATTTGCATCCTGACATGGATCGTCTTCAACATTCAGGATTCAGTTATAATTTAGTGGATATTCAATTCATGGATCAACATTTGCCATCTTACGGACCAGTATTGAAAATCACTGGACGTGGTTTATGACCAGTCAGATTTTGTTGAAAGAAAATGCTCATGTCTTTAAGTTAAGGTGACACTTGATATTAACTCAACATTTGGGTATAGCTTCAAAGGGTTATTTCTTTTTTGTCTGCCGGTTGCGCTCGGACGATGTGAACCACACCGTAGTTACTCAACAACAGGTTCCTTCAGTTTTTCATTGATAAGGTCTCTACAGCTAGGACTGCGGTCTCAAATACCCCATCTGACCCCTCTGTCCATGTTCCATGTTCGGCTGTGCTAAATTCTTTTGAAACTGTGTCTTTGAAGCTTTTGGAGGATATAGTTCGCCAGACGAAGCCATCTGGCTCCCCTTGCGACTCTCTTCCCCCGCATTTCTTTCAGGAGGTTCTCCCGAGTGTTGGTGCATCGGTCTTGGATATCATCAACAGCAGCCTCTCTTCTGGTATAGTTCCCCAACAGTTTAAACATGCTGTGGTCCAACCCTTGATCAAGAAACCTGGTCTTGATCCTGATGTGCTGTCAAGTTTCAGGCCCATTTCCAAACTGCCTTTCATTTCAAAGATTCTGGAAAAAGTGGTGCACATGCAGTTGAAACTTTTCTTGGATGAACATAACATCTTGGAGGTCTTCCAGTCAGGTTTCAAGACGATGCATAGCACGGAGTCAGCCCTGTTACGTGTTTCTAATGACATCCTCCTGGCAAATGACAATGGAGACCACGTGTGTCTAGTTTTATTGGACTTAACTGCAGCATTTGATACAGTGGACCACAGTATTCTGTTGACTCGTTTGCAGCACTTGGTGGGCATTGGCGGTAGTGCTCTTGAGTGGTTTAGGTCCTATTTAGCTGACAGAACCTTTGTGTCAGCCTTGGCTGCTCTGAGTCACGCACTGCTCCCCTGTCATGTGGTGTTCCACAGGGCTCAATTCTGGGGCCTCTGCTGTTCTCGCTGTATCTGCTCCCATTGGGTTCCATCTTAAGGAAACATGGCATTCCCTTCCACTGCTATGCAGATGACTGCCAGATCTATGTCCCACTGAGCAAAAAGACGCCTTCTCATTAAAGCCACTCCTGTCCTGCCTGGAAGAAATAAAAACCTGGATGGCACAAAATTTCTTGAAATTCAATGAAAAGAAGACAGAGGTGATACTATTTGGTCCCAGTGGCCCTTGTACATCCCATCCTGTAGACTTGGGCCCCTGTCTCCTTATCTTAAGTCAACAGTCTCAAACTTGGGCCTTAAACTGGACAGTGATTTCAAATTTGATCGGCAAATTGGTGCCGTTGTTAAATCCAGCTTCTTTCACCTTAGACAGCTGGCCAAAATAAAACCTCTCCTCTCTCATGAACACTTTGAGACAGTAATTCACGCCTTTGTCACATCCCGGCTCGATTACTGCAATGCCCTTTACTTTGAGTCAGCCAGTCCTCCATTAAGCGGCTTCAGCTGGTCCAGAATGCCGCTGCTCGCCTCTTGACTGGTACTCGTAAGAGGGAGCACATAACTCCTACTCTGGCATCCCTTCACTGGCTCCCCATACATTTTAGAGTTATTTTCAAGATCCTCTTATTTGTTTTCAAATCTCTAAATAATCTCACGCCACCTTACCTCTCTGAGCTCATCCGCCCCTCGCACCTGCCCGGCGCCTCAGGTCTGCGGACCAGACATTATTAGAAGTACCAAGAACTAAACTGAGGCTGAGAGGGGATCGAGCCTTTTCTGTTGCTGGTCCCTCTCTCTGGAATGACCTCCCACCGAACATTCGTCAAGCTTCCTCACTGCCCATCTTCAAAACCCTCCTCAAAACTCACTTGTATTCTCTGGCTTTCGACTCAGCATGACTTAAATTTGTTCTTGGTTTTACTGTTTGGTGCTTTCTACTGTCTTTATTACCGATTTGTTTTACTGTTTATTGTATATGTTAAATTGCTCCATGTACAGCACTTTGTATGCGGCGATGGCTGTTTGAAAGTGCTCTATAAATACAGTTGACTTGACTTGACTTGACTCACATATCCTCTTATTTTCCCTGACGTTACCGAGTGTAGAACCCTAGAGAGTGATTGTTATATCCATGAACAGCGACTCCTTCATGCTCCGCTGACTCTCGATTGCCAAGTAAACATCAACGATTAGAGTCGATGTTTGCACCAAAGTGACTCAGTGTCGTGTCATGTGAAACAACGAGAGCAAATAGAAACATCTGCATTCGTCATGTTATAGAGTAAATAAGGTACATTTAAAAAAAAATTGACAAATACTTTTTTAAACTCATGTGGGTCAGCACACTGGTCGACTGGTTAGCACATTGGCCTCACAGTGCAGAGGTGCAGGGTTCGATTCCGGCTCCGGCCTTCCTGTGTGGACTTTGCATGTTCTCCCCGTGCCTGCGTGGGTTTTCTTCGGGTACTCCAGTTTCCTCCCATGTTCCCGAAACATGCGTGACAGGTTAATGGAAATACTCTAATTGTCCCTAGGTGTGAGTGTGAGCGCAGATGGTTGTTCGTCTCTGTGTGCCCTACAATTGGCTGGCAACCAGTTCAGGGTGTCCCCCGCCTACTGTCCGAAAACAGCTGGGATAGGCTCCAGCATGCCCCGTGACCCTTGTGATGATAAGCGGATTAGAAAATGGAAGTCATTGATGGTTCTGTTGGTATAGTCTTGTCAGTTGTATTGTATGACCCCTTTGTGCTCGCTTTGTGACAATAATTCCTGGGATGACGCAATAGATGTTAAATTCTTTTCTAAAAGTCCCCCCACAGCTCCATGCTGTAACTGTCGGTACACAAGTACTGTACATACAGTATATTTTGTTCCATTTTTTTCCCTCACTCTTGAATGAGTCAAAAGTAACAACAAATATGCAAACCGTTTGCCAAATTGAGCACAATAGGCTCCCATAAAACCTTCGCTTATTACAATTGCATGTTTTTCCCTGTTGCGGCTTTGTTTTGTGAGGGCTCATTTGCGATGGCATTTATCTCGCTAAAAGGACGCAAATACCTTGCTCTTGTCTGAAAGAAGAGTCATTTACAATCATCTACATTTACAAAACTGTATTTTACCATTACAATAAACACACACAATAGCATATTTTCCTTGTTCATTTTTGTGCAGCAAATGAATAGGATGCGCGCTTCCAATGTTCTGAGAAAAACGTGCCGCATCCATCACCATCTGCGCTTGCTCTTTATGTAATAGATAATGAGGAGGATGCTGATAAATTTGACAATACACTCCTCTCTTCATTGCTAATCCTTTATCTTCAGTATTGTAATGATCACAATTGAAGGATATTATTTCTCATTCAGTGCCCAACAATGTTTGAACCATTGACAATTCAGAAGAGAAAGACCTCAGATTACTTGGGTGCAGCGTTGAGGAGGATGATAGCTCTGCTCAGTGGCTGCTGAAAGAACGGCTCAGCGACGATTACATTTTATTATATATATATATATATATATATATATATATATATATATATATATATATATATATATATATATATATATATATATATATTATTTATTTATTTATTTTTGCAGAAATTGCATGTATACAGGATGGTTGTACAAGCAAATGGAGATGCTTGCTTTTGACAAATGGCACATAAAGATGCCCTAAATAGCTACACACTTTTTAGGATGAAGACGGGCCCAAATAATCTAATTGTAACCAAATAAGTAATCAAATATGTCAAAATGAACATACAAGGTTTTCATTAAACAGTCTATATGGTGCTTAAAATGGGGAAGTTTGCATCACCCCCACCCCCCGCCCCCCAAATCCCTTTTGTCATATTTGTTAAAGCTGACATGATACAATCCTGACAGTAGTACACTAAATGTGAAGGTTACATGTGAAGGAGAGAAGACTCTCCCTTTAACGGATTAAATTTGTACTCAGTACAATTTAAAAAAAAATGAATTATCTTATTAAGTTCAGGTACACTCATCGGTCTTCTACCACGAGTATTGCAGTTCTCTGACACTCTGGCCCTTAATGAGACGAAAAACGACACCTTAAAATTATCCTCCCTGCCTCTGTCTTTTTATATGACTTGCTTTAATAAATTACTGTCTAATAAGAGCTTTTATGATCCCAGCATATGTTGGCTTTTATAGGTGAAAATAATTGTGTTCTTAGATCCCCTACCTATTCTTAGCATGCGAATGAGACCAGCAGAGCTTACGAAATGGCATAGTTTCACAGTGTCTGCACAAGTACGGTACTTCTCATTTGCTTCGTTACGCCTCCCGCTTTCATTCTCTGTTTCACGATACACCTTCATAAGCACCATCCCCCGTTCACCACTCTCCACTCCACTCTTGCCTGGAGAGACCCGCACTTGCATGCCAAGAGGCACCCTTCAACCCACAACAGCCCCCGACCCCCATCATCCACACACACAGTCTTGTTTTTGAGTTCCTATTGAACTGTGACACACACCACTTGACAGGTGACACCGTACACTTGATGTTATCGGGTCCGGCCCAGAGATTTATCCTCTTGAGTGATGAGAGACTGTCACTGCATTGTTTATCTGCACTGCTGGGTGAATGTGGGGAAAACGACAGTGGGAGTGATGGTTCCTTTGTTGATTTTTGAGACAAGATTGGGATCAAAATCCCAAATTGAAAGAAAATGAACAGGTGGGAGATTTGGCCACAATTTTACATCTGATCCAAGAAAGTGACTTTCCTTATAACACAACACAAAAGGTTTGTCTTTTTTTGTGTGTGTGTTTAACACAACACAAAAGGTATGACCTTTGTTTATGCTAAAAGTCTGCTAATTAAAAATAAAAAATCAGGGAAATCGAGGTAGCAAAACCAATACTAGAAAAACATGGCGTCTTTTGCCTAGGTATTGTAGTGTTGAGTATGCAGCATTCCGTTCTAGGCTTAGGACTTTCCTTTCCTTTCTTATCCAAGCAGGATGACCAAGAAGTACTTGGAGGAATGGTTCTTTGAATTCAACATTTTCTCGGGAAAGCTGACTTAATGCAACATTTAAAAGGCAACTAAATGCAAAAGTTTTCCTTGCAATATTTTGTATCTTCCCCCATTAATCTATTCTAAACACAGTAACATGATTGTTTTTTTTTTGTTTTTTTAAATATGTGGAATAGGATTTAGGCAGATTGAGCCATCCATTTTCATCCATCTCAGGGGGCTGCCATTTTTGCCAGCACTGCCCTCTGCTGTCTTCTGAAATTGACGTCACAAGTGCCTTTGGGGTTGCATTGCAAATGTCACGTCTCACATTTCTGGATTTAGTCACCTAGTCAATTGATGAAAATGAATAGATTAATCTACTTAAAGAGTCACGGTGGTCGATAATCTACTTAATTAATTACCCACGAACCTATTTAGAATTAATCAGAAAACCATGTTTAGACGAGAGGGAGCACACCATTACTGCAAAGAAAAATATTGAGCTTCGTTTCTCTTGAATCCACCTTTATCCTATACATTACTCCTGACCAATGAGAGGAGGTTACCCTTCGTTGTTTCCAGCAGCAATATTTAAAGCAACAGGCCACGGATTAAGTGACCGACTCTACAAAAAGACGCCAGAGTTCAGATGCAAAAGAAAAGTAATTACCTGAATTGTGATTCTTTCATCGGAGTTTATGATACAAAACAACGTATGACGCAAAACAACGTATGAAGATAATACTAGACAAGTTATTTTCTGAGACCATAAGTTACACCATGAGAAAAAAAATCCCAATTTCATATTTCACAAAGTCTACTGAGAGCACTGAATTTACCCATCCATATAGGTATAGGCCACAGGTGTCAAAGTCAAGGCCCGGGGGCCAGATCTGGCTCGCCACGTCATTTTATGTGGCCTGCGAAAGCAAACCATCTGTGTCAACTTCCACGATCCTTGCATACATCTTAGCGAAATCTCAAATTGTCACACGTAATAAATAACGGTGACATTTTGCAATAATTTTGTTACCCTGTTTACACTCACTTGAGCAATAATTGAAGAAATACTTGACTGATTGCAAAATTAGCGCGCCATCAAATTTTTGTGTACAAGTAATAATACAATGTGATTAAAGATTTATTCGGTTTCTCAACGGCCCTCCAAGGGAAGTGGCCTGTGACAACGAGTTTGAACCCCCATGGTATAGCCTCTTAACTGATTCACATTTTTGGTGACAAGCACACATCGATTGAAAGGGCGCTTTTTTTTGTAGTCCATCTTTCTAAAATGGTGTCTTCATGCTAGATGACGTTGTTGAATTAATTTGAAACCGTGCTGCCTATCCCTATGTTCGAAAGGGAGCACCTTTTCATCTCGTCTTGACCCATGAAGGAAATAATATTTGACCTTCCGGAGAGGCCCTGTGTATGAAATTGCTTTACCGTGTCATCAAAAGCTTTTCTTTCACTCTTTCATATCTTTATTGGACACTCAGGTGATATTTGTGCAACCCGAAAGGATAACGCAGAACAACATGGCTTAGTGTTACAATAAGTATTTATTAAAGTTAAAATATCTTTCGCACTGGTTAAAAATTAGACACTTCCTTCCACCATGAGCGCCTTAGGATCTAATGTTTTTAACATGGTTGAAAATAAACACTCTTTGAAATCCAACATTTTCACCCAACATTCTCTCATTGTAATCATATTAAAATGTCACATCCAAGTTACTCGGGCGGAGACAAATTTGACAGACAGGAAAACGTTTGAGAATGGAAATTGAAATCATGAACTTTCTTGAAATTTTGTTCGACTGCCTTGACCTGCGGTTTCATTTTTTGTTTTTTAAATTTAACATTCCTGTTTCTGAATTTGCCTTTTTAAAAATAGCAGCACACTTAACAGCTGGTGATCATTTTTGCTTGACCAAAGTATTCAACTTTTGAGCTCAACTGTCTTCCACGGCACTTTATCATTTGCAAGACTCTAGGGACCCACAATTAAACACCAATTCTAAGCATTTGGAGACAAATGTGACTTTTCCTCCCCCACACACATTTTCAACCAAAAAAGGATTAATGGTCCTTTCTTGCCTCAGTCCTAAATTTACGAAACATACAAACATGGATTAATAATACAAGCAGAGGACTGAAAATGTCAGACCGATGCATCAGTAAGAAAACATTAACAGTAAATACATATCTTCTTGTTTTTATCATTTACAAACCATACACTTTTAATATTTCACTTTTTCCTTTTCCTTTTTTTTCCCGTCCATGCCATATGAGAATTGTGGATTACAAAAGTACCTGAACAAATTGCTTGTATACTAGCATGCATAGCTATTTGAGATTTACACCCTATTTACATACGTGAACTATGACGATAGGGATCTGCGAACGTTAGTTTACCTGTCTATGTTTCAGTTATGGTTTTTATATGGAGAACAAATGCGGTTTGTAGCGTACACCGTACACCCTACAGAACATGCACATTCATTAAAAGAGAATGTTTCGATGGCCTAAAAAACATTTTAATCCTCAGTTGTTGCAATAGGAATAGCTTAATTCTGTAACAGGCGATGGATGTGACCAATGCCACAACATTGCATAACATTTTTTTTCCTCTTTTTTTTAAACTTGTCTCTATTACACGCTGGTCTCTGTACACGGGGTACTTGGAAAAGTTAATTTATGATGTTAACTGTGCCGTGAAGGGAAAAGCAAATAGGAAAGCGCATGCACAGCACCAGGGAAGGACATTAAGCTGAGGCCATATCTTTCTCCCTCTGTCTGTCCAGTGAAAACATCATGTAAGAAGACACATCACCATCCATCATCGCAGACAAACTGAGAGGGACTTTTAGTGGTGATCCGACCCCTGGCAGGTACACACCTCTGACACTATTCGTTTTGCTCTATGGGAAATGCAATACAAGGAAAAAAAAAGGCATTCTTTGGAAAGTTTTCTTTACAAAAGCAATGGAGTTTTGTCATTTAATCAACAATAACAGGAAACTATATTACAGTGGGTTATATTGATATGTACATTTAAGCATAGGTTACCATCTGGGTAAGCAAAGGAAGACATGGATATAGTTAGTCTGGAGACAGTGTTTATGATTCATGGCTGGGTCACCTCATGGGGTATTGCAGTCACAAAAGATATTGCTCAGTAAGTAAGAAACACATCAGTATCATATCCTCAGGTCTCGTCACAAGTACAGGTCCGTTGTCCACACTCAGCTTCTCGGAGAGGCAGTCCTGTTTCCTCACTTGAGGTCCATGAACACTCGATTTCACATAACCGCTTACGATAAAGGAGGCAAGTGACTCCAGGAGCATGTTAATGTGCTTTCCCATGAAGCTTATCTCAGACTGGGGTCACAGAGGCCAAGTGGCAAGGGGCTGATCGCCATTGCAATAAGGCCCTAGAAGCCGTTAACGCAGCTTACGACCCCTCTGACGATAACGGAGCCAGCCCAAGGCCTACTTTTTTTGAATAATCAAAGTCTTCATTCAAACCCGTGTGGGAAATAATATCCACCTTTACAACAGTATAGGGCGTACTCAAATTAACCTCTGCTAACTGAAATGGGGGCCATTTTGATGTGATATGAGGAGGCGTAATTGTCGACCAGCAGCAGTTTTTACACTAAATACAGTCCACAATCCCAGTGGCCCTCTTCAACGAGACGGGGTGTTTTAATGCCATTTTAAATGGAGTGGAACACAAAAAAACTGTTAAAAAGAAAAAAAAAAGACATCCTGGATCTACAGTACGGCCCCACCCCTCCGCGTTTTGATGTAAATTGTTTCAGTCATGTTTACATAATTCTGCTTGCCAGCTATCATGATTGAAATTGAAACCAGCTCCCCAGCTGTGAGAACAAAGCAATCCCAAGTCAAGTGTTAGTCGTATCGCATCACACGTGTGCAAATGTACATTTCTTTTTGCAGTCCGCAACACTTTTTTGTCAGGTCCGTTTGATAGTCTGTTCATTAAGTGGACGGCTTTGTTAGCATTAGGTTGTCCCCTGCTGACCTCCACTTTCTGCCGTGTCACAGAGGAGGAAGGGATACATGTATAACTGTCTTGATTGCTACAAACGTTTCACTACTCTTAAACTGAAGGATTACGCCTTCTTCACAGCAGGGAGAATAGCGCGCATCCGACCTTCTCCTCTTAAGCCATTTGCCTCATTCACATTGTGAATCATCAAGTCCAGCCAGCAGTTGTAACAGCCTCCGATACCTCCGTCTGAATAGGAGCAAAGCGTCTTTGCATGGCTTTAAATAAGCCACTCTCAGCTGCCAGCAAGTCCATTTGATATTTTTTAAATACATTAGCTTCATCAATTGTGCTTTAAAGCATGCAAATCGCATTGTAAATCAACCCTGTCAGAAAGCAGCCTTTAACAGCTAAACATTGCGGGGTGGAACACCACCTGTCTACACCTTCTGGCCATTTATTTATTTCAACAGCAAGATTGTATATATTCATAAATCCCTCCCTTTCTTGCTTTGAACAAAGTCAATATGTTTTGTCCTTCATACTGTCGGATTCCTTTATAGGGCTTCACAAAAAAAGTTGAAAGCATCTGCTTTGCGCCCCCTTTAACTATTCAGAGGCTAAACGTTTGGTTTACAGCATTTAATCAATGGCATTACTCGCAGGGCCGCTCATTTTTTTTTTTTTTTAATCCGATTCTCCATATTCCTCCTTAAATCTTCTTGGGCGACGACATCTCAGCGAACGGCTTGATGGCGAAGGGTTCATAACAAGGCTGAAGCGTATGCGCTGGCCAAAATAAGGAGGGAGGATGGGCTTTAAATGCGCTAATATTCATCCCTGTCATTAGCTGTACAGTATGGTCTAAGGCGGGATGCTCAGTCTTAGCCGCTTCATACAACTAATCTAGTGTCTGTCTGGCTCTCATCTGTTTATATCATGCCATCTTGACAAAGTGAATATTTCTATCAGCAACGCAATACTGTATGCAGTCAATTGTCTGTCAACACACGTGCATCGCTTCCGAAGAGTAGTTTTTTTGCCCAAGGGTGGTGGTTAAAAGCAGAGCTATTGCCATTAGTTGTCTCACTGTAATCCTGTCACCTTTGACCACACTACCCCAAACATGTCTGGCTTGAGGTCACTGTTAATTGTGACGCCCCACCAGCCATCAGACACTTTGCGTCCATGTGACAGACAACACATTTTCGTTATGATGCAAGGTTGTGGTTTTACAACTATTCTTGATCGCAAGTGAAACGAATACAACTTTGTTTTAAATCCAACAGAGGCTTTCTTGTGGTCTTGGATTTTAGCACTTATTCTGTTACTGTACTTATCCTCTCCATTAAAAATTGTTTTTAATAATTGCCCCGCCCCTGTGAATCAGTTTCCATGGTCCATAAACCCAGTGGTGTCATTGATGGGGTGTTTAGTCGGATAGACACATACTTTCCAACTAGTTGAATGAATAGGTAAGATGTTAATCAATCCATTAAAGGCCACATAAGTTAATTAGCTGACAGTGCACTAGGGTAGACAATATCCTTCATCCTGACTGACACTTATGGACTCCCGGCACGGAAATGTGCAGCTACAACGTTAATCAGTAAACTCATCTTTAGTAAATATGATTACACTTGGGCTGGTCTGATGGGAAAATGAATCGATGAGTTTATTTACCGATAGTTTAGAATGATGTAAATTGTGTTGAAAATGAGAGCGTAGAAATGCTAAACAATAGGAGCAACATCTCATTAAGAGATGGGTGGAAAAGCTGATTCAGTGGAGCACAAAGGAGAGAAAAGTAGACTCGTGGTTGACTCTACATCCATAGTTGCCTATCATTTACATGCCAACAGAACCCCCCTCCCACCCACATATCCATCATGTTAATATACCTACAACATGGCCAACTGGGTAATATATCTTTGACCTGTGATTACGCTAACAGCTTATTGTTTGCACACTGAACAATCCCATTATGTCAACGATCTGTTTACATACTGTACCGCCTCGCTCTCTAGATTAGTCTGTGTGCGTCCAAGCGTGTGCGTCTGGCCGCGAAAATGACAGATTTTTCTGTGTTTGTGTGCTCATACTCTATTTTCTTCTGCATATTGTTCGCTCTACCTCTTTTGACTGTTGGCATACATCTTGATCCTGGCAGGGTCTTGGCTCAGCAATTCTGCCCAATGGTCACATCAGGAACCTTCTGCAGATACTGTATTTTAAAAGGCATTGTCTTTAATTAACCCTTTCGTGCACCAATAGTGATCACCTGTAACCTGATAACATGATAAGTTGTCCACTGGAGTGACCGCCGTCCCTTAAAGGGTTAAACAGTGGTAGGAAAAGCAGAGCATCGGAGTTTGGGAATCATATATGTAACCTCCACTCCAAGCATCTGGGTGAACCGATGGCAGTGCTAATTAGCACAAAGTAAACGTCAAGCAGGACATGGTCATGACAGCCCTAGATTGTTAGCAGCAGAATATGCTCGCAAAAAAAGGTAAATGAGGGGAGTCGAGCTCTTCAATGTTGCTGTTGATCGCAAACAATTACCTTTAAGTGCAAACGGACCAAAAGTGCACTCGACCAAATGTTGGATACTTTCAGAACTTCTACTTCAGTTATGGACTTCTCTGGCAGCGTTTCGACTCGCTGAGATGTACAAATCCCTTTGACGTTGGATGAATAGACAGCTGCTGGCAGGATGCCCCGAACCACTTTGTGAGCTGCCATTTAATTGGCGCGCCCCAGTTCGCTTTGCCTTCTTCTCTTCTCCCACCCACGCACATTGTGACCAGGTTGTGTGGAACATCAAAAGTGAGGTTACATCTTCTTTAATAAAGGTTTTAAGAGTTATGGACTCTGCTGCTGCCTATTCGCCTGCGGTGCAACATTCACTATTGGAATAGGTGAGCTGAAACTACATGAGTTGTGATGAGACCTACGGTATGTAGTGATCAAGTTCCAACACAACATGCAGCATCTCTGGCTATACATTGTGGAAATACTGTACATATATACAGTGGTATATTTGAGCAGTGCCGTGTTTTGGTTGTGAACCGCTTAGCCCGTGCTAGCTTATTTCATCGAGCGTCCAAGTGAACACTTGTTTTATTTCCTCGAGTGAAACGTCCGCTTGTAGCATCCAACAATGCATGGTTCTCCTCGCGTCATGCAGCAGGAAAGCAGATCGAAGGAGTCGGAAATAAGTGACAGACGCCTCTGTGCAGATCACTCACTGAGAGGTAGGGGGCGTTATATGGTGGACCTGCAGTGTTCAGGTTCCCTGTTGACCGTGTAAAGGCTGTCTTTCGTTCCCACTGAGGTTGTCCGTCCACTGGTTTGGCATTTGATCTGTCAGGCCATTTTGGTTATCATAATGGTCCACAGAAGACAGAGGTGTCCTCGTTGACATTGCAATCGAGGAGGTGTTCTTTGCCTCCATTTATTAGGTCAGAATGAGAGCGCCGACATCCATGCAAAGAAAAAAGTTGCCACCTAAACGACGCATTGGGGCAGGAATGATGGAAACATCTGAATCACACCGGCATGAAGAAACTTTTTCCAAGCCATGTTGAACACTTGAAACACAGACATTTCCCTTTCGCCGCGGTTTCATTTTTACCGGTAGAAATTGTTTGTGATTTTACCTTGTAACGTCACAAAAGCTTATCTACAAATAGTTTTACCTCGATGTAAGATCTTAATGCAGTCTAGCAAAAAAGACATAATAGTGCCCCACCCCCCTGCCCCGAGTGTTTGTATTAGAAAACAAGTTAAAGTTTTGTTGGAAATCATTTCTAAAATATCCACATATGAATGTTGCGATCTACAATATGGTACTGAAGAACTGCCGTGATACACTATGCAGTGTATAGTGTTTCATGCTTTTCTCTTCATTCTTCTCTATTTACATGTACTAAAGAGAATACTGAAGGGGGAAGACCAGGCCAGTAATAATTAGAAGCAACTTTTTTTTTTTTTTTTTTTTACAGTCCCAATAAGCTGACGAGAAATGATACTGGAAATGATAATTACATGGTGTCTGGAACGAGAAGGATAGTGGCTTCATTTGGAAAATGGTGGGCCGTGAGGACTATACACAGTCATGAAGGTTTATGGGATGGTGAGAACGACTTGGTATGCGGCCCGCATTAGGAGTGTGGGTACGGTTTTATTATGATCTATTTACAGAAGCATGCATTAGTGAGGTTCCTGCCGAAAGGAAAATAGTCCTCCTGATGTCACTGTCTCTTGAGTGTAGTCTTTTTTTTTCTTTTTCTTTTTTTCCCCTTTTTCAGGTTTTGTAGAAAAAAAAAAGCTGGAAGCAAAATATCAGGGAAGAGTCAAAAGTAGCAATTTGGAGGGCTATCAGCCGGTCTGTCTTCCATCCCCCTGGCGAAGACATTTTTGAATGTTGTGCTTTGTTGGTGTCTTCATGCGATTGGGCAGCCGCTCTGATGTCCTCACTGCTCACTTGTGGAGTTGTCTGAAAAAAGTAAGAAGGGAGAGGGTGGGAACACACAGAAAAAAGAAAAGTGTAGTTACTAAGTGTGATTCAGACAACCACATTCTCACACATGTGTTGCCGTGCTTCCATACAATCGCCATAATGTTAAGTATGAGAAACTGAAGACCGCATTACGAGCTGTATGGTACATTTGTCTCAGCCCTGCAGGAATTATGGTGACATACAGTGAGTCACGGTCACATTATATATGGGGTGGGGAGGGCTCTGCTGTCACTGATGCCAGTGTAAAAAACAAAGGCAGAGTGACCACCCTGTGAGTGTACACGGAGAGCCCACTTGGCAGAGATGCAGAGCGACAGTGTCGTCTGCACGGGGGTTGACTCTTCATTCAGCTTCAATTAAGGCCAAAGGTAGACGAGCGATCTTAACATTGGCGCTACTCCAAGGTGTCCGTGTAGCATGTTAAGTTTTGTTTGTTGTGTTTCATGCTGCACACATACAGTACGTAAATGTTTATGAAAAACACAAAAGAGCCATTTAATATTTACTGCTTATTTGTGGCATACTGAGAATGATTTTTTTCAGTTCTTGTAACCTTTGACACTGTTCCTTGCTATGTCCGGTGTTCATATTCAGACGGTCTAAGTTTTTGTTGTGTCATAGATTCAGTCATATCAATTGCCTCTCTCCAATCCCACTTCAAACCACGGATTGCTACAAGCACTCCATCGCTGCATTGTCCACCTTTTGCACAGCAGAGAGCCAATAACCTCACCGCAGAGATCACAGCTATTGCCCCGGGCATGCTACATCCACTCTGAGAGAAAAAGCAGCAGTCAGGACTCCGCAGCTCCTCAAGAGTCAACGTGGTCCCAGGGTGTGTGATAACAGAGTATGTGATGGGAATGCAGGGCCATTTGGACCTGCAAAGCCAGGTGTTAGCACTTCAGCTCACCGCCTCATCAATAATTGACAGAGGCAAACCAATCAGAACAATTTGCTCCCCGCAGCGAAGTGCTAGAGCAGCCTAACATTGGTGAATCATTAATGAGGCAATTAGTAGAAATGGTTAGACAGTTCGCCCTCACTGGCGACGCTCTTGTGACGCAACAGCGACAAGTCTCCTCATATGGGCACTGTGGATGATGGAGTGACGTGCAGACCGACGCAAGCTGAAGCACCAGATTGCTTCAAGACTGAACCAAGCGAGCCATCTTCGACTGCAAGCGTAACTTGCCGTGGTGCCAGTTCTCCATCTGTTGACCACAGCTCAGAGCGCCAATAATGGGAACAAACCCAATTGGCTATTACCATGGGAGATTGACCTTTATTGGCGGTTGTTACCATTGCACAGACCAGCAGATGCCGTCTCCTGGGTGATTCAAGTGTGGGAGAGCCTTTATGGACATGGATAAAATCGACCTCAGTGACATCACTCAAACATGGAGGGGAGAAAACAACAAGAACAATAACAGCAAAGATGACGATTGCCTTTGAAGAGCAGAGATCCCGGACTGTTGTTTGAGTGGAAAATCAAAGCCCCAAGGGAGCTCCTCACAAAGCCTCATCGATCGACCATATTGGAACCATTTTATAGTTTATCAATGCTCCTCTGCCCGCTTTCTCAGCCATGGGTGTAGTACACGCTCAATTAAACCAGCAACCTTGATCTCAGAAGAAACCGTAAAAATGCAAACTGCTGCAAGAATATTTAGCGGAATCATAGGCTCTTGCTTAAATGGAAAAAAATATATATACATTTTATTGTGGTTGCACACATAAAAAAATCTGGATCCAGATACAGTACAGTCCTTTTTTTAAAAGTAGATATATAATGTTCTTAAATGCATCTGGATTCAGATTATTTTATTTCATGCAACCACTTGACAAAATAAAATTAAGTAGATTAAATAAATCTTTTGTCATTGTAATAACAGTGTAGTAACATAAATACGGCTTCTAAATTTGACATGCCATATAAAAGAGTGTTGTGCCCGATGAGTGGCTGGAGATCCATCGAGTATATACCTCATCCCTTCACTGACTCCCCATACATTTTAGAGTTATCTTCAAAATCCTCTTATTTGTTTTCAAATCTCTAAATAATCTCGCGCCACCTTACCTCTCTGAGCTCATCCGCCCCTAGGCACCTGCCCGGCGCCTCAGGTCTGCGGACCAGACATTATTAGAAGTGCCAAGAACTAAACTGAGGCTCAGAGGGGCTCGAGCCTTTTCTGTTGCTGGTCCCTCTCCCTGGAATGACCTCCCACCGAACATTCGTCAAGCCTCCTCGCTGCCCATCTTCAAAACCCTCCTCAAAACTCACTTGTATTCTCTGGCATTCGACTCAGCATGACTTAGATTTGTTCTTGGTTTTACTGTTTGGTGCTTTCTACCGTCTTTATTACCGATTTGTTTTACTGTTTATTGTATATGTTAAATTGCTCCATGTACAGCACTTTGTATGCGGCAATGGCTGTTTGAAAGTGCTCTATAAATACAGTTGACTTGACTTGACTCAACTCTCGCCTAAATTCATCTATGATGCGGTATATAGAAAAAAAAGGCAGGAAAAAGAAAAAAAGGGTGGATGGATAGATGACTGTCTGTTGAGGTTGGGCTTTTGTTCATTGTTTATTTTTTAATAATCTTCAATTATGTGAAGTTGGTTGTTGGATGATGCCTTCCAAGAATGTCAAAATGAAGATCTACTACAGTACTTGGTTGCAATAATAGTGGAACTGTTGATTCCCTTTTAACGACACTGGAAGAAAAAATGGTGTGTTGTATTTTCTAAATTTTATTTCATCAAGTGGTTGCACAAAATAAAATCATCTGGATCCAGAAACATTTTTGAAGTTGATGAATAGTCTATATTTTTCCAGGTACATTTGAGAAAGTCGACGTAGAGTCTACTCAAAAAACATGTTATCTGGATCCAGATGACTTGGCCAAATAATTTCAAGTCAATTCAGCAGAAACTTTTTTTGTGTAGTTTGACCAACATTATATCAGCTCAGAGGAGTTTCGCAACATCTACAGAGACCTCCAGTGTAAGACAACCAACTACTGTGTGTATATGCTCAATGCTGGCATTGAAACAGGAGTTCAGAGAGAGATTATCCTCTCATATTGAAATTTTTTTAATCACTTTTCTGTTGTCTTTGCATTTTATGAATGACTTTGAAACCCAGCCGCACATCATTGATAAGAGGCTTGGTCAGGCTGTATTGCTGATATTGACACGTGTCTTTTTAATGGTTGCTATCCACTTTTATAGCCCTCTCCGGATGTCATTGGGGAAAACAGGAAATTTGGTGGATGGCTTGAGAGAGTCATAACCCTGGCGCCTTTGTGTTTTGAGATTAACATGTTATTAAGATAGTAAATCCATTTTTATTAAACAGGAGTGCAAAACAAAGGAGCGCTGAAGTTTGTCATAACGCTTTTCGGTAGCCACCCACTGAAGCATGTCTTTGCTATAGGTGATGATGACTTATTTATCTACCTTGAGAAATCAGTCACACCTGAAGCGTACAGTATACCGTTATTAGTGTTCAAATTGTTGTTTTTTAACATTTAAAAGATTGCAAGTGCATTGCATTGAATCGAGCCAAACCGAATTGTTGTACTTTGAAATATATTGCGATACCTATCGACTCTTTTTCATTTATTGAAGAGAAATATATTTTAGGGCGGCCCGGTGGTACAGTGGTTCGCGCGTCGACCTCACAGTGCAACCTCTCACACCAACAAACTCCACCCTCCATATTTCCCAGCATTTACTGGAGGAGAAATAGGAGGAGTCATGTACGAGCTTTAATAGCCTTTTTATTGTTTGCATTTTACCCAACAAATGCACCGCCGAATCAAACATTGGGGTTGACCTCAACCATGCATTGAAAATGAAGTTCTGAGCCAGTGGCTTCATAATTAATGCTGGGCACCAAGAGCATGTGGGCAAACGGTTTTGACTCTTTCGCTGATGCTTTATCTTGTATTGATAATTTTTCATCCAACAAGCCTGCAAAGTCTTGATCTGTGAAAGATGGAAAAACGCGTCAGGGATATTGGAAATCTAATGCAATTTTACAGGAAGTGGAAGCTCCATGGTTTCATTGACAGCCATAATGGGAAGATGAAAACAACGGAAACATGTTTGGCGAGATGATTTATACGCTCCTTGGGTTTTTTGTTTTTTTTTAAACAAAGTGAATAGCTGTGTGGGCATAAAATACTATAATACACACACACACACACACACACACACACACACACACACACACACACACACACACACCTTGTACATTTGAATACACACCACTTCATGATTTTCCCAGCAACTTCAGGGCTGTGTCACTCGAATAAGACCAATCTTCGCTTCAGCACAAAATCGGTTTTGTATTTCTTTCCACAAATAAATAAAAATCAGCAAGTAAAAGGAGGGAATAATAATGAAATGGTAAAAGTGAATCAAAATGAAAGAACAAAAACATAAAAGATTGAATCAAATTTAGATGTGCAATAAATAAATACATGTTCAGTATTGATTACCGTAATTAAATACGTTTATTCCTAAACGTTTTCCATTTCTTGGTAATTTCACATACAGTTGCCACAGATCCTTAGACGCAAATATTTATGGCTCCTCTGCTAGTTCAACTCCATCCTTGGTTCTTTTGTCATCTGCTCAAATACAGTAGTCCACTGAAAAAAGATACTAGAATTTTCCTTGACATTGACTTTTGTTGCTTCTTGTTTTTGCACCTCTGTGTAAATGGAAATCCTTTTTAAAATGCCACTGGTGTGTGGAATTCAGAACGCGAATAAGTAAAAAGTCACATTTTCATAGGAAACGCTAACCACAGTTACTAACCATCACCCAACGTAATGTTTATGCCTCAGTGGTAATATGTATCTATCATGTTTAATGCCCAAATATTATTGTTTTCAATTCATATAAAACATGTTTTAATTGAAAATGCAAAGCGCTTTATTATATTTGAATTATGTCACATTGTGCCTATTTACATGCACAGCTGGAAAAAAAATGGAGTGGGTCAACGTTATGTTTACTTTATGAGTTCTCCAGACAGTTTGAAATGTTTCTTCCTTGTTCAAAATGGTAAAAGAAGCCACTGAATTTGAAAGAGTGCTCAAAAACGCTTTTTGATGCTTGATGGGCAATAATGTGTTTGTTTGGTCCAAATAATGTACAAACTTGACTCATTATATTCTTCAGGCTCCTCAAAAAAAAAAATAGTTGTGATCCTTAGTTCAGATAAGCGCAGTTTTACAGGCCAGCGGGTCAAGTGGGTTGTGACTCAGCGCAGCACTGTGGAAAGTCGTCAACATTTCTTTCATCGCTGAGTAAAAAGCCCTGCGGTGGAAACTCTAATCAGATACACTGCACCCACATCATCATTCATCACTTATAGATAATAAAATCTGTACGTTATGATGGACCGCTAAGGAAAATCTCGATCCAGTGAAAATGGGTTTTAACTAGTTAGTATACGTTTGAGTTTTTGACTTTGGAGAGACCCAATCTGGAGGTGCCGTGCACATCTTGACACAAAGCAAGCAGCGGTTTCCTTCATGGAGTGTGTCACAACTTTGACCTTGAAGAGGTGTGAATGTGACTAAACTCGGAACAGCAAACTATCAAAAATAAATAAATCTTGCGATGGCTCGGCTGCGTATTTTGAAGAATGACATTTCAAAATCGCTAACTTTATGAAAACATTGTTGTGATATATATCATTGTGTTCAATCCCGCTAAAATGTAAATGCTGATTATTAGATTTAGACAGCCTACACGTTAAGAGTAGTTTGCCTACAAGTGCACACACACACACACAGGCAGGGTTGGTGTGTGTGCATATACGTTATTGAAAACGTCATGGTGTCTCGCAGTGGGGGAAAAGTGACAAATGTGACCGAAAGTGGGGATGTGACATTTCGAGCGGGCATTTAAAAAGCTCAATGGATCATCTGTCAGCTTTAAATAAGAACAGGTTGAGCGAGACGGACAAAGACGAGGTGTTCAAAGGAAACAGGAGAAAGATGAAACTCGGACTGCGACGAGCGTTTCTGTGATATACTGTATCCCCCATGAAGCCCCGTGGCTGCTCCGAGCCTGCGGCCGGACACGATCAAGTACCTGAGAGAATGCGATGCATTTAACAGTGCACGCTATTTTTAAATGGCGGCACTTCAAAAAGAAATAAGGAAGACTCGCTCAAATAACCGCATTACACTTCATCCAATCCTTCTCTGATTGGCACATTCCATCCATCTTTTAAGGTCTTTTTCACCTGCAAATAAACAAGTGGCGGTCACAGACCAAGCGCCGCCATTCCCACTCCTCTACAGCGAGTGTCGTCACGTGTGGGTTAAACGCTGGGCGGCCTGTCCTCTCGTCTTCCAGGGTCCCATAATGTTCGCCTCTGGGGATCAATACCCATCAGCCCGCTAAAACAAATACATTTATCAAAGCCTGATAGGTGTGCGCTGTACCTCGTAGCAACAGCGTGTTACATCAGATCGCAGGCCCAGATACGGAGGAGCATCCAGCAGCTGGAGACGCTCCTGCCAGACTGCGCTCTGGCGTTTCTGTTAAACTGGTCGCATAACACGCGGCGTTGCTTTTGAGCAAGATGATGACAGGGATTATGGCAACAAAAAAAAAGGGCTGATCTTTCTCCGTATTTTCAATCAAGTCAGCTCTGTGGCATTTATAATTTCATCCGAGCGAAATGTTCCTTATGTCCACCCTCTGCTGCAGATAAAGAACAGGCGTTTGAGTAATTATCGCCAAGGAACATTTCATTGCCGCGTTTTAAACTGTGTAGCGAGCAGTGACAAACGAAGGAGCATTTTAATTCCTATCAGGAGGGAAAACGCATTGCTGGAACCAATGAAGTCAACTCTCACATTCTGCCTCTGACTGAGACCATCTGGACCAAATAAATTTTTTCCCTTTGAATCAACATCTGTTGAAAATTACACGAGCGACACTTAATCTCGATACGGTCCTCCTTTTATTTTTGCATTTGCTCTAAAGTCAACTGTGTTTGTTGTGCACTTTAATTTTTTATGGCAGATTTGATCACAGAAAAAAGAAGGGCATTCAGCCGTGCGTAGCCTTCTGCCATGGAAAGAAAAAAAATAAAAATCAATTCTCCAACACCTTGAATCTGTAGCCATTTCAAAACCTTTTCCACCATTATTGTGACCTATACCCTGTACAACTCGACCATGGGGGAAATATACATATTTGCAAGAGTAAGACAAAATATAGAGATCAGTTGGTGGTTATAATGAACAGTTGGACATTGTGCTGACTGTCAGCCCTTCTGCTGCTCGAGATAGCAGACAAATAAAATAAAACATAATGTCAGGAAAAGCCTCCAAGAACATCTGGCGTTTGTCTGGGGCTACTCAGGATTTCAACTGGTGGCTGGGATATGATGGCTCCCATTTAATCAGGTTAATGTGATTGGGTAATTTTCAACAGTTATTTATTTTTATTCACCATCTTTTTTTATTTTTTTGTCATTCAATCGTAAAAGTTATATTACTGGTAGAACACATTTTGAAATAATTGATCTTGGTGTATTTATTTAGTTATTGTTTTGGCATGACAAAAGCCTTGCATTTGAACAGGCGTGTGTAAACTTTTTTTTCAATAATGTTAAAATATTACTTGAATCATTGCATGGGCAGTTCCTAAATGTGGTCATTGGTGACCATTTGGAATCTGGAACAATTCCTTCAAAATCTGCTGACTTGCAATGGGAAATTTAGTTCAGAAAGAACAACTTCAAAAAAGTCAACCAGCACGACAAACAAGATTATGTTCCTCTTTGGAGATTCCACTGTAAATTTTGATCAAGAGTCAAGTGTAGGACACATCCATTTGAATGAATCGGTCACAGGGGTCAAATTCAAGGCCCGGGGGCCAGATCCGGCCCGCCACATCATTTTACGTGGCCCGCTGAAGCAAATAGATCAGGTCAACTTGCATGATGCTGGCGAAAATCTCTACCAAAATAAAATTTTTTTTTTGCATGTAATAAATAAGAGATGTATTGTCAGCATTTTCTGGTAACCTAATCCCTCATTACAATAACTTAAACAATCGTTGAATAAACCGCTATTGACTTTTTAAATTTGGTTTCAGTCATGACGGACCTCCAAGGGAAACAGTAACTAAAATGTGGCCCACTATGAGTTTGACACCTCTGCTATAGGTCTACTACACAAAAACATGAAAGACTTTTCCTTGGCCCAACCACACTTCTATGAAGTTTCAGGCAAATTAGTTGAGCATGTTTTTGTGTAATTTTCCTAACAAAAAAACCCAAAACTATAAACTTTACCTTTCTGGTAGTGATGGCAATCCACCACGTGTTTTCTGTAGTTCCCTACATCTTCCCTCCTCCTTCTTGTCCTCTCTCTCTCGCTCTCTCTCTTGCCGGCGTGATCGACAGCCTGACCGTGTCTGTCAATCTGTCAGGAGCTGACACTTTTACAACATATACACTATAGGGATGGTACCATCACTCAGTAACGATTGAGCTCTGCGCTGAAATCTAAATACAGAGTGAAGGAGATGTAAAGGAGCAAATAAACGAGAAAGAAAAATAGCGTTTGTGTCAAAAAGAAAGAAAAAAGCAGGCAGGCAGCCAAGGTCAGCTTGTGCATCCCAGTTTTACATTAGAATGTATCATGTCACTTTTTCAACATTGTCAGAATGTTTTGAGCTAACATTTCCGCCTATGGAGGTGGAATCATTGGTCTTGTGTCTTTCCGCTGGCCGGTGAATAATTTGTTCCATTGCAGTGGTGACACTTAACATAATCGCGAGCTACAATTACAGAGGAACAGAAATATTAGACTCGATCCAACCAAATGGAGCAAAAGATCTGGCCGTAGCTTGTTAATTTATTGTGCTGTTTTCTGCAGTTTTGCTCAAATTTATTACAAGGGGAAATGTACAGTGGGAGGACTTTTCGATGATTAACTGGACACTTTGTTTTCCACCTGCAAGTTTGAACGTGCACCAATCCTGATGTCACATGTTCCCCATATTCTTATTGGAATTACTGTAAGTGATATTTAGTATGTAACAAAAACGTAACAACAGTTTTTGTTATTCTGGAATGACTAAAGCACACTGTGTACACGCTGCTTTATTTAATTGGATACCAAACAAACTCTTTAGTGCTCTGTAACATGGCCTGATTGTTTTCAATGCGATTTTCACCCGGGTTAGGGATTGCTTTTCAAGAAGAATTTTAAATGCGTTTGAATTCGACATGAGCATAGGTTAATGAATATGTGTAATATACGTCAAATGAATCATAAACTGCAGTCTCCCCTTGAAACCAGGAGGCAAACGCTGTGCCGAGGAGAGCGGAAAAGGAGCAAATCTGCCGCTCTGTTTGCAGCGAACAGAAACAGAAGCATCCTGCCACCCCGCACTGTCATATGGGAGGCAGGTTCCCACAAACACATGCTTAATGACTCGATTTATTCACTCTGTCACCATCTCTTCATTTTTTCCGCTCTCCTTTTGCCAACTGATTAAACCGGACGCACTTCCGGCTCTCGCTTTTCAACAAAACGTGCAAACTCTTATTGAATCGGGGAAATAAGTCCCTACCCAGATTTCCAAGTCATGTTCTCAAGTAGTTCTCCATGATAAGGACACATTATTAATATCAATTTTTTTTTCCTTGTGCCATTCATGCCACACCGTTGAATGTTGTTCAAGCATCGATCGCACGGTTGCGCTGGAAGGTCTCTCAAATGTTCGATTCTCAAATCCATACTGACAGGTGATGACATGATGGAGGTCGGACTGCACAATTAATTGTGTCTACTTCCCTTTCTCTTCTCCTTCGTCTCGTTGTCCAATCACTCTCTGCCTTATACGTTTTGCTCCCCCATCACTTTCTCCACTCGTCGCTGCGATGTGTTGAGCGCGAGATGTCAGATTATTTCCCAGCAGACACTGCGCAGTGTGACAGAGGACTGGAGCATTATATCACTAGATGACACCTCCTCTGCCTCTAACCCCCCCCCCCCCCTCACCCTCCACCACACCGCCCCGCAGACAACATCAAATATCGCGGGCCCTTTTGATCACTTAAAAGGCTTATATTAGGAGAAGAGCCGGTGCTTAAACAAAAGCAAACACACTGTTTCATCTGTCACATTTGTCAGTGGGCCATATGTGCGGTGTGAGAATTTTTCTGTCAGAAAGGCCCTAAACCACATAACGTCACGTGTGGGACACCAAAGGCTCTCGATTAGAACTGGAAACCTGTATTATTGAATAAGACATGTTATTTTACTGTGAAACATTAACCAGGCCACAACATTAGATACAATTGCACTAATGAGAGCCAATCCAAGGGCAGCAAAAACTATACAGTGTTTATTTACAATTTCTGGTGATTTTATATTCATCAGTTCGTCAGGGCAACCTTGTGCTATTACAAAAACTACACACAGTTAGTGTTTTGGATTGTGAAACTTGAAGTCCAGTGTCAAATTCAACCGCTCTTCTTTTTGTGTCGAGGTCCACTCTCCCCCCCAGACCAATAATTCCAAAGTCTTTGCTTCCCAAGCGTACATGGCAGCGTACCACAAAACACAATATTGAGTCTGCACCAGGGATTCATACTGCAGCCTCTCGCAGGATTTATGGTATGTTAGGAAAGAAAGAAAAAACAGGGAGAAAGAGGAAGACAAACAAATAATGCTCACCAAAGTGATGGGCTCAATAAAAGAAATCATCATGCTTTCGTAGTGCGACAATTATTATTGTGTTCCTCATCACATAATGACTTGGAACAATGCCATTAATGGTATTATTGGCTGGCCCCCAGAATAGGGTGTATAAGCTTGATGAAGCTTTTTTTTTTTAATCCATAATTCATTCCAATGCATATTTGTTTTGATCTGTGTGTTGTAAAAACACCTTAAGGTTTTTGTTTAGTTATTTTTTTTGTGATGACTGATTGGTGTCAGGACGATCCGGTTGTCGACTGGTTAGCGCGTCGGCCTCAAAGTGCAGTTTGCCTGTTCTCCCCATGCCTGCGTGGGTTTTATGCGGGTACTCCGGCTTCCTCCCACATTCCAAATACATGCGTGGCAGGCGAGTGGGACACTCTAAAATCATAATCAGGTTGTTCATTCAGACGCTGGATGAATGCTCACAATTCAACATTCTGGAATGTAACGGGAATGATCACTCTCGTCACGTTTGGGCGCAAAAGTATACAGCCGCCGTCTTACAGGCAGGCTTCTGAGAAAGCGCTAGAATTCAAAGTTAGCTTCACTTTGTTTTGGGTGTCCGCACCGACCTTCTCTAATGTTCTTCCTCCTCCTCCAATGCCTCTTCCTCCGCCTCCTCTCTCTCGCTCGCTCTGACGGCTCAATAACAGGTGCCATGCTAAGAGAGCTGTTACAGCCGTCCCTGAGTGGTTGTGTCAGCAGCAATGTTGGGTTTGAGCTTTCCAACCTGCTAACCATGCAGGAAAAAGGAAAAGGGAGAAGGAGGGGAAAAACCTCTCCCAAGTCCCCAAATTATGCCCGCTGGGAGCCATCGTGTGCTAAATTTCGCCGGGTGGTTCTTCGCTGTTTTCTATCTTTTGGCTTGCGGACTCTGATTAACAGACACGGCCATATTGGGCCTTTCTGCATGGAAGAACCCCAGCAGCTGCGTTCAGCAGAAAAAAAAAATGGCTCCACATAATAAAGAAACATAAACATCCCAATTCAAAGCTTATGGAGTTTTTCATGGAACCAAACAAAACTTGAGTGTTTCAACTTCATTATCCCCCTCCCCCGCACACCCCCAAAAAATAACATTGTTCTCGATGATCCGGCATAATGACTGATGGCTTCAAAAGCATCTTAACTTAAACAGCTGACCTAGTACAAGCTGATAGGCATATCGTCAACCTTTATCGCAAACAGAAAGATCCGTCGTCGTGATTGCTTTTTTTTTTTAAACCCTCCTTCAAGCGCATTCCTCGAGATTTGAGAGGTACGTTGCCAAATCTATGCAAATGAAGCTGCTTTGTGAAAAGACACATCAGCACGCATGAAGCCAGAAGCGGGAAATAATCACCGCCGGATTGTGTGCAAACAAGAGCTACTAAGCACCTCTGAAAGCAACAAAAAGGCACTGCAGCCGCTTGGAAAAGAATTCAGGCAGGTGATTTTCGAGTTTTTTTTTTTTTTTCTGATTAGACACTTTATTTCATCCTGACTCCTTAAAAACTTTAGCATTATGGATATAACATACAGTACTGTGCAGAAGTCCTGAGCCACTATCTTTGTTTTAATCCTGCATGGAGAGTGAAATAGCGCATTTAGTATCAAACGGATGAAGATATATTGGCACTCTACTGAGTGACATTTTAGTTATTTGGAATCATTATAGACTTTGTTAAAAACAAAACAAAAAATCTAAAGACCTAAATTTGTGTGTCTTCAGGACTCGATGTCCCTGCACCTTTAGGAATTTTGTTTTTGCGGCAGGCAGGAAGGGTAGAGGATGTTGGCATATAGGTAATCTAAATTTAGCGGCCATACCATCACAGGAGCGCCTCATTTTACACGCACGCAAAAAAATGATAAATTCCAAAGGTGACCTGATGTCTACACTTACAGCTGATTGATCGGCTTGTGTTTGTGAGGGTGGCACAAAATGGACAGGGCAGACACACAACACCTTTGAGATGCTTGGAAGGACGTACCACAGCATATATACCGGACATCAAGGATTTAAGGTGCCTGGAACTGCTTTTTTGATTTTATTTTATTTTTTCACCACCCAAAAAAAATGTTTAGGGATGTACATGTAAATATACAGTATGGCACCTTTTTGCTAAGCTATTATTAACAGATTACACTAATTATTTAATTCAAGGTGTAGGAATGGTGGAGTGTATTGACGTGCAGCAATAATGACTGTATCGGAAGAAAACCATCTACAATATCACATGACAGCTCTGAAACTGAACAGGAGACAACTTGTCGAAACACATGAAGCATACAACACAATTCAAATGAATGACATTGATCACAATATAATTAGTCGACTATTTTTAGTGCCGAGAATTGATTGAGAATTCACCCCCCCCCCCCAAAAAAAACTCTAACACCCTCAAATAATTTTACACAGACCTAAATCATTCAACACAGTGGTTATTTTTATGGCTGTCTTGTGTTATATTCAAGTGTTTGGGAACAAAGCGTAGATGTATGAATCTCTCATGAAAACATAAATAACGTAGGCAATTCATCTTAAGAACGCAAAGGAAATGTCAAGGGCACAGGAGTTCCCCTGCCCCCTTCTCACGTCGAGGTCACACACAAAACATAAACAGCAAAACACATGCACAAATATACACAACATTTGCATGCAGCATTGTGTCCTGCCGCGCTACAAATAACTTACGGCATTGACAAATCACTGAGAGCTCTAAGTGGGGCCGAGGTGGGACTAATTGAAATGAACTTTAGTGAAGGGTGTGTGTGTGTGTGTGTGTGTGTGTGTGTGTGTGTGTGTGTGTGTGTGTGTGTGTGTGTGTGTGTGTGTGTGTGTGTGTGGGCGAGGGGAAAGGGGAGGGGGTACCTAATTAAACAAGAACTTTCTATGTTGTGTTTGTGTTGACGTCCCGCAGCCTAAATTTAAGCTCATCTTGTTTAGCCAAATGTGGCGATGTAGGCAAAATGTTGCTTTACATGAAGAAGGAATAAGGTCACTTCATCTCCTCAGTGGAATGTTTTGTTTTTTTTTTTTTTTTTGCACCTCTTATCAAGTCACTTGCAACATTTTTGGGGGAAATCCTGAGCGGAACATTTATTTTACACTCTGGCTGTCTTTATTAGAGAAACTGTTGCAGGTTTGGTAACTTGTGTATGTTTATGTGATATGTTCTTGCCGGCATACAAACAGCCACACATGCGTGTATACGCACAAGCAGGTGGATATATGGTTGTCTAGTTTAGAAGAGATGAAGTTTCCCAGTAAGAGCCCAATTCCTCAGTGGCTGTTTAGAGTGTCTCGAGCAGTGCTAAGTGTTCTCCCTGCGCCCGATCGGTTTGTTTAAGGTCCCCCGAGAAGACTCTCGCATCCTACCTCGAGTCGCTCCTTTGTTTTCCTTTTGGCTCACACTCGCTGCGCAATGTGCAACTCACTGGACATTGCAAATAGATTGGACTTGATGTGCAAATCACTCACGATACTTTCTGTCATCGTTTTGCGTCAGACTAAGTCATCAATGGGTTTTTTTTGGATTCATTATAAATCCTTCATATCACGATCATCATACCGTACTTTGCGGCTCTCTGTCATTTTGGTGCTGAGCCAAACAATAAGTCAATTTGTCCATCTTCACTTTTCAAAGTGACTGTTGTAATGTATGCTGAGAGTAATTGTGTTTGTGGCATACTGTCCATTGAATATATATTACCTCATAAAACAATTCATTAATCAATCTTTTACCAAGTAAATGGTGTTGCGTGTGTTTGCTCGCGGTTGGCTGACTGAAGGCGCTGCATTTTGTTCTCTCGAGGCGTTTGCCGCATGTCTTACTGTAACTCAATACCGTTCTGTTCCTGGTTTCTGTTGCTGTTTACGTTCTGTCTGGCCGCTTGCTTGGTGATCGCTTGTGGGCGGAGCCGTCTGAGGCGCACATGCAGGCATTTTGAGATCGAGAGTGCTTTTAAGGCGAACAGCAGTGGAATGAAGTTGTTGGATAACACGTTTGCTGGCTGCCATTACTTCTCAGCCTTGAAATTTATTGTTATTTTGGATTTCCGGAGTTCACTGTTCCATAGTGCTGTTTTTGTTACTTACATTGCCAAGTTAGTCCTTTCCACTGCAGCGTTGTCCAACGCTTTTGTACTCGTTGGTGTTCCTAGCTTGCGATGTGCCTTTTTGCAGTCATGTCTGTCTTCGTTGGTGCACTTTGTACCCACGTTTGTTTTGCACATAGTTTTTAAGCCATTTTGTTGTATGCTTGGCAGATTCAGAATGCTAACTATTTTGTGCACCAAGTCACATGAGTCATTTCCAGCTATGGCTCCCAAATAGATCAAGTATAATATTCTTGACAGTGGTGGATAATGATACAATGTTAACTTCTCATACAGCCACGTATGGATGGTCTATGAAACTATAGATTTGGATCCAGAATTAACACGCCTAATCCTGTTGGCCATCTTCCCTCTACCGTGCAGGAAATCAGGACATTGCTGACATTAGGACTACTGTTGTCATTTTTTTGTTTTTTTTTTTGCTCGGAAAAACAGTTGCTCACTAAATACAGCAAAAACTAATCGCAGACACGTTCTAGCAATTTCTCGCGACTTCGCTTGAACCAAAGGTCACATGCGTGCATATAAAATAAAAACACAACTTTAAAAATAAAATCACAGCTTATTTTCTGTTTTATTATGACTTCAAGGTCACTGTGATGGCCAGTCAGAGACGGGATGTATGTGGCACCCGAGCCGGACGTTAGATAGATAGAATAGGTCTGATAGATACCAATATTCTCCGGCCCGGGAACAAGATCTTTATGATCTTCCAAGGAGTATTAGAGTAAGACACTTTTCCAACAGCGAAAGCAACATATTGTAATATCTCACATTTTTATTTATTTATTTTTTATTTAAGCAAAGGATTTACTAAACCATCTTTGTGCTGCTCAAGACACCCAGCTTGATTAGAAGTATGGACCCTACATCCTTTAAAACTTAAAAGTACACTTTATATCAGCTGTTATAAATTGAATTTGAAATTAATGAATTTAATTAATTGAAATTAACGATTATATCCACCTGATCGATCTGGGAAAAAAACTCCCATGCTTGTTTGGAAACATGGTGTCATTTTGTACCCCAAATAAGTATTTATTTGTTTAGCAGAACAAAACTTGTCCGTTTCGAGTTGCGGGATGCGGAGCTTGTGTGAAGGTTATCCAGCTGACTATGTGGCTAAAGGAACTGAGATGTTGAGCGATCATTGTCTTTGTCTTTCAAGGCTGCACGCTGTGTCCGTATCGCTGTTGCAGCGTAATTGATACGGTCTCATGCTGTTGAGCTTAACAGAGCCTCGCTGTGGCCTAACGCTCAGATCTCGCACAGCTGTTGGGCTCGGAGCTCTCATAAAATCGCACAAGCATGTGTAGACGCGCATACACATACACACATCCACCCAGCCGGTTTGTGGTGAGATCACAGCCAAGGAGAGCCAGAGCGGGGCTGGTTAGGCGGACATTAATGGAGATGAGCTGCCTGGTTAGCTCAATGGAAAATTGAGCAGAGTTGATGCTCATTTCATCCCAGCAGCAGTCCGCTCCCCTGGGAATACAACTGATTTTAAAGCTCTTGAAAGGAAAAGGAAAGTGGGGGAAAAAATGCAGTGTGTGTCGAGGCTGGATGGTGCACTACAGAGAAAGCTTTGTCATGTAAGGTTTTATATGAAACTGGATGTGATAGATGATTGTCTCGGAAGAAACATGCTCAAAGCACACATTTGTAAGGGCATGCTGTGTTCAATCAGTGCTCCTTCACTGACAAGACGCTCTTATCCTTCGCCTGCTTAGTAGCGAGTGCATTAAATCATGTCACTAGTGAGAAAATGTATGCCACACCTGAGCGCATGTGTCCTGGCCAGCAGCACTGTAGCGTAGTAAAAACTACAGAGGTTCAGCGGCGAGCAAGAGGTGGTCCTCTACTTTTATCCCGCCACATGACATTCTGTGACATTTAAGAAGTCGTTAAAGGTGTCAGCAATGTAGAGGAGAGTTCCTCAGGCAGAGAAAGACCCTCGCAGCTTTCACCAAATAAAATCTTGTTGGAGGAACTGATTATGGTGTTAGGAAAAAAAATCTATTACACTATTGTCATAGTCTGTGTTTACCGTATTTACATATTATGTTTGCCTTTGTGATCCTTAGATGTGACTGGAGGTGTACGGATCGGAAATAAACAATGTTGCACACAAAACAGGCTGTACTGCTAACATGGCCTGTCGTCCATCTCTGGTCTATGACGGTTCACCGATGGTCAGCAGTGGCTGTGACACAAACACACAGGGTCTACAAAAGATAAGAGTCTCCACTTTTTATGAGACTCTTCCTCCGCACCAACAAACAGCTATTAAACTACATCCAGATCTGGCTCCTGCTGATGCCGCTGACCGCTAATGTCCTGCTATTTGTCCATCTCTGGCCTCAGTCTTCATAAAGGGTCTTGCTGTAAAGAGCCCAGCTGACCTACATCGTTAGGGCCCGACCTTGTCTTTACTGCAGGAAATGTTTGTTTAGGGGAAGCCCCCCCCCCACCCCACCCCTCGATCTGAAGTGGTGCTTAGCCTCTGGTGGAGAGAGTAACCCACAGGTTCAAAGCTCTTCCTCTACTGAGAGGCCATCACCTCCAATGCTAACAAACGTCACAGATACAGAGGGGACGTAACTGAGCTCATTTATAATCTGCTCAAGTACGTTTCCTCTCAACCAAAACAACTTTTTACAGTAGACAGAATACTAACGTTATATGTGGTTGTCTATATGAATAACTATACAGGGTCCAAAAAACAAACAAACAAACTCCACTTTTTTTTTAAAGCTATGAGAGATTCTTCCATTGTTCTGGAAAGATTTTCTACAAGCTTTTGGAGTGGGTCTTTTGGAATAATTATTCATGCAAACTGAAAGAATGAGGTTGTGAGGTCAGAGGTCACTGATATTGGGCTTGTGAGACAATTTATCACAAGGAGCCAATGCCATGGATTAAGCGGCGTATCCCACATTTGTAATATTCATATGGGTTGGAGATGCATCAATGTGTAATAAGCCAAACTATACAAATGCCATTGTGTCCATAATTATTCACATGGGATGCATTTTCTCCAGTTCATCCGTCGCAACTTGTATTCATCTACAATTCAAACAAAACTAATTTTAACATGCACCACTCAAACGTGACATACTTCCATATGTTCATTTAGAAATCTCATATTTTTAAATCACTAATGTTCAACCTCCTTCTTTTGCATCATGAACTCAGGCAGACTTGACACAAAGCGACATGTGCCCTCTTATTTAAATTTTCCTCGGTGACAGGAGTCAAAGTCAGCCAGGTCGCACTCAGACTTTTGTCCATCAATCAGATGTGACGCCTGAAGTTGCGCTCTCCACTTGGGGAGGCCCTGACATTCCCACCGTGCACGCAGAACTAATGGAGTCCCTCATGTGCATGAGAGCACCGGCAGAGCAGTGAAAAGAGATGGTGACTGAGTGTATTGTAGCCCGTTGACTCATGCCCCAAGTACATGAGTTCCTGCCTCAAATCCTTGGAAATATCCAGCTCCGGGTCCGGTCCACCCTTAGCCACATCACATGGGAGGGACCAGGTGGCTTTTTCTGATGGATGTTAAAAAGCTGATGTCTTGAGGTTTGGGAGTTCTCTCTGGGACCACTTCTGCGCTGTCTTTTTGTGGTACCCCAGCTGCTATTGCGCTCATAAGAAATGTTTCACCCAATCATTTGTGAGTCTAGAATATGATAACCTCTGGCCTGCACAATTTCCAAATAGCTCCAGATTCAACTCTACAAATAATACAGAATGTAAGAGAAATGGCAGATGATGTTCTTTCAGTGTGTCAGGAGCTCAGCATTTCTGTATCTTGGACACTCATTTGGAAATATCATGATAACAAACCAATACAACAAATTTTTTATCATAAAGATTTGAGTATACTGTAGTCAATTTTTAAAAATAAGGGGGAACTGGCACGGCTTCATAGCTACTTACAGTGACATCCCTTACTTAAAACTTTAATGAGCAGTTGTGTGTTAAGAAATGTATTTGATAAAATTCAGCACTGTTTTCTTTGAGTGAACACTGTGAATCCGGCGTATCCCCCACACACACACACAGCATTAACCTACCATATTTAAAGGCCCGATGGACCTGAACCCGTCTGAACTAAAGCCCAAACTAAACACTCAGACATCTGGTCGATGTAATCCTCTTACAACTGCCCACACACATTGTTGTTGATGGTAAGTCGGTGGTGACTCTGACATTGTACCATGGAAATTAACTTTAACTTATGTCCATTAACTATACAAAAGCAGCTTACACCAGCAAGGGTCAAGGACCAGACTTAAGTTTAAGGCATTGAACAAAACTGGAAAAGAGAGGTCAAAGGGCAATCACATCCATACGGCTATATGCTGCAAAATATTACTGCCTCTGACAAAATGTGTGAACACATACCATAATAATTCAAAAGCCGGTAACGTTTACAGTTGCCAAGGGCAGCTACGGTACATTTTGACTTTCAACATCATGGTTATTGTCTTTAGATTTGTCAGTTAATTCGTCTTACTCATGTCTTGCAAACTAAAATATGTAACCTTTGCCTCTGCAACGCGGTCTTCAAGCTTTGCATTTTCATTCAAGTTGCTCAATTAACGCACACACACACACACACACACACACACACACACACACACACACACACACACACACACACACACACAGCTCCCTCACCTCCAAAATTATATGTACCGGTATTTGTTGATTGCATTCGGTTTGGCCGTTGTAGTGTGTGTAACATTTGCATTGTCTCCGAAGTTACCTGTCTCGGCTCCATTGACCGTGTTGTCGTTCATAGTGACGTCCTTGCTTGCTTCACTTAGTTTGTAAATGATTCCATGTGCCATGGATTAAGCGTGCGAACCTCGTGTGTAATTTTCACTGAACCAAATGATCAACAAATCTTTGTTTCTCCCATGGCAGAGGGCTTAGGACTCGCCATAAATACATTTTAAAAGAAACAGACTGGAACAATGGTGGAGACTGCGTGCAAAATGGCTTCCTGTTGTGCTAAGAGTAAGACCAAGCTCAAACGAACCTAATGTGACAAGTGAATTTCAAAACATGGGAAAATTACACTTGACACAGGCAATGTACACTTAAATGAAAAGAAAGCATACACTTTAGGCCTTTAATATTTGTAGAGATATGTAATAATAATTATAATTGAATTGTCTAAGACACCCGTGAAGTCTTATGAGAATCGAAATTAGCTTTCAAGATTAATTAAGATGCAAGAAAAAAACCCAAAAACTGTGCACTTCCTTGATGTGATTTAGCCAAAGACATTTGCAGACTTGCTTCACATATATATATTGGTGCATTGTAGTAAATATTTGGATAGGTCCACAGAGTACTGCAAGGATTTGTGGCCAGAGACCTGATCCAACCAGAACGTATGTTCCAAATTTTCGAGATTCAAGACTTGGTTTGGTTTGGTTTGGTTTTATTGAACATAACATAAAACATATACAGTAATAATAAGGTAAGAGAAATCAGTCATCATTCAGCACAGTCATCATTAAAACAGTTATGTTCAAGGGAATAGGAAGAAGTAAGGAACTTATCTAGTCCTACCCCGTGTTATGTGTTTATATCTAATAAATAGTTTTTATATCAATCAGAAGAGAAAGTGAATAAGAAGATAGAAGTCTCTATTAAGGCTCATGCTTTACCCTTAACCATGATATTTTTACTACTTTTGGTGTGTATCGGATTTATATATACACACCCTGGCACTCTTGTGTCAATTTTTTCTTGTATTTATAATGGATATTTCCATACCTTTCCCTATTTATCAACTTAGTTCTAATTCATCATTATATTTAACGTTTAGAACTTATCATTTTAACTCTGATTGATGTAGGTTGTTTGTACTATTTTTTTGAATTTGTTTTTGAACTCAGCAAGCGATTTGCTCATTTTCAGGTCCGTTTCGAGATTATTCCACAGATTAACACCTTTGATAGATACACTTCTTTGCTTGATGTTTGTTCTTGTTTTTTGTTTTTTGAATAAGTTGGTACCTCTTAAATCATAGCTGCTTTCTCGAATTTCAAAGAACTTTAGAATGTTTTGGCAGAGCAGGTTATTGTGTGCTTTGTACATTAATTGTGCAATTTTGTAGTCAACCAGGTCATAAAATTTCATCGTATTTAATTTGATAAATAATGGATTTGTGGGTTCCGTATATTTTCATCTATTAATAATTCAATTGCTTTTTTTTGTAGTTTTAGAATCGGAGTGTGTTTGTTTTGCAAGCATTTCCCCATATTTCCACACAGTAGTTCATATATGGTAATAATAATGAAGAGTATAATGTGTACAAGGATCTCTTATTTAGCACTTCCTTGGTTTTGTAGAGGATCCCTATAGTTTTGGCTATTTTTCTTTTACGTTATCGATATGCGGCTTCCAACATAGTTTTGAGTCTATTATTAATCCGAGAAACTTGGTTTCATTCGCTATTTCTATCTCAATTGAGTTTACCATAATTTTAGCTTGGTGTTTGATTGGTCTTGTGCCAAAACAATTAGCTTCGATTTTTTCAGGTTAAGTGACAATTTATTTCTGTCGAACCAGTTTTTAATTTGTTTAATTCGCTTTCACGGTTGTCAGGAGCTGTTTCAGATTTATTCCAGAGCAGTAGAAAGTTGTATCATCAGCAAATAGGACACATTTAAATTGTTTTGTGACCTTGCAGATATCATTTATATATAGGATGAATAGTTTTGGACCAAGCACTGACCCTTGAGGAACTCCATGAGTGATTTTCAGTTGATTCGTTTTTTTATTATTGAGCTGCACATACTGATTTCTGTTTTCTAAATAACTTTTTATCCATTTATACGCTATACCTCTAATGCCATATCTTTCTAGTTTTTTCAATAATATACTGTGATCTATTGTGTCGAAAGCTTTTTTTAGGTCTAGGAAAACCCCAACAGTAAATTCTTTGTTGTCTATATTAGTGGCTATTGCTTCCACCAACTCCATAACTGCCATTGAGGTGGTCCGTTTTTCCCTGAAGCCATATTGACTTAGCTGTGACCGCTTTAGCAATCCCTACTCATGTAGCTAATTAGCCCACCACCCTATTTTAGGTTCCAACATATACTAAAGGAACAATATATTCAAACTCTTCCACCTGTCACCACAAAGGTAATGTGTACATGGATAAGCACGGAGTACTGGAGCAGAACTTTTGATGGCACCTCTACGAGTTTAAATATGCAGTGCTCCTTATTCGCACTATCCCCAAGAAACAAAAGCTGGGTTGACAAGAACTCACTTTGGGGATATCCAAGGACATTTTGGTAGCGACTCAGACGTAGTAGGACTTTGTAACATTTAGACCTGCAGACTTTCAAAAAGGAAAAAAAAACAGTTTATACGGTGGTGATGTACCACACATCTGGTTAAGGTTGTTTAAGTATGTGTACTCGGACACAAAAATGAGACAGTTGTTGAAGTTTAAATCATAGCCATGCCTTTAAAAAAACAACTTCTGAAATATATCAAAGTTAATCTGAACCAGTGTTGCCCCACCAGGAGCCATTTCACTTGCTATTTTTCATCAAAATGCTGGCCACCACTTCTCCCATCTCTGCGTGCACCTAAATAGTTAATGGACCGGCCGCCCACTCAGCTACTGTACGTTGAACGGCTGAATGAGGCAGTCTGGACCACTTCAAAAAGTTTCTGCCATAGATCAGAAAAATATCCAAAACTTTTCAGTTTTGTAATATGCATGGTGTGTTTTTGGAACTATATACCCTTCCCTGGTTTTGAAGTTCAAGTACTACCAGATTTATATGTCTCTCAAAAATCCCCAGTCCATCGATGATAACTGGGCACGGGTTATAAATACACATTTACTGCCCCCCACCCCCACCCCTCTTCAACTTATACACATCTTCATGTATGCATGAAAAGCCATTTTTCATCTCAACAAGCTATGCATCTTCTAACCAAGCTAAAAAAATGTATGGTAGTTTGATACTCTGCCTTGCCTTATGTGTCCCGGTTCATTGTGTAGTCACTGTTCCAGGGAGATAAACTGTGTTAGAAAGTAGATCAGTGCAGCAGTGAAGCATACCACTCCACAGCTCCGAGATACCAGGAAGTCAAAATCGTAAACCCACACTGAGATTTGAGTCGGTGCAGCAGGAGCTCTTTGAAGAAAATGATAAAATATTAAGGGGAAGTGGAAACTTCACCCGGCTCAACGTCGACATGGGTCAAGCCGCACACGGAGCACCTAAAATAAATCCTCTATTTCTCTTGTTATCGCTACCTGCATCAGATTTTATCCCCCCATTGCTTTTTTCCCACCAAGAGGCGTCATAGAGATTTCAAGAGTGACATGTTTTTTATATTTGACACTTTTCAATTACATAATGCTGTATGCAAATTGGGGGAAATGCACTTTCAAGAAGTCTTTCAAATCGTTATTGAAATTGACCTCAGTTATTGACAGCAACATAGTTGACATTGCCAATGCTCGATAGAAACATCCATCCACCCATATCTGAGCCGCTTATCCTCCCGGGTGTGTTGGAGCCTATCCCAGCTGTCTTCGGGCAGTAGGCGTGGGACACCCTGAACTGGTTGAACAACCATGAACTCATGAAGGGTGACCCACAGCTTTAATTAAAGAGTTTGAATTGATCAATGATCAGGAAAGTTAACCAATGATTTAGTCAAGCTGCAGCTCACCGGTGACCCTGAACAGGATAGAATTTTAATGGATGGATGGACTATTTTGTTTTTGTGTATTTTACAGATGATACAAAATTGATAAACTTTGTTATCATGCCATCCAAGTTAAAGCTACCTCAGTTAGTTGGCTGTATCAAGGATGCCACAGAAGTCAGGGCTGTCAAGTCCCTGTGACGACACGAGTCACTCCCTGGCTCCACCTGAGCACTGGGGTGTGGCCGGAATGATCGCTCTGTGTGAATGATCCACCCAGATTCGACCCAGACTGTCAGCATAGACCAGATGTTCACCTCTGCCTGTTATCTGTAATGAAGCCGGCCGGCCTCGGTCACGGCGGCGATCGCAACTTTCCTGAGGTCGTCATCTTAAATCACAACCTACTGTTGCCGAGATGAATCAGCGTTGACTCCCAGCCAAGTTCTTCTTTAAAGTCAGGTGTATGTAACTTTGGTGAAAATTAAGAGCAAAGGGATGTCGGTTGGCTTATATTGTATTAATAGGTTAAATCTATGGTGACCTTATTTTTGGTGGAGCAGTCTGATAATTGGAAGTCCTGCACAGCGTTAGGGATTATCGTGTTTATCCTCCTATAATCCCCATAAACATTAAGACACAGCAAGCTACATGCTGATTAGCTTTAGGCAAAAGCAGTCAATCAGAGAGTGATAAATAGCCCCTTCCTCCCGACTTTCCATCCTCATGAATGAATACCAACCTTTTACCTTGGATTTTTCATGACCACCTTTGGCACCTTGTGAAATACATTCCACCCTCTTTTAATGAGAGGTGAATCACATGTGTGGTGTTCACTCCAAATGCACACTTAAATTGTTGCATTTTTGGGATGAAGTTTGTAACTTTAAATTGAAGTGCATTTCTTATGAAAGTCATTCAAATCAGGGTCCAGTTCTTTCCGCAACTCCCAAGTTGACAATCAGAAGTGTAAACATTTATCACAGGCCTCAGGCCTGTAGCCGGGGATTGCTCCTTTGGCACACAGGAGTCCATTCTGCCATGTTGCATATTTGCCCATTCAGAAAGGGGAATGGCCCAAATTCCTCAAGCAGAACACATTTAGGGAGGCCCGTTGTGAGGACTTCATGTTTGCAAATGACTTGCAACTACGCACATAAAACCTGCTACCTGTCCCTGATAAAGTGACTTGTTGAAACCCAGACAAGCACCACTGCTCGAACTCCTCCTGCCAGAAGCGGGATGGAGAGACGAGCTTTGCGCGAAATGCAAGATGGGAGAGGGGGTGGCGGGGGGGTTGAGGACTTGTGCATTTTCCACGTACATGCGACGCCACGATAAGGAGACACTAGAGCTTGTTTACATGCAGCAATGGGAAAACAAATTGAAAATTCCTGGCAGGCCGCAGATGCATATCAAAGCAGGATTATTTTAGAAATAATCATCCATGCCACAAACTGTCACCCGCTAATCTCCATTTTGTTAGAATTCAAATTACTTTCCCATGTTTACATTGCCATTACTGCAAGGGCAGGGGCTAGACGCTCTATTGGGGCCTTATTTGCACAAGCGTAGCAATAAAATACTGATAAAAATAAACTTCCCATAAATATTCCAAAACATAAAGAATGCTAAGGTTCTGTTGGCCCAACAGGAATTTTGAATAGCGGTAGCTTGAGCAATAATAGAAGCCGAAAGCAGCTATCAAGGAGAGACGGCAACGATTGCAGATTTAAGTTGTGATGGAAGTGTGATTGACAGCAAATGCAAAAGTCGGTCATGAAGTCATCAAAAGCCACACTTGGAGCAAGCGTTTCAGTTCGTCTCAATCAGGCAGCAGTGTTGAACTTTAGCATCCACAAGCATACCGAACTGTTCACTACAATCTAGAGCTCGAGCCGATCAAGAATTTACTAAGAAGAATAGAAGCGCATTGAGTTTGAACTCCATCAGAGTCAAGAGGTGCCACTGGTCTCCGGATCAGGTTGCTGGTGTTCATCATCACTTTGAGCTGTGCTTGCACTGTGGTCCGATACACTATCCCTTATCCAGCACTGTCAGTGACTGAATAATGCTCTAAAACACGGATGCATACTTAAGCATGGGAGGAGCTACGGTAAAACACTGCTGTTCCTTTTTTTTTTTTTATTTTTTAAAATATACACCAAATATATTTGTCCAAAAACCGCTGATAAATATTCTACATACTTTTTCCATGGACAATTGGGAAAAATCCCAGAAAAAAACGTAAAAAAATATTTTTGAAAGAAAGAGAGAGGGGAAATAAAAATCCACAAATAAACAAATTCAATACGCAGGGGTCGACTGTAGTTTTGAAGTTGTGATATCACTGATCACCCCTAGATGGCAGACATATCTTATTTGCACTTAAAATTTTCTCACGCTGCCCTATACCACAATGTGAGTCAGATACTTTTTGGCAGATTCGGAATGACATACAGGAAAAACATAGTACCTGAATCATTTTAACATTTTGAGTTGATTTTTGTGCGGAACAATGTACAAAATGAGTTCTTACACTTAAGATTGTTTTCTTTTCAGCAGTTTTGTAGTGTCCTTGAATGGTACTTTTTATGCAAGACAGACCATTGCGATGGGAAAAAAAACATAACAAAACAGTATGTGGTTATTTTATTGTTTGGTTCAACCCCTTTGTTGTTGGCTTCGAATAAGGAATATTTTACACATGCATTGAAACATGTATTATTATTATTAGTTATGAAATACATTTTATTAAGAGCACATCGTTTCCATGTGTGCACATATTATATCTGTTCAGGAAGTGAGTGGTCCTATATGGCTCCCAAGTGGTAGAATAAATGGTGGCCCATCTAGCATTTAGGTTGCCACTCCTTGTTGTAAATGTCGGTGTTTTGATGCAACAAAATGGAAGATACTGTAGCTCCTTGCTTGGACCGTCTTGTATTCACACTGACAGTCAAAATCATTAGTGTAGATAGAGGATGGAAGTGGCCCTTCACGAAACGACGGCAGTGATACCATCAGTATGTAGGTTTTTCCTCAAACTCCTTAGTTGCGGTCAGCCTCTATTTGTTGCCCGGCCCTACAGCCATGGAGGCTGTCCTTATAGTTCCCTGAAGAATAGAGGATGTGTCTTGTGGTGAAAACCACACTGTGGACAGACACAGAGGAGACATGAAGAAGGCCCCTGTCATCCATGTTCACTCCAGCACTGCTCACCTCAAATTGCTTTCCTTTCTCAATTTGACTGTGGTCGCTTTCTTTCTTCACAAGAAAAGAAGTATAACTGATGGGTGACCATACACTAATGAGAGAAGTTATTTGGGTCACATTGAGGGACCCTCCGTGTGATGCAAATAATGTAGTCTGCATGGAAACAATGGTGGCGTCGCTGCTGTGACTTTGCTCCTATGTTCCCCAGCCCTTGCCTGAGGCTGTAAACGGCTTTGCTCACTTGGGGAAGGCGGAGCGGGGGCCCATGGTGGCACGGAAGGGGGCAGACAGAGGTAGGTTAGATTAGCTTTGACAAGGTAAGGCTTTGAACTGGAGGAGTTTAGATGATTTATTCTCCAAATGCCTCACCTTAATGGACTTAGCAGTGCTTTTGTTCAATCAGATGACAATAGTGCACGGACACGATGGTCTGCTTTTTTTTCTCCTTTATCTCCTCCACATGCTTAAACTCAATCGCTTCGTTCTTTTATACATTTTTGACAATATACACCCCTGTGGAGATGCAGACATGCAAGTTATTGGGATCCTGTATCGGTTCTTTCCTGTTCTTATATATACATGGCCTTGCTGTCTCTCACTATAACTACTGTAAACTAAAAGCAGATCATTTAAGCAGTGGCAGTGGTCACACAAACTAAACAGGAAGCTTTGTTTCAGGCATTTGAGTGTGGCAGATATGAGTTTTGAGAACTATGATGGGGTTATAGTGAGATAGGGATGCCTTCCTTTTTGGAATGCTGGGAAGGTATCATACGAGCACATACAATTGTAAGACATATCCCAAGTGGAGGGCACAAGCTATGATCTCACTGAGTCATCCAAATAAGTTTGAAGTAAAAAAAAAAAAAACATGTTTTCTTTTGATCTCATTTTCTTTCCCTCTGCAGTCTAGTATATAGGTCCGAGTCAGATTTGTTTTCCCTGAGTTTTATTTTGCCGCTACTTTATCAAAACACACTTTTCTTATGGTGGACCTAACTGCACATGGTTTAGTATTATTTTCTTTTTTGCAGAGAGGGATGACTTGCGCTTTCTCTTGTAGCATGACAGCGTCGGTGTGGATGCTTCTCATCTATCAGCACATTCGGTGGCAATTCAATCCACCCTAATTTATTGAAAGGTGTATGCTAACAAAAACCACAATGAATAACATGTCTTGTGACTACATATACAATTTCACACAACTACACTTAGTAAGAACAGCCCACCATACTAAAATGTAATACTACAATAAACCTACTGAATACATTTTCTGGACAATTTTCTCCGTTGCTTTTCAGTTTCCTTCAGTTTGACTTTGTGACTTTGTGGTGACAGAAACCGAACAAACGATCACATGTGTGATCTTATGTGCTCGCTAAAAGTTGCACAAGGTATGACCGAACACTCTCAACACATTCTAGCCCACAGTCGCTCATAACTGTGAACCTCAGTTCGACCACCTCAACCTCATGCTTTCGTTGGAACGCGGCGGTGCACTTATCATTCCCTAAATGTACTTTTGACACATATCCTAAAATCTTATTACTTAGATAAAACATTCCCTATAAGCTTGTTATTAATGTATTATTACCGATTAATGTGGAGCAGCTGCGAAGAGGGCGGTGGTTTACAAAAACGAGGCCAAATAACAAATTGCTCACACCTTACTAGAAAACGGGGCCGGAGCGGTCACAGCCCTCACGCTGTGAAGGAGGCAGAGTGTGATGATGATGAAATGCCGGCTGATTCACATTTTACTGTCAGAAGTTGTAAAGGGAACACTTGCTCACGCCTCGAAGAAAATAGCACGCAGCTCAAACACTCGGGCTCCTATTGACTCACGTCTCCTCCTCTGTGTCGCTTTGGCAGTCGGCTTTTAGTCATGACAGCAGGGAAACGCACCATGTTATTATGCCTATAGCCACGGGTTTCAGACCCTGACAATGTTGTTTCAGAAATGGTATATTGATGCTGTACTTTTCCGTCTTTGCCAAGCTTGCGTGTTGATTATTATAGCCACGTTTCCATTAAACAGCACCAGGTGTGGTACAGTCAAAAGTTGAGCATCTTTCCTGAATTCATCCTTTTTCATTTTTGAGGGATGGGATTACATTATTGCTGTATATGTAACTGTTATGTGAAAGCACATTTAATTCTTTCTCAAGTCCAATTTATTTATATATCCCCTAATCACATAAAAGTCTCAAAGTAGTATCACATGGCCACAGTTGACAAATAATGATATCCCCTGATCTTAAACCCCAGGAGGCCAAGGAAAACCTCATCTGGGGGGAAAAAAATTGAAACCTTGAGAAGGGGCAGCAGATGGGTGGAGCTGCTTTTCAAGATGACCAGGCTGCAATGGCTACAACATTTAACACCTAACATGATGCTGTGCAATATTATTAAAGTCCCTTCAATCAGATGCAGGAAGACACCTTCGGTGAAGTACATCCCGACCCAGTTGGTCAATGCGGAAATTTCACGTACCCGTGTGAGCGAGTTGAGAAGGGAAACAATGAGAAAACATGTGCAAAACATCCACGAACACACACTGTGGCACACACATTCTGTTCCGCTTTATATACAGCTAGCGCAGCTTTTCTGTTGACATACCCCAAAGCTAAAACATACAATACCAATGTTTACTGGGGCACTTGATGACTTAAACGATACCATTTGATGGAAAATGGGGATTAAATTCAAATAGCTGGTTACTTGATTGCTAAGGATTCTGAAGTGGTTGTTGTGCTTATCGTTAAACCTAAATTGAGTCGTGGATCTTTCGATTCGGCCTCAAACCATTTGTGGCCTGAAGAATAAATTGTTGTCAGCTATGGACTTTGTCCACTTGGGACTCCCATCATGGCAAAAGCGTGTCCATACGCATCTTATGCTCAGAATTGTCAGCAATAACCAGTATGCGGTGTGGAAATGTTGTCAAATGCTGATTTCTACTGGAAACTTTACTCGAGTGTATCCTGTATGCATGCATGTCTGAGTTTATCGGTGCCACGCAGATGGTGAAGTCGGGGTCCGTGATCAGTGTCATTTCAGTAAAAACAGGCTTGCAGGTGTTCCCATTGTGTCTAAACCTGCCTGCGCTGCTCACCTTGGCTCAGTCTTCCAAACCCGGTCTCATTAACTCCTTAAAGCGAGGGAGTACAATATCCCTTTGGTGCTTTCTTAAAATGTCTTGCCAATTGGGCCATTTCACTGGCGATGAAAACAAGATCACACAGAGACACACACACACGCGTGCGCACACAGAAAAAAAACCCCTCAGCCATTTAAAGAAAGCCTCTTCATAAAACATTTAGCAGATCATTTCATTTTTGAATTCTGATTCCTAGAGAGTGTCTCTCTTGTCTTTGCATTTGCCAAGGGAATATCCTTGTCCTTTTGACTTGGCTAATGCATGTGTATTTTTGAGGCCAAACGATATCTGTCTAAACACTGATACAATGATTCGGGAGTTTCCTTCTGCCAAGACATCACTGCTAAAACAAACGCTGACCCATCCATCTGTCAGTGACATGCCACAGGTACGAGCACACCAGGAAGTAATCCATTCCTCAAGTCTACCTCGACCACTAGATAGCTGTTTGCATTTAAAAAAAAATGTCTTTGCACAGGTACTGTTTAAAATGTCCTGTCACAGTATGTCATTATACAGTCATTAAGTTTCCATTATATATTTAGTAGTTGGCTAACCCACTTTTTTTTTTTTTTTTGCATGGGAAGGCACATCTTAGATAAGAGTGAGTTCAGAACAAACAGGCATCCTGTCACTGTCTCCTATGCTTTTCTAACCTGAACTCTGGGAGCAGCCGAGGGCCTGGAAGCCAGTATCTTAATGGTCCCCCAGGGCACATAAAGCTGCCAGGCCCATGATGCAGGACACGCTTACTCCGCTGACCATGTCACCGGGGGCTCTTCCTCACCCTCCTTTTGAGGATTCTCGTGTGAAGTGAGGATGCTGAATGTTTGATGCTTGCCTCTTGCGGCTGTGTGTTAAGATAACAAAAAAAAAAAAAGGAGGCTGGAGGCTAAAAGGCACCCCTCGGTACAGCCAAGGATGCCAATATGTTCCCTCCTGGCTTGTCCTGTTCTGATGGGATCCCTCATGTTTCTCGTATTGGGCCCATGAACATGCCGGGACATAACGTGGTCGAACCAGACCAAATTGCTTCCATACATCGTAGCTTGCCGTGAGAACCGTGACCAAAATAGGATAAAATGCGCAGCAAACATGGCAGAAGGTGACCAACTTTTGATCGGCCAGGTACACAGATTAAGTCAATCAGGCTATTTTTGTCGCTGTTTAACAAACCTTTCACAGTGCATCCCACAAGTAAGCGGTTCCTCTCTGAATCAGATCCAACTAATAATGATTCAAATCAAACACATCTGGAGATCAAGTTCAGTAGCAGCATCCTCCCCAGGCACTGAGCAAAAATGATTCAGGCGGGAGTCGTGCACGCTCGGGGCAATGTGCTCACCACCATGGTGTATGTGCTAGCTGTGTGTGCGATTGAGTAGCTCTCTCACATTCTCTCCTTAGCTTATGTTTCTTTGTCAATGACATTTCTGGTACAGTATACTATTTACAGTGTTTTCAGTTGTCGTTGCCGATCCAAATGACTGTGGACATCATCGATTGCGCAATCGTGCTACAAGTGTCTCAGTGAAAGGGCTCACTGAACTGCTTTGCCAGACTTGCCTCCTGCACCTGTCTTTTCACTCAGTAAAATTATAATATTACATCCATTTGCATTTGCCAAGACTCTTTGTTAATGGAGCAAGGCACTTCTTATATAGAAGAGGTATCGACAGTTCATTTGAATTGGGCTCTTTGCATGACACATTTGAGTCATTTGTTCATTGAAATGAACTAATTTATCACCAGAATAGTGAGTGTGCAATTTGCTTTTTAATTGGCTTTGTGTGGCTCAGCAATAAATGTTAAAACACTGGATGACAGAGTAGCATTGTATGAATATTAAAATGTAAAAGCAATAGTACTACTACTAAAATAATAATAATAATAATGATGTGTTATGATGGTGATAGTACACCTCGACTAACATCACGAATCAGTTTTCAACCTCACTCTAATTCTATAAATGATATAAATGTGAAGAAGCCGAGTGGTGTATAAACCACAAAGATTTGCTGGTCTTCCTTGAAAGAGAACATAAAAGGAATAAAGATCCATGCTGCCGGAGCTTTGGTGATCAATACAAACAAAGAGAACTGATCGAATGATCCTACAACATAAATCTGCAAAATAAAGGCTTAGATTTTATTTTGTATTTTTATTTTTTATGCAAAAACAGAGCAAGAAATGTAGGAACACCACCCAATGTGGTGTAAATCTTAAAACAATCACACACACACTATTGATTGCTGATTGACAGGAAATTAAGGAACACACAAAAGCAAGAATAAAAAAAATACAAACTTTGCTTTGTAAATTCTTTCTGCATGCACAGAAACACACACACACACACACACACACACACACACACACCATGCTGTTTAGCTGCCCTTCAACAATAGTTGAAGTAATGTTTATTGCTTTGTTTGGGAGACGGAAGGATTTATGAGAAATCTGCACATCAGCAGTATTTCAGGTGCGCTCAACATGGGCACAGAGAGTGCTCACTGGAGGAGGGCTACGACAAAGTGCCTACTGCCCCTAGTGGTCAAAGGCAGCAAAACAATGATTTCTTTTTGCCTCATTTTGTTTTCATTTTAACCCTCTCGGGGCATCTTTTCGTCCCCAACTGCTTAAGCCTGTTCATTGTAAGTAAGTCAAAAGACAGAGATCCGTTGATTATGAAAACTTATTGTATCAACGGGGCAAAGATTCAAGATGGGGGTTGGGGGGGGGGGAGAGGTCCAAAATGTGGGAAAAGAAAAGTGCTGTGCTTGTAGTTTATTAACACAAAGACATGCACCACGTCATCCAATGGGTGCACCTTGAGCGAATTTTCCTCAATATATTTCTGTCGGGTAGTGAGAAAAGAGTGCTGAATATGTATCCAAAACATGGATGCACGTACGTGGAATATCACACAGACTGGCTAATGAGCATTAACATTATAGCAAAGAGATGCTCAGGTGAAAAGACCAAAGAAGGAACCTCCTGAGGATATTTTCCCTAAATGCCTCCCTTTTTTTTCCTTGCTCTCCCCTACAGACTATTAGCCAGTAGATACTTCCCACCTCTCCTCCTTTCTTTCCATCTGTGAGGTGCAATTAGTGCTCTCAATGAATATTGAAGGTATGGAGAAGAATGAGGCTTTTTAGCTGTTTCTCTTCCGCTTAGACCACTGCTCCACTGAGGCATGGCTGAGGGCTTTGACTAAATCAGGATGCTGCGCTACAGCAACGCCACTTAGAGCTGAACAATCACTGATCATTTATTTAAACAGACTTATTTATTCATCACCGTTTGCTGTTGCTTAGAGCTGTGATTTTTCCCACCAAGGATTATTCTCGAGTGATTTTGCTACCTTGAGGAGAAGAACTGCTCTGAGCTCCTCAAATTAATACAAATCCTTCAGCTTAGTTTGCCAGGATAGATGATTTTGTCAATTGGACTTTTCCAGGTTGGGGGAGGGGGGGGATGGATATTTTAAAAAACTGTTTAGTTTACTCCAAATTAAAGTGCTGATGAAATTTGGAATTCAACCAAATGTTTCAATAAAAATATACAGTTACCCTTGTCCTTTTGTAATATCAGTGGAGAATAAATGACCTTAGAATTGAAACTGGAACGTATCACCGTCGTGTAGCGACAGAATCGGAATGTGCTTATCTGCCCTGTGTGCTAGGAAGAATATGCCTACATCAAGAATCAAAGAATTGAATAAACAGCCAATTCAGCTGTGGTTTGCCTTTCAGTTTCCACTTCTAGACACTGACCTTCAGAGATCCCCTCTCTCCCCTTCTGTGCATCACCATACGGTAATTGAATTTCATTTTAACGTATACAGCGCTTATATTGTTTTCATCATCAATGGCAATCACCCACTTCCATGGTCCCTCATCAAATGAGCAGTAGTTTTGCAGCTGTGCGCCGGATTCGCCTAGTTTCACATCCATACTATAGTTTAAAAGATGACGAGAAGTGATCTACCTGAGAGATTTCAAGTGTGTAAGGCCTTATTTATTCTGCTCCATTTCTTAGCACAAATTTGACCTACTGCACATAAATAATCAAACGGATGCATACGAAACAACAATGTGAAGTTTATTATTTACACACACACACACACACACACACACACACACACACACACACACACACACAATATATGACCCTCGATTCACACAAGTGCGTGATCCCACACAGCTCCCATTTCCCACTATAAATACACACGCATTGCTCTGATGTACAGCCGTAACATGACGCTGTACATCCAAGCTAATGTTTCTGCTCACCCTCAACTTGATAAAAAAAAAAAGTCAAAGTAAAAGACCCCCCCCCCAAAAAAAAACATCTCTCAACCTTTTAAAGGGTGCTAACAATAATTTAGTAGCAACTTAGATCACTCAACATATCAGCACTAATTGTCTTGGAAAAAGAAACCTGAACCCTACCCCCTAAATATGTTGAAGCTATATTTAAACCAGATTTTGATTGGGTAGATTTAAAAAATGCAACACTCTCTCTCTCTCTCTCTCTCTCTCTCTCTCTCTCTCTCTCTCTCTCTCTCTCTCTCTCTCTCTCTCTCTCTCTCTCTCTATATATATATATATATATATATATATATATATATATATATATATATATATATATATATATATATATATATATATATATATATATATATATATATATATACACTGTAACTGTTACTAATCATTTCTTTTGATTCCTAACAAGCTTGAGGTTATTGGGCACGTGACACTTTGCGAAAAACCAAACTGAAAGAAAACATTTTTACGAAGAAACATCTCTTATCCGTTGTGACTCACACACTGGTGTAGGTTTCAGTGTTTCGAGATTTTGAAGCAAGAGGCCCACCGTGGTGTTACGATCATGCTCGGTCGGCTGTTACGCAGTCAGGCTGGAACATACACGCACACACTTACACACCAGCACACACGCTGATAAAGGAAGGAAAGTATTGGTGTCTCCTACCACTTCCTTTCATACAGCCGAGCCGTGTGGTAAGAGTCATAATGCAGAACATAAATGCACCTCACATCGGCAGTGATGCAAATACAGGAATCGAACACATCGAGAGTCGTTTCCAGGAAGCCACGTCTAACTGCTGTGAAATGGGCCGCAGGCAGCAACGGCAGACTCTTATCGCTCCCGTTTTTGTACATTTGATGTGTCTCAATGAACACTGAAAAGGTATGCAGCTGCAGGCAGCTTCTTATTGGCCATGTGTAAATAACTGCGACAGTCGGACAGGGCAAATTCATCTCCGCAAGAGAATTCATTAAAAAAAAAAAATAGTGATCACTTTCAACCAGAGAAGAGACTTGGCTACTACGGGCTGTAGGCTGACAACAGTGCGAGACAGGCTCCAGCCTTCGCTTTAAGGTCCATCAATGTTTAATGTAGTGGGGCAGCCAAGGAGGCCAAGCCTGAGCTGTCATCCTCATAAAGGAGGTCAGCAGTGGAGTCGTCAGGTTGGAGTGTGAGCGCAAGTCTCCTGTTAAGGATTGGCAGAGGACACATGAAGCTCCCTGTGCAAACACGTTTGAGGTCACAATCTTTTGTCAGGTTTGACTCGGTCAAGTGTTATCTCTTTTCGCGAGTGATATATCGGTCATTAACGATCCGGTTATTAGTGGTGGTCTCTCTGAGTAAACGATGGGAGCCTGGTCCTGATCGGTTGCCGATTTGTTGCTTTTTCTCACCTTTTTTTTTCTGTTTAAGCCACATGTGATTTCATCAAGATTTGTGGTGTTTTCTGTGTGTCCGCCCTTAGCAGAAGGGTCAAAGTAGAAGTTAGAGATATACGCGGCAAATAGCTATTTAGTGAGAAACTGCACACAGCTGAGGTGAAAATGTGAGTGCAAAAATAACAGGACCATTTGGTCGCATTTTAAACCTGATAGTTCGAGGACAGAGTTTAGACTTTGCAAAATAAAATTTGCTATCAAACAGGCTTCACAAACAACCTGCAATCGGCATGTGCATACAATTTACCCATTATTTCAATTTGAGTGCATCAGAAGTCTGCATAGGTGAATCGCCACACCCTTTAATTGCAATGTGAAAAAAAATGACGAAAGGGCCGTAATGTATAGTGTTTTTTTTAATGGAAAATTGTAGAAGCAACAGGCCATTTCCATCTGCTTTATTCAGGATGTGTTGTCTATTACACCTCCTAAAAATGATCAGAAGAGTTTGCTGATTGCCCCGAAGTCACCGAACCGAATTAAAAAAAAAAAAACAACAACAAAAAACACCTTAAGTACTGTATAAATAAAGCAATGGCCACTCTGACCTTCCTTCAAGGCTCTTTTAAACGTTTTGTGAGGTAAAGTTAAGTCGTGCTGCTGCAGGGATCCTTGACCACGATAAATTGTGCTGAATCAAATGTTCATTCGGATTGTTCACAAATCACCCCGGCATCCTAAACCGTCAAGAAAATACAGCCCAGCCATGTGTCTTCTGTCAAAGCCAAGAGAGTGTTGATAAAGTTTATGGGGGAGCTCAAGCCTCATAAATTTGAGGCTGTTTGTGAAAGGACATCCTGCCATGATAAACACGCAACGGCAGCCTGCGGTCTGACAGACGTCTGCTTTGTGATGGGAGCAGGAAAAGTCTGCTCTCTTCAGGTCCACTCTTGTCACAGTGGGATACACTTCACATTCTCCGGTTCCATAGTTGAAAAAGACAAACGCTAACGGGAATAGGCGAGTATAGTACAGTCAGCTGCACATGTATTACCCTCACAACCTGTGATTACTACCAACGGTCTACCTTTACTGTCATTGTGGTCATGAGGTGGTGTGTATTTGAAGGGGGTGGGCCAATTTAGCCACCCTTTTCCAGTGACCTTCATGTGCAGTACCGGTGCTATAGACTTTTGTTAGATGGTTCAGACAGTACAAATGACCGACTGCTGTTGTGATCGTGGGAATGTTGAAAAAAAGTGCAGTGCAACCTCGATAAAGTTGAATGCCCTTGAGGTCCGATATGAGGTCTCATATGAATCAGACTTTGTGAAAAATCTTCAAGAGAAACATGTCTCTGAAAGCACACAACAATTTGAAGCGCTGTGAAAAAATTTCAAAATCTCCTCCAACTTCCCGGATTGGGTTCGACCTTGGAGCTCATAGTGCTTTTTGTCAACACGTACAGTTGCAGCGATGAACATATGAGCTTGGGTCGTGCGTCATTAAAGGATGTCAGACGTAAAGCATCTGTGGTTGGCAGCGGAGGTGGGAAGACTGAGAGGGAAAAGGAAAGAGAGGGAAAGTGCTGACTCTGACACCGTCCCTGTGTTGCTAACACAGGAACCAATTAGCTGGAAGCCAGCTTCCGTTTCCCGTGCTGTTACAGGACCTCATCTGGGAGTCCCCAGGCCTTGACTGCAACTTTGGTGGCACATACTGTACAGCAAAGGCACTCTGCAAATGTGCTACGAAATTAGGAGGGCATGCTAAATTGATTCAGCAAGTGATACATTTTTGATACTTGATCAGTATAATGTTGATATCAGTGGAGTGATACACTGGGAGCAATTGAGGCATATCAAATAAATTGCATCGACTAACAGAATGTGGAATCAATTCAATGTTTTCCCCGTCTGAATAAAAAAAAACAAAAGGATACAATTCTTTTGATGATTTTGAAACACAAGTTTGAACTTTGTACTGTTGACGGACAGGTAGAAATGCATTGGTCGCTGAGGGTTAGCACATAGGATAGCTTCGTGGTAATTTCGTTCCAGTTTAATTGACTAAATATTACTTAAATTGACCTTGAAGATCCCATAAGGTAAATTCAAGCCAATGGGGGGGCTTTCAAAAATACACTATATTAAATATGATAAGATTAATAATGTTTTCATTCAATTATTTTTATACAATGATTCCGAACTTTTGATGACTGAAATACGATGACATCCACCATGGATCAGCAGAGCGCATACTATCTCAACCTGTGCTTTGATCAAATCCAGCAAAATCGCGTTACACCACCTGTGCCAAAACCTAGACCTGCACTGAGCTGGTCTAAATTCTCATCTACTTTCTATAGCGCGGTCTGCAAAATTGAAAATGTAAATGAAGCATCCGTTTTTACGCCGAGCGCACATGTGCCCTTCTGGAGCCTTAAATGTTTTGACACGTCTCAAATTACGCCCTGTGACTCATTTCCTTTCATGTCAAAGACCTGTCATATATTCCAAGAAATTAACCCCATGTATCTGCAGCCGATCTGTAACGTTATGCCGTCATGTTAACATCCCTGTACATGCACTGTCAGTACTTGGTCAAAGGACCCTGCTCTACCATGCCTGTGCGCACTTACTTATGCATGCAAGCAGTCAGAAATGTACACACGTGCACACCTCCTGACCCCCCACCCCACCCCCTCCATACACACTCACACACATTGTCCTGCATAGAGAGGGCGATGGGTGACGCAGTCTTTTTATGACACATATTGATCCTCTGGAGCGCAGTAAAAACTATCCCCAGACGTACAACAGAAATAACTGTAACCATATAACAGCTTCCTGCCAGGGGAACAGATCCCACTGAGCAGCCATGTGACTCAACTATTTCTGGACCTGCAGCACCATAGACGGTCCAAGACTCGCACCATCCTATATAGGAGGAGAGGAAAGAGGGTTATTGAGCCGTATAGACGTGGGCCTGATTTCAATTATCCAAAGCGTACCATCCAGTGAAATGTAAATGATGCATAAAATAGGCGCAGCTATTTTGGTGGGGGCTTTGGAAACATCTCAATCATGTCTTTTAAAGCAATATTCCAGAGCATCAACATTTAACTCTTGGTCCTGCCGGAGAGTCTCCTCTGTCCTTTTCAAAGTTGATAGCAGAATATAAGGTGCCATTCGATCTTAATCGAGTGTGTTCGGAAATGTAAATGAGCAACGGAGTTGACAGCATTGGATTGAAGATTCAAACGTGAATGCAAGAGGAGCGTCTATGAGTGCAGCGAGTCTTTTTAAGGTGACGCACGCATGGTGCGTTGAATAATAATGCTTAACATTGGTTAACAGCGCACCACGATTAATTCCAAGCAGCTATTTTACTGTCGCTGGTCGCAGGGCCCATTTCAGTTCCGACCATGGAACCCCGAGAGCAACAGTAAAGCATCCCACCACATCTTTCAATACGAACATGCCCATGCTTGGCATCCAAACAACCAACCACCCAGCAATGACACCTGGGCTGCGCTAATTCAAGGCATATGATCAAAGCCTCACACTTGTCGCGGTTGAAAAATGAGGGTTTCATGTACTTGTGTTCACTGAGAGGCTTTCAGTTTGATTGTTTATGAGCGCTTCCTCTCCCTCGCCATATGGTGCTGTTCACTTTTAATTATGATAATATCAACGTCTTTGTCTTGTATAGTCCATTTGTGTAATAACATTTTCTCAGTGCAACACTCAACCACACTCACTCCCTTAAGCACACACACATTCCGTCGAAACGTAGCTTGTCAAACCCCCTAGCTTTGGAATGTCACATTTAACATGTGGAACGTAATTTATTAATTTTTAAATTATTTTAAAGATTCAAACATATGCCCTTTTGCTCTCTCTCTCTCTCTCTCTCTCTCTCTCTCTCTCTCTCTCTCTCTCTCTCTATATATATATATATAAATAATATGTTTATTTACGTATTTATTTATTTATTTATTTATTTATTTATTTATTTATTTATTTCGAATGATGCGATTCACATAAAAACAACAATAACAAATGACACGTTCGGGTTTCACAAGCCAGGCGCTTGAGCCCTCCTGCCCCTTCTGAGTGAACCTTCGCCTTTTTCGATTGCAACACTCTGCTGATTGTGGGTTTTGTTTTTTGTTGGGGTTTTTTTTGCATGTGATGCTGAACACCCATCACTTTGGTTTTGTGGCCAGGGATAAGTCAAACCCACCAAGCATTTAAAACACGTGAATGTGTTCCATGTACCAATCAGTGGTCACAATTTGTTTGGATTTTTTAAGAAAAGTGATGCACTGTATTTAGAAGATATCAACATGATGATTATACTGTAACGTTTCAGAATATATTCCCATATTTGATTAAATGTTGGGCTTTCATGTTTATGAGTGAGAAAAATATAAAATAATTCATGGGGGATCTTGACCTTGCTACTCGGATTTCATGTAGCTTCTCTTCGATTGTACATGAATCTCCGAAATACGTAACAACTTGTCATGGGGAAAAAAGTGATTTTGCTTCAGTTACCAAACACTGCTCATGCATGCTGTCACACACCGACAACAGCATAACTCCATAATTATGTGAAATTATGTACATTTGTCAGTCGTCATACCGCCATTATTTCGGCTTTTGTCGGCGACAACAAGTTGGCAGAAATAATGATGCCATGATGACTGACGGTGGCCCAGTGTTCGATTGGTTAGCGCGTTGGCCTCACAGTGCAGAGGCCGTGGGTTCGATCCGGCTCCGGCCTTCCTGTGTGGAGTTTGCATGTTCTCCCCGTGCCTGCGTGGATTTTCTACGGTTTCCTCCCACATTCCAAAAACATGCACGGCAGGCTGATTGAACGCTCCAAATTGTCCCGAGGTGCGAGTGTGAGCGTGGACGGTTGTTCGTCTCTGTGTGCCATGCGATTGGCTGGCAACTGGTTCAGGGTGTCCCCCGCCTACTGCCTGAAGACAGCTGGGATGATCCCCAGCATGCCCGCGACCCTTGTGAGGATAAGCGAATCAAAAAATGGATGGATGGAACGGTTTGCTTGGAAGAACAAATAAATATGTATGTGTAGTAGATATATACATACACATTCACGGATATCCACACAGTATATGTTAAAAAATCAGTTGTCTAAAAAAATAATGATGAAGCAGTCAAACAAATAAAATTAGACAGTGCAGAAGTGTGGTAAACTGCAAAAAAGGCAGAGTGAAATTGAAAACACATCCGCTCCTTGTTCAATATCCTATTTCTGTATGCCAAGCCTTGTGCATCTGTATGTGAAATAGATTCCTTTGCCATTCACAGTCCTTCACGCTGTTTGGTAACAACGTCCCCAAATATAAGGATGAAGCAGGGAAGAATTCATGCAGATTAGGTCGAGCACGCAAGGGATGCACCTTCTCCTCCGGAGTTGTTTTACCGGAGGAAAGTATTTTGAGCTAGTTGGAAGCGAAGCACTGCAGGGTAATCCTATTCTGCATTGTCTGCAAAAAAAATAGTGATAATTTCTGGAGGAGTTCCCTTTCTTTTTTTTTTCTTTTTGTTGTTTTTGAAAGACGGAGGCAAAGACTCGGAGGCAAGAAGAGGAATCGGTTCAGGGGATGCTTGGGGGCCTCTTGTAGCTGATTACCTGTTTAAATAAATCCCTGCAGAACTGTGTGTTGTTGAAGGAAAACAAACATGCAATTGGAATTTAGGAAAAATATATGTTTTCAAGAGGTTAAAACAGAGAATGGCAAATGGGCTTTCACTTGAAAAGCACTTTTCGAACTTTAAGATGCTCGGAGAGCTTCAATACTGTCTCATTTATTGATGGATGATGGAGCAACATCCCCAGAGTGAAGTATTAATTATTAGACTGAGGTTGTTGTCATAATAAATAAATAAATAGTACTTGATAGGTAACAATTTGCCAACACGCAAAAGCACTAATGGTCAATGCTTCAGTCTTGAACCTTGGCCCAAATGGCCATTTAAGAAGTTTGCTTCTATTAGAAAATAGAAAAGTGCAATGCATGAATAGACTGTGTGAGGACAATACATTTGGCCTTCATAGATTCTGCCATAATGCCCGGTCCTCTCAAAACAAAAGGTGCCATTCTGCAAAAGTGCCAGCTCATCAAAACATGTGCAACAAAAGGTATCGGCCGTGGCGTGACAAAGTATGTCACTGACCCTAAAAGACCTAAAGGTCTCTTTTTGTTTCCTTTTATAGGCTTCCCAATTAACCCCCCCACCAAAAAAAAAAAACACCTGAACATTTTGCAACTGTGCACAATACTTTCACATTTTACTCCTACAGGGATAAACGACAGCATAGGTGTCTAAAAGTTGAAGCTACTTGGTCACAATGTCACCTGTTATGCTCAAAAAGTATCTGGTCATTGTGACATTTCTGTCTACCCCCCGACCTCCTGCATAACTTTTATTTCCATGTATTTATTTCTTGCAAGGTGTTACAGGATTAAGCTGTCAGAATCATACAAGGTACAGCGGTTCGAACTCACTTTCGAGTTTATGAAACATTTCAACTGGAGCCAATTTCTCGTTTAGTGTCATTACAGTGTTTCTGCACACTCGTGTGCCTGCAAAGTGTCACAATTAATTGGAGTTCATTTCCAGGAGATCATTTCCGACTGTTAGGCAGGCTGTAAAAGCACATCACCACGCACATAATTACACAGGGAAGCAGAAGAAGCCTGCAACATTTATCTTCCAGCTCAAATATGAGAAGCTGCTGAAGAGGTGTTTGAAGCGGTGTTCGTCTTTATGCTTAAACGAGCCTGCTTGTGCAGCTTCACTTAATTTGACCAAAATGTTGAGCAGGTTAATGAATAATCGACCCACACCCAAAAATACAGACCAGTAAAGAAACAATAATTCAATTAGATCCAAATGAACTGTCAATTCAGCACGAGCCCTCCAGCTGTCCCGAGCAGCGAAAAGCAGAAATCAGTGTTGTGAGTAATTGAGCTCTCTGCTCAAGTAAACCTTGGCTTACCTTTTGCTTACTGTGCAGATGCTTTTGACACAAATAGTATGTTTCTTTTTAGCTGTCGAGGATGTAAAATCACCCTGGCACTGCAGGGGTTTTTTGATGAAGAAAACGATGGGGGGTGGACATTGAGTGGCACTGCGGGATGCTTGTCTATCCCGTGAATGTTTGTGGGATAACGAAGGAGAACTGTGAAACGAGAGAAGATGCACCAAAATAAATGATCCCTGCAAGTCCGCTAGTCGAACGATGCGCTGGAAAGTTAATAAATGGCACCATATATGAAAAATAGCAGTCGTTTGTGTGACTGTGTGTATGTATGCATGTGTGACAGAAGGTTCCGGGGCTGCTGTGTGCAATACCGGTTGGCAGGGTGACTGTCAGGATGGCCGTGTTTCCTGTGTCAGCTCTAAAATAGGTCCAAACACAGCAGAGATGCTCTGCGCTCTCTGGCTATTTACAGCACACGCAGTGCATGTTCAAGATGCTGCCAAGGTGTGTCATCTCTGTGAGGCTCTGTGATTGGTATAGCATGAACTGACTTGAAGGACTGAATTTGGAAAAGGAAAGGATTGATTTGATTTTTTTTTCCCCCAGACATTCTTGTAAAAATAAACTAGTGGAATAAAAATGTATTTTCTGCTAATTATATATGTGTAGGCTATGTGAGTTAGCGTGAGTGTGTGCGCCTACGACCTTGACCGCTCCATATGTGACAGTGTTGTCCCGAGTGAAGGCACTGTGTCCTTCTCGTGTCGTGACGTAGACCTTATGTTTACTGGAAAGTTGCCCTCCCTTCTCTGGTGTCGGTTGCAAGTAGCAAACCTCACACTTGATGCATAGAGTATAAGATGCCATAATTGATTGTTTGCACCCGGATATGACCATTATACTTTGCATCACCGGCAGAAGAAACAACTGTGACATACTGTCTGAGAAATACTTTAATGATGTTTTGTATGGGAAATGAATGTGGATCTGGAAGATTTCCTTGAATTAAATGTACAAGTTATTTCACATGGATGGCCAAAATTTCATGTGCACACATATACCTCAAACAACTGTAATATACATTCAAATGAGTGTGGGTATGGGTGTGCGTGTACGCGGGCATGCGTGCGCGCATGCCTGTGCGCGTGCTTGCGCTTCATGAACCGTAGCGCTCAGGCCAGTTACATCTAACGTAGGGCTTACAGCTGCTTTGAATGGGCCATAATGTGCTCATCTTGCGTGTGTGTGTGTGTGTATATACATATACATATACATTAACAAAACATATAGTTACCTGTATGTTTTGCAGTCGTAAACTGAGCTATCATCATAGCACGTCGAGTCTGAAATACCACTTAATGGCCAAGCACACAGCTGACGTGGGTACTCCGCCCCCTCGTCTCAGACAGACAGCTATGGATCATTTCAAAGCGAAGAAAATGGATGACACGACGAAGAACAAATTTGCTGAAGCCATAGCTAAATATATGGCTACTGCATGCAAGTCTGTCAACATTGTCCACCGCTCCACTCAAGCTGAAATAATTTGCATTGCATCGAACGACTCCTGTTGGATTGACCTGGCGCTTTAAGAGGGGCGGGGCTGCCACTGACAGGTGACCGTTCACGCGATGTATAAGCAGCGTTTTGTTTCATGAGTGAATACACTCGCTTCGTCGTCGGCATGGCTCAATGTTAAGCTACGCGTGTGCTTTTCTTATCAAGTCAGATGTGTAAAGTTAGCTTTTAGATTCCGTCATGATCGGTTGCTTTGTCTGCTTTGCATTGTGTCCGCTGTGCTTTGTTTGCCGCATCGCGATGTAATCACAGTCAGTTACCATTCGCAATCGGCAATTTAAACAGCGTGGGCTAAAATGTTGCTAGAACATGGCTGTCTTTATTTAGCTCATTTTTGCATAGTTGTCATGTTTGTCCGTCTGCAATCTGACTTTTAAACAAAGTAAATTGCGTTGCAGATGGGGTTAATCATGCCGACGCTCCACTTCCGGGTTGGACCTTTGGGACTTGTAGTATTTTTGTTCGATTCGACTTGATATGTTTGTGTTGTATGCTTTCTTACGTTTAAAACAATGAATAATGATGACGATAATGATACATAGTAAAATCAGGGTTGATTACATTATTTATTAAACATATTGTTAAATAAAGGTATTAATTAATGACAATTATATACATATTTACATTGTGATGCAGAAAAATAGATATATTAATTTTTTTACTGCATTTATGTGTAGTTTAGGTTATTACCTGCTTCTGATACTTCTGTTACAACTACTACTACTACTACTACTCCTTCTGCTGCAAAGTGCTCCAATAAATGATCAAAAAGTACAGAACGAGAGATCCTTCCATACTGACCGACAATCCCTATTCAGGGGGCCGTGAAAAACGGAATTAACTGAACAACTCCACTACGGATGCCAGCGAGAGCATCCATTACAAGCATCCGAAATGATGTCGACACAAAACCGTAGAGAGACTTCCGAGCAAGAAGGACCAACAGAATCAGCATAGCCTGACTGCTGTGTTCAAAGCAAATTTGAGAAAAATGAAGTATGCAACCGTTGCTTAAATCCATTATAGGCTGAGTATATATGAGATATGAGATTCCATAAAAATAGCTGTTCAAGCAGCTGTTGTGTGACAAAATATTTTTTTCACTGTTGTTGATGGACAGTAATATTGTGTGAGAGATAATGTGTGAATAACTGCTCCAAGTGAAAAATGTTCATGTAAAATTGAAAATCAAAATTATTTCAGTAAATATTTGCATTTTGCACATAGAAAACTGATTCATGATTCCATGTTGATGAGAGCATTAAAATGGGGGAAAATAGGACAAAAAAATATAAAAGGAAATTCAGAAACGATAAAAAATGAGTGAGCAATCATGATTAATTTTTAGTTAATTTGAGTTAATTATGACAGTTGAGTTTTTAATTAGATTAAAAATTTTAATCGTTTGACAGCTCTAATATATATATATATGTATATGTATATATGTGTGTGTGTGTGTGTGTGTGTGTGTGTGTGTGTGTGTGTGTGTGTGTGTGTGTGTGTGTGTGTGTGTACCCAGTGTCTTTTCATCCTCCTGTGGCCACTGTGCCTGTGAGACAGCAGCAGCCGTGGGAATGGAGAAGGATCCGGGCAGAGCTGCCCCTGACCTCCCTCCACTCTGACACAAGGGTAGAGATAAACAGGGGCCATGAGGATCACTAACATCTCTCTCAAGCAGGCAAACAGAGTCTCGCGCGCACATGCACGCACACACACACATTCAAGCACGCACAAACTGCACATCTCATTAAAGCCATCGACGGTGAGTGTTTGCAACTGCGGCGTGCCACTGGGAGAGAGTTCTATTAGGTTTACTATCAAGAGACATGGGAGGGAAATGAGAGTTTGTATGCTGGTACTGTGTGCATCAAATCTTGGAATTGTATTTGTGTTTGATGTCTATCTCATGATCACTCAAGGGATCAAGTCAGGGCACCAGTATGAGTGCTTATTGGAGAACACATCATGATAGCATCGAGACCAAGTCATTCATTGGTTTTTTTGTTTTTTGTTTTTGTCTGCTTTTGTCATTGAATTGCACATATTTGATTCCTGTTTCCACTTTTTTGCAAACATTTATTATATGATCACTTTGGTGTTTTTAACGGATATAATGAGACAATCCCCATAGGAAGACAACGGATCATACATATAATCAGAAGCAAATAAGTCAAAGAAAAGTTCCATCCAGATCACACATTGAAACAATTTATATATATATATATATATATATATATATATATATATATATATATATATATATATATATCTCTTTGAGTATTGTTGTGTGTGTCCGCATGTGTTGCTCCACCATATGTATTAATATTAACAATGCCGCAACATCAATACTATTCATTAGCTCATCTCTGGTGTTTTGCAATGTTTCTTATGATTTGGCTGAACGGACTGGACTATTGTGAGGCAAAGCTATACGGTTGTTTGAAATATAAAACATGCAAAGGTCAACCTTTGATCATGTTTCAAAACGATTGGTTCCATAGGAGATACAGCGAATAGAACTTCATTGAAGGTTTGCATCAAGGGCAAGCAAATGAAAAACATGTACTCAGCCTTTGACTTCCCTAGACAAACGAACAAAAAAAACCTGTGTTTTACTGTTCTGCCTAATGTCGTTGATGTAATGTATGCAACAGGGAGGGCGTTCATTTTGAGGAGAGTATGCATTGGCATCATCAATATGCAGTTGCTTCCGATCATGTCATCCTACACTGTACTCCGCTACTTGCAACCAGAGACCATCAGCTGGGAACTCATTGCTCCCGCCACCCTCTTTTTATCATGACCACATCACACATGCACTGAGAAAAAGAAATTAAGGCTGGTGCAGAAAACATTTTTTGTAACATACACACACACAAAAAAAAAAAAAAAAAAGCGGACAAAGCCAAACTATCCATTCTCGTGAGCGCAATATTGTCTCCCAACAGACAAAGTGTAATGTCGCTTCAGGGAGTAAACCTCACATGACACGGCAGCGTGGCTCCCATATGTCCTCCCAACTTATACGCCCTCCTCATTAGGCTTGTAAAGACATTTTCTCTTCAGGCGGCTGCCACTGTCCAGCCTGTACTGATAAAACCACAATGTGAACATTCCCTGCCTGGTTAACCAGAAGCATGAGAGAAATTGAGCGATACAACTATTTACTCTCCCCTACCACTTTCCTTGATTTGTACTCATCCGACTCAACTACGGGATTACAAGTTAACAATAAGAGCAGCGCGGCCTTGTAAATACAATAGTTGTGTTGACACTCGCGGTGCCTTGCAGCAGACTTGCAGGCTCCGTGGCACTACAAGCTCGCCTCGACTCCCTTTTTTCATTTCCTCATTCCTGTCCGTCTACTCCACTTTTCTCTCCTCACTGCTCCTTTTCTTTCCTTTCCACACTTCTGCTTCTTCCACCTTTTTTAAAATTCCTTTCCACGCCTCCTTCCTCTCCTCCCCTCTTCCCATTTTCTTTTCTCTCCATCCTCGTCGGCCTCCACCCATTTAATATTTATGTTCTGTTCCTCTCTTCCGAAGAATTCTCTGTTTATTATTAGGATTGTTTCATCTTGCCTGGGGAATAATAAACCGTGATGATATGTATTAATATGTGCTCAAGACTCTGTTTATTAACTGGGCACTCAACAGACCGGTTTATCGTTTTTCTTTTCTAATATTTGAGGTTTTAGTACCTGGGCCAACTCTGCTTATTGAGACGCGCTTCAAGGTTTCATTTCAATACGTACATTAAAAAGTGCAACATTCTTTCCATCAGCAAGAAAGATAATGCAATGTCTCTGAGGCAATTACTGTTTATTTGTAGCCGTTTGACGAATAACTTACAACTGCACGGGTGACAATGTAGTTTAACATGAATTTTCATATCATTATTTGGCTGCCGTTGCCATGTTTCTGTGCACCCCCCCATGCCATCATTTCTGCATTTAGACATTTATTAACACAAACCCCTCTGAACTGTTTCAATTGTTTCATTTGGTCCACAAACATTTATAGTCTGCAGTAGCAGCAAAATATGTGTTTTTTTAAATGTTGGGTATCTGTAGTGTTGCGAAGATCTGAACCCTCCAAATGCAGGCCTGGCATCTGCAGAGGGTGAGTGACTGCGAATGCTACGGCATGGCAGGATGAAGTGTGTTCATTTCCTTATTTATCGACTCGCTTGCTTTTCTCTGAGTGTTTGAAATTAATAACAGCCAGCAGAAATCAGACAGAGGGATGAAAATCAGCACTTTCCCTGCAGTGAAGCCATTCATCAAGCTAACGAGGGGGCGAATGGAAGTGGAGTGTGTGTGAGTGAGTGTGTGTGTGGTGTGTGTGTGTGTGTGTGTGTGTGTGTGTGTGTGTGTGTGTGTGTGTGTGTGTGTGTGTGTGTGTGTGTGTGTGTGTGTGTGTGTGCGCGTGGGTGTAATGGGAGAGGGAGCAACGGCAAGCAGGTGCAACGTAGTGAGCACAGGTCAGAAGTGAGGTACACTTGATTTTGGGATGGAAGGAATAAGTATGACATTTATTTAAGAGGAGTCACAGGACATGCTTGAGAGAATGGTCAGCCATAATACGATTTTTGTATTAGTAGGATGAGTTTAGAAGGCTTAGAGGCCTCACTTTCAATTCAATGCAGTGTGGGAAAGAACATGCATATTTTCATTTATATATCAAACATTGCTTCGGTCCGTTATTCCTTCACAGTGGTGCCTTAAGATAATGATTCTTTTCAGCTCATAAAAACACACTATTGAATTGAATGGAAATGCCATTTATCCATTGGAACATCCCCAACAAAAAAGGTATATTGTGTTCATATATTTAAATCATGATAGACCTGCCACAATGCTGCTTTTCGTTAGCCTGTCTGAGACATTTTCATTTTTTGTTAGCATTAACCGAACGAACTTTAAGCCAAAGTTATGTGATTGTTTACAATACACAACGTATAATTCTCTTTTTAGTTTTTTATTTTATTTTTGTTTGACAGTAAACTTCAACTGGGATTGGGATTAAACGTTGAATCCCCTTTTTTTTGAAGAATTATTCACAATTTGCCAAACTGCTGCTTGTTGTGAAATAAGTTGGTTTCACTGTCACCATACAGTGCTCTTCAATGCAAGTGGAGGCAAAAAAACAAAAAATCAGTCAAATGCTCAAGTCTCTGAGTCAGTCGTATCTCATAGAACCACTGTTTTAATTATTTTTCAAAAGCTAAGTGCTTCTGTTTTTTTCCCATGGAATGAGAGCATATTCTTCGAATATTGTCCAATAGGAACCAAACAATTCAGGCCAGAACAGACAAAAATGTCCCCAACTGCAACATTTTACTCCCTTTCCCTTCACTGATGGGTGATGATGCCCTTTTCCCAAAGTCCCAGGCTGCTCCGCCTCCCTGACAGTCCACCAGAGACCCAACAGTATCTCAAACCTAGAGTTGGCTGACTAAGCAGTTACTGCCGAGCCTCCCTTGTCTGAGTGAGCGAGGCTCTCGTCGCTCGTCGCTGAGAACTCGGAAAATAATTAGCAGAGTGGAGCGCTGCCCAAGCATGCTACACTAAATCTAGCACCACTTCACATACAAATGAAGCCCCACGTCCCCCCTTTCGGCTCCTTTAAAGCTCAAACTGATACGTGTGCCTGATACGTGGTAGTGACGCAAACCGCTCACATCTCACTATACCCGCTTGTCTTTATTTTTAACTTTCAAGTGGGTTTTGGGCATCGGGCCTAAAAATAATGAACTCCTCTTAGGAAGTGTCCAGTTTCTCCCTCCCACCTGGAGAAGTAGGTTGAAAGAGGTAAAAAGGGATCACACCCAATCTTGGTTTAATCATCCAGAGCGTTGTTTATGTATTTCTGCGTGCCCGCCTTCTGTCTTTCTCTCAGGCCTCTGCAACTTCGTCTGTCTCATTAATTTCCCCTCAACACGAGAGGTCAATCTGGATCGATGTCACCTGCCCTCCATTGCGGAGAGCAACATCCTGGGACCTAGAAATAGACATCGCTGTGATAGAAGAGCCTGTCTGTAACAACATGCAGCTCTGAGCATATGTGACTGACATGGACCAACTGTGATGGTTAGCAAAACACTGACCTCAGGACACAAATATAGTTTTGAAAAAGGAAATTGGATCATTTTGTCGAAATGTGACCAGCAGCCATGTAACCTTGCCTGCAAGTTGAATTCTCGTGATGTGAGTTCCCAAAACTCCATCTTGTCTGCTTTGCACCACAAAGCAACAATGTGTTTGGGGGCAAGATATGCGGCTGTGACGAAAACATTTGTCGGTTGACAATCGGCTTGATTCAAAAATAATGTCGGGTTATTTAAAACGACAAGTATCACTCAACACGACGATGCTGTCTGTGCCACTCATGGACATAACAGGACTCATCTTATCACAACGTGGCGCATGCCGGTGACAACATTTTCATCCGTTGCCGGAGTTGGTCAAAACAAAAGTTTGGTCTGCGTGCATAAGTTGCTGCATCGCTCAATCAGCGTGAAGTATTGTAATGAATATCTCCTCTTTCTGAAGCAGATCACACTGGAGCCAAACTAAATTGATACTGAGTCGAACTCCTTTGAGTGATTCACGTATCAATCAGTCTCTTGGCAGGTTAGCAGCCGGGTGCATTTGAGTGAAACGTGGGCAAGGCGTGCACTGTGCAGACAATGGGCCGAGGGTAAGCCATTGTTCATCGATCAGTGGTCTGAGTGGTGTGCTTTTCCAGCAGATTGGGCCTGTTGATTTGGTCACAGAGGTAATCGGCTCGTCAGCTTCAATCAAACGACAGCAAAATAATTTTAGTCGGAGAAAAAAAAGATGAATAGCCATTTGCTCTATTAGAATGTTGATCTGTCTTGTCAGTCATCAGCCTATCTAGCAAGACTTCATCAAAATATGTCAATTTGAAAAGAAGAAAAATGGAATGTCAACGAGATAATCAAATCCACCAAATTTGCATGACTCCATTTACGCCAAATCGACTCTCTGTCACCAAATTGTCAGATGTGCCGGGGGCGTTTCAGAGAAAACTCTATTGGTCCACTGGAATTGCCCAGGCATGAAAATTAAGAAAAATTAAGCTAGTTTTTACGCCAAGCACGCATGCACCTATTTATTTAAAACAGGGCCCTTCGTCTAAATGTGAAGAGACTCGCCTCTCAGGCACATGCGCACCACCTCCCATTTTCATTTTATCACATTATTTCACAATTTTACTAGATAGTAACATTGTTTAGTTACCAGCAAGTCCATAATTGATTGTTTTAGCATATAGCATTCTTCTACTTTTTTATTTATTATTATTTACATTTGTCTATGAGTGAAAGATGCTAAAAAGCATGGTGCATGAATTCAACTTATCTTTAATTTTCAATTAAGCATTGGACACGTCATCCAACGTAATCAATTTTATTTAGTTGGATTAAACAGTGATTTACTTCATTTTACACTTGTGTGGCAGTTCAAAAGTTTAAGTTTAAAATGTTACTGTAAAACTCCGAAGCATTTGACCCAGTAAAATTTTATTTTTTTGGATGGCAAAAAATTGTTTTGAAATGTTCTGATGTTCAGCGTTCTGGAACAGATTTGATAGGGAGCTCTTTTCGACACCAGACTTCAACTGGACATTGGAAGCACAGAATTATCCAACAGCTTTTGAAGCAAGTCAGGGTTTCTATCTAGATTCATTCAATATTTGCATCCAGTAAATGCTGCGCCTCAATCATCATTACCAGTTGATATTTACTGGCTTTTGCGGTGTGTTGAAGTGCAACACAGATGATATGAGATGAAGCAGCAATCGGACCCATTTAGCTATTTCGTTGACGTCACTTGGAGTTGGATTTGCCCCTTACAGAATGCTTATGTGATCACACTCCAGCCGGTTGGAATCTATATTTGCACACACATTCATCTCACTTTTTTTTCACACACACGCACACGTGAAGATATATACAGTATATATATGGTATATATATATATATATATGTATATATATATATATATATATATATATATATATATTAGAGCTGTCAAACGATTAAAATATTTAATCTAATTAAAAACTCAACTGTCATAATTAACTCAAATTAACTAAAAATTAATCATGATTACTCACGCATTTTTTATCGTTTCTGAATTTCCTTTTACATTTTTTGTCCTATTTTCCCCCATTTTAATGCTCTCATCAACATGGAATCATGAATCAGTTTTCTATGTGCAAAATGCAAATATTTACTGAAATAATTTCGATTTTCAATTTTACATGAACATTTTTCACTTGGAGCAGTTATTCACACATCATCTCTCACACAATATTACACAAACTTTTAGTTTAGTAGTAGTTGTAACAGAAGTATCAGAAGCAGGTAATAACCTAAACTACACATAAATGCAGTAAAAAATTAATATATCTATCTTTCTGCATCACAATGTAAATATGTATATAATTGACATTAATTAATACCTTTATTTAACAATACGTTTTATAAATAATTGAATCAACCCTGATTTCACTATGTATCATTATCGTCATCATTATTCATTGTTTTAAACGTAAGAAACCATACAACACAAACATAAAGTCGAATCGAACAAAAGAACTACAAGTCCCAATACTCAATCCCGGAAGTGGAGCGCCGGCTTGATTAACCCAAGCTGAAACGCAATTTACTTCGTTTAAACGTCAGATTGCAGACGGACAAACATGACAACTATGCAAAAATGAGCTAAATAAAGACACCCCTGTTCTAGCAACATTTTAGCCCACGCTGTTTGCTTTGAAATGATCCATAGCTGTCGGTTTGAGACGAGGGGGCGGAGTACTCACGTCAGCTGTGTGCTTGGCCATTAAGTGGTATTTCAGACTCGACGTGCTATGATGATAGCTCAGTTTACGACTGCAAAACATACAGGTAACTTTGGTCTTGTCAGTGGAACAATCTGGCAACTTTTTAAAAGTAAATTTTCCATTCATAAACTATTTAAGTATCCGTTTTCGGTGTCTCGCGCTGCCGTGGCTGGCAAAACAAACGTGCGTGGACCTATGCAGAGCGATTGATGTTTTGTTTCAGGTTTATTTATAGAGCAACGTAACATCCGCTGTGACGTCTGCCGCGTTAATCTCGCGAGAACATTTTTGATCCCGATAAAATTCATTTAAATTAATGCCAATAAAAACGCGATAAACTGACAGCTCTAATATATATATATATATATATATATATATATATGCACGCACACACCTGGTGTTTTATCTGTGTCAGCATATGCTGAGTTCCTAACTCTCCTCACACTCTGAACTCTCACATTTCTTTGTCTACTGTATCTACTTTCACAACAGATACTGGCCAGTTGGTAGGGTTAGCTGAGGTTATTCCCCCAAAATCTAACTGACTCATGGTCCTGCGTAGGATGCGGTGATTTTGGTGACATCCATGTGATCCTGGCCAGAGTCAGACACACTTCCCGCAGGCAAGGACGCCAAGACCTGGCTCTCCATCTCCATCACTCAGCTTGTCCCCTGGAGCTACGTGGTCAGACTGCTCATAGGCCCTCCCTCTTCTCATATACTTGGATTTGCATAAAACAAAGACGTACCTCCTGTATGGTTTAGACTACGAAGAACAGAACACACCGAACGCTGCGCTTCTCTGGCAGGCTGTAAGAGCGCCGCATCGGCCACGAGCGGCTGCAGCCACGCAGCAGAGATTTACGAGGCCGCTTGAGATAGACATCCTCATAGTTTTCCACTTTAATTTGTTTAACATCCGTTCCTTTGGCATTGTTTATATTCCCCAGCCCTCATCTGCGAGCAGAGGGCGCCTAATTCACAGTGATGACGTGTGGAAGGGGGGGCATCACTTAAAACACTTCATCCGTACAAGATTTGTCCTTGTCTCTCTTGATGGCTTTTGTCCTACCTCCCTTTCGAAGTAAAGGAGAGCTGGAGAAAGGCCAGCTACTGATCGTACACCACACAGCCCACATAGACACAATCGAGTAAATAACCCTACACCCTACGTATATAATAACAAGTAGCACATCCATATGTGAAGCCAGTACGAACATTGAAACACAAAGCTTTTCCCATCCTTTTGTGGTAGGAGGCACATTCTGAATTTTAAGCAATTATATAAGTTTACTTTAGATGCTTTTTTTCGTTTTTATGTCCCTGTGAATTGATCTCAGGAAGTCACACTACCTTGATTTCCAGCAGTAGCACCTATTTTGTGTGCTGTGGGTCAGTTCCATTTTAATGACTGAATGTTGCGTCATATCAGTGCTTGTTTGTTTCAACCAGATTGAAATTAGAGGAGACATTAACATTAGCATGAAATTGTAGAGAATGTTAAGACCCGCAGTGGACCGTAAAAGGGAACACATTTTAGAAGATGTACTTTTTAATTGCTTGCATACAAATTGTTGAGTTTGTGGAGTGCCTGCATGCTCGTTTAGTGTGAATTGACACAGCCAAGTAAATATTTTGTGTGTGGCCTTCATCCTATTTTCCAAGCCATTCGAAATGTTGCCAAATTGTCATCACAGTTTGTCTTATTTACCTAATCCCGCTCCCACAGAGTTTCTCTGCCCACGGCCTGGAACCTTGGCTGCAATGTTAAAGCCACGTTCAGACTACGTTGTCTGAAACACAAAAGTCAAAGCCAAAATATGAGCAGCGCTGATATAATAGTTTTTGCGAAGCAGCGACAACTTGATTGGTGAGCAAAGTTGTCGATGTGGCAGAGGGATATTCGAGTTTGTCCCCTGCACTTGCCACATAAACGGTTCCACACACTCACTTGACAAGTGTAATTTGGCGTCTTGGTGATGAAGTGCTGACTCCTTAAACGGCACCGCCGACGCCCCATTTTGAAGAATGGATGAGGAGATGGGGCACTATTTTAAAGTTTCATAAATATCTGCTAATCCTATTTTTGTTCTAGTCTTGTATTAACAACAGCAAACCCCCAGGTTAATTTCAGTGCAAGGCGCCGGGGTAGGAACGAATTTAACGTCACGTTGTTTACTGGGCCTTCTCCTGCACCCACCAGTTGCTATTGAGTGACACTGTCAGATGGCAGAACCCAGGTTGTTCTTCCATTCATCCATTTTCTGAAGCACTTATCCTTTTGAACTCATTTTACATCCATCCGCTAGTCGTACAAGCTGCTAGCTAGCGCTAAGCTAAACTCCCTTCATTTGCTGCTCTGACAGCGTGAGGCAAGCGGTGAAGTAAAAAAGACAAAGATAAACTGTCTGGCTGGACTTTAGTGACTGCTCAACAGTTGAATTTAATTCTAATGATAGCCGGCGAAATATTCCATCCATGCGCAAATGGTTCTGTGTTTTGTTCTTGAATGTAGCGAGTTGTCACACGGCACATTCGCTTCTCCCACATACATATGTCACACGTAGACGTGAGGTGTGTGTGCGTGTATGTGTGTGTGTTTATGTGTGTGTGTGTGTGATGTAACTCAACGCAAATCTAACACTCATTCGGCATTCATTCTTAACGGCTAATTTGCCACTCAATTCGAGTCACCACCTATTCGTGTGTAGCGCTAGTGCTCACCCTTGTTTATTCACTTGTTCACTTGTTATTGAGACATCAGTACGCTTTGCATTTCGCCATTTTCATAGAACAGAATCCTGTGTAAGCAGCCACTGCCAGCGGCAGCCTTTATTGATCCAGATTAGCCTTTCAACAAAGGTACCTCATGGCTTCGCTTCCTGCAGACCAAGAAGGAGCATGTATGCTTGCGTGCGTTATCTGCCATGGCATTTCAGACAGATTATTATTACAAGCTTGCTTTCATACAACCAGTGTGACCAAAACGCGTTTGGATGCATTTTTTCCGAATAAAACACTTCTTTTTTTTCATCTGACAACCACAAGTAACCTGTAAATGAAAATCATGAGGACAATCAGACAGCCTTTGCTTTTCACAAGCACGATTGGGTTCGCAGTGATGAACGTCTCCAGCACCAGCTGCAGCTGGGAGACAGTCTCAGGACCCTCTAAACGTCACCACTAACAGGCAGATAAATTTGTCTGACATTTTGCCTGTTGCTTTTTGGAAGAAGATGAACTAGAGAGGTCTGAATAGTCGATAAATCTAATTTTCATATTTGTTGACATAAATAAATAAATAAAGTAGTACAATTTATGTTTTGGTAGATATACATACACACCCAAAACTGCTTGTTAGGCCCTCCTCATGCCGGTCACAAAAGCTCAGGAATGGCATCTCATTATTCAGCCACCATATGTCGCAAGTCAACCAACATGGTTGTGTTTGGACAGTCTGGCCGGTGCAGATTACCAAATCTTGATCCTGCAAGAGTTTCACGGAATGTAGGTTAGAACTGCTGGTAGGCCATTCCATTCTTTCCACTCCCAAATTGTAGAGGTGGTTTCTGATAAAGGCCGCTTTTTGTGGGAATGTTGTCATCTTGGAGGATATTCAGTCGCAGACTATGGAGGAACAGGATTGCAATAGGTTGATTCTTCAACCTCATCTCCATATCTCTCTGAATTGAAATTACCGGGACATCCAACTAAGCCTTGTTTTTTTTTCAGTGATGGAGACGTTATTATACCTCAAGAGTACTTAATCGATGCAGGAATCAGCACAGCATTTTTCATGTCATCTCCTCACGTTGACCCGATGATCCAAGTGACAGAGGTGGAATCTAAACTGCCCACTGAACATAATTTTCCTCCACATGTTCAGGTTGCAATGCAAGTGCTGCAAACAACAGTACAAAGAGATTGCAAAAGGCGTATATCGCAAATCTCCTGGCAGCATAATGAGACTGAAGATTGGCGGTGTAGAAATCCCAATTTTCTGGGCGAAAACTCATTGGGCATATTGTCCTGCAACACTTGCCTGCAAATCTATAGAAGACAGCCTAAGTCCTGCCAGGGTGGGCAAGCATCTTCTTGGGATGCCTACTTCACAGCCTATCTCTGACATTCTCTGTTATGTGAAACTCTGCCTTCAATTTGGAGATTGTAACAGGGCTCACTCCAAACTTTGCCACAACCTGGTTGAATGTCCCCTATTGCATGGGCCCTGTCCAAATGAGTCAATTGTGAAATGCCAGCTTTTGGAGCAAACACCTTCTAACCACTGTCGCCATGTCCATGTTGATCGTTCCAGTAGCTAAAACTAAAATCACTAGAAACAGAAAAATAAGTTGTTTGGCAGTGGCAGAAGGACTGCAAAAAGAGTCATGGGCATAACTCACATTTGCAGCTGTACTGCTCCTCCCACAAATGCATATTCCATACAAATCTAAAACCAGTAAAAAGGGACACAAACAACCTTTCCAACCGTTTAAGATTTATTGCCAAGAAGCACTGTTGCAACAAAGAAATAATCTACCAAACAGAAACGTCCTTACTTTTGTGTGATGTATTTATACTGCAAATTACGAGGCTTGTTTCTCCGGGAATGTTGCTTGTTGTTTTGAATTGTGCAATTATTATTTTTTGCATTCACGCATTGAGAGTGCCCACTGAATGCAATTGAGACTTGATCGATTGGATTTGTGTAATCTTGACTCAGTGTGCACGGACAAACCAAAACAACATTGACAATGGCACGCTCAATGCTTAACACATTTCTTACAAAAATGAGAAAGGACCGACCACCAGCATCACAATGTGCATTCATGTGGACACTTTCAATGCAAGCGAACCATCAACGTCTTTAGCATTCTGAGCAGGAGTGAGCAATTTCTACATGAATACAAAATCTTGCAAAAAAAACCCCATGAATTATGTGCTTTACATTTTTTTCTGTTTTAAAAATTCTTTTCACATGGAGTGCATCCGTGTGCGTATTAAATCTTAAAATCTTCTGACTCAGAATTGAAATGATCACAAACAAGGATGGAATTTCAGTTGGAACAGACACTGTTGTGCATCAGGTGAAAAATACTCTAGCAACAGTTGAGCACATGCAAGACTATATTACTGAGCATGACCAGGATTATCAGAAAAACTTTTGGTTGACTTTTTAAGGACTCTACACTCTGTTTGTAGAGAAGAATAAGAACCCCCCAAAAAAGGTGAATGAAACTTTTTTGTTGTTGTTTTTTACCTCAGGTAACCAAGGGCGAGGAGGAATGGGGCCTGAAATCACAGATGCAGGAATTTTCTGGACGACCTAGAGAGGCAGATAAGATTGGAGAAAAACACAGGAGAGGATAAATGACTATCAAGGTAAATACACACTGTGCCATTTGCTCTCATTCCTCTGTTTCCTCCAGCATGTGTCATTCTCTGCCACCTTGTCAAACACACACACAAATGAATGCCCCGCACAATCACAAAGAAACAAATAGTTCCACTGTGAGCAAGATTCTCCCTCGCCTTGTCTGTCTGGTTGCATACAGTACATGGATCACAGTAAGTGTTTGATGCAGAGGGAAATGTAAAAATTTGCATGCAAATAGACTTTACAGGCACAGCCTCATGCATCAAAACATTGTAACCACCAGAGACGAAATACGGTATCTAAGCGTGCAGTGTGTCGCTGCACGGAGAAGACAAAATACTTTTTTTTTTTTTACCTGCTCAGCTCATGAAATTACACAATTAACTGTTCATAAAGGGACTGAATTCATCATGCAGAGAAATGTACTGTGACGCTTGGCATTTCTGGACTTTGTCGTTGATACTTCATGAGAGACGCTTTCCTTTTCAAGTGGTAGAGCAGGTGTGTGTCGTTAGTGGCTCAATAAATGTTGTGTGGAAATGTTAGCTTAGATCGCGGCGACGCGCCCTGTGCTGGGATGCCAAACAGGCCCGGTGGGGAGGATAGTCTACATAAAAAGAAAAAAGAAAAAATCAAATCAGTGATGCATAGTTCGCTTTTACAGATCCTGTACAAAGACATTAGCTATCTTAGTTTTGTTTTGAAAAATCCTCAACAGATATTTCAATTACAATCTGAATAACCATTGTGGGGAAAAAATACGGGATTACTACAAGTGTGTGATTTTTTTTTTCTCTCTACATATTTTTAAGTCTTCTACATTACATGCAAAGAGGTTGCCGGGGAATGATGTTGCATTTATTTAAAAGTCACTGTCTCTTGGTCTGAATCCATTTACAGATATATAAAATTACCACAGCAGGTCCCGAGCACCTCATTACCAACATAACCTGCAGCCAGTCTTTCAAGGACAACTCTCTAATGACTCCGCACGTATCCGCTTAATGTCTATTTGAAGCAACAGTCACTTCCCTCTTCTAAAAAAAAAAAAAGGCAGGGATTTATAGAAATAGCAAAAGCATTCTCGGATTGAATAAGCACCTTAATGGCTCCCTGATGTCAGTTTAATTCTGAAGAAGTTTAGTGTTTCCACCGTATCTCACTCATATAGAATGACAGGAGACCGGATTTTCATTATCTTCTTCTCCTGCTGGAAATCTGTATCAGATGTGAAAGCCATTCGAGAAACTATGTAAAATATAAAATGGCATAAAACAAGTTTCTATCATGATAAAAAAAAAAACCTGTCTATGTGATGTGGAATTGGTCATTGAAAAAAAAATCTGACAATATTAATTATTCAAGTGGTATAAAAAGTCATCACATCCTTGTTCACATGCTACATTTTTGTGATGTAAAAAAAATGAGACCAAGACAAATAAATTCTAACTTTTTCCACCATTAAAGTAACCTATGAGCTGTACTTTATTGAAACAATCAATATTTTTGAGAGGTGAGGTCAATTTTTCAAAATGCGGTGGCACAAGTGTGCACTCCAAATTATAACTAAAATGTGGCTGCATTGAGAATTAACCACTCACATTCAAATTCATGCTAAATGCGAATCAGCACACACCTGCCACGATAGTTCCTCTGATTGACCCTATAAAAAAGTTCACATGCTTTAGTGGGCTTTTCCTGTTGTCACATCTTACAGCAAAAGCCATCGTCCGCAGAGGGCATTCACAGCATCAGAATGATCTCATTGTTCTGTTGCATATCGTCGGGAGAAGGGTGCAGAAGAATTTCTCAGGCATTAAATATAGCGGGGAACACAGTGAAGACAGTCATCATCATGTGCATAAAACATGACACAAGTGACATTACCCAAAACTGGACAGTCCTCTGAAATTGATGAAAAGATGAGAAGAAAACCGGCCAGAGAGGCTGCCAAGACACCATCAGCAACATTGAAGCAGCTGCATGAATTTCTGGCATACACTGGCCGTTTAGGACACGTGACCGCATTCTCCCATTTTTATATGTCCGAGGGTGGCAGGATGAACGTCTTATAAAGAAAGAAAATCCAAGCCCAGCTACATTTTACAAAAACAAACTTGAAATATATCAAACAAGTTTGGTAAAATGTGTTATGGTCCAATGAAACCAAAGTTGAACTTTTTGGTTATAATTCCAAAAATTCGGTTTGGTGCAAACACTGCTCCATCACCAAAACAATATCATACCAACATGCAAGCATGGTGGTGGCAGCATCAGCGGGACTTTTTTTTTTTTCTCGGGGCTTGGGACTGGGGTTGTAGACAACCTGGACGGATTTATGAAGAGTTCAAAATAATACTCGGTGTTAGCACAAAACCTTCAGGCTTCTGTTATAAAGTAAAAACTGTCAGCAAAAGCCTACTAGAACATCTTCACCTCATTTGTGGTTAGTCAGAGGCATGCTAAATAGTTGCAGGTGCATGCTGACTCCCATTTAACATGAGCGTGAATGGGATTGGTGAGTTTGAAATACAGCCACGTTCCTCGTTCTACCACAAGTGGGTGTGCAAACTTGTGCAACCACATTTTCTCAGTCACTCAATTTTACTCCCTCTTGAAAATACTGTAAATATTTCAATTGAGTTGCAGTTTATAGGTCGCATTAATGGTGGGAAAAAGTAATTTTTTTCATCGTTTATCTTTTTTATATATCACAAATTGCTGGCATTTCAACAGGGGTGTGTAGACTTTTTTTTTTAATCTCCACTGTACATGCACTGAGGTAATTTTTACTTAAGCAATAGGCCGGGGGTTTTAGTTTTTGTGGAAGACAATGGCAAAACAGATGTATTATTTTTGTAATAATAAATAAATAAATAAATAAATAAATAAATAAATATTCATTTAGAATCGACTGAGTTGTGTTGTACGTCGGATGTGCTCGTCCATCTCATTTGGTGGGTTCTGGGCAGAGGAAATGAGTGTGGGCTCCCCAGGGTAGAGAGATTACACTAATGACTTTGAAAGCAGCCTCGTGCGCTGTCCCTTTTGACCTCAACTCATCCTCGGCCCGAGAAGATGACAAGGTGATACTATACATGCACACGAACATGGGTAGACAAACGCTCATGTGTTCACGCCTGCTGTACACTCCTGATCGTGCACGTTGAAAAAAAAACATGATTACACACAAGCAGCAAGATAATAGAGCCTTCCCCAGCTACTCCAGTTTCTTCTGAAGCTTTGAAAGACGCAATACTTTCGCTTTGCCCATATTTTGACTGCAAGCTGCAATATCACGCCACAGATTCAACTCTGCATGGATGCTTTTTTTATAACAAGATCAGTTTTCAAGCACCTAAACGCCACAATGAAATAAGTGTAAAGGGGACATCCACAGCACTTGGCTATAAAATAAATGAAAGAAAGCCCAACTATTTGAAAGATTCCTTTGAGTTTGCAAATTCGCTCTCCGAATGGAAACAAAAGCAAACAAGTTTCCATCCATTGTAAAGCCTTTCAATACATCGTTGTGCTAACTAAACATGAAAATAGCAGCACTGCGTCTCTGATCAAATAGATGTAATGAGATACAGTGAGGAAAAAGGAGAGCGGCTTGGCCGTGACTCGCCTAGCATGTGCACGCATGCAAAAAACCCGACAGCGGCACAGCTGCACGGAGCTACGCTCTCGATTTATCATCCCTACATCGCAGGAGCTAGTGGGCCACACGACTATTAATCATCAGCAAAACCATTTAATTCAGCACAAGCCCAACTATTGTCTCAGTCTCTCCCCTCTGTCGGCTGCGCAAAGCAGCATACACCTCGCTGGCATAAAAGCAGACATGCAAGTGTTGGTTAGGCGCAAACGTGTGATTGCGAGTGATGCATTTTTTATGATCAAATGTGGACTGATGGTGCCTCATTTGCAGCTTTGTAGAAGCGTATGTCTTAGTTTTCATGAAGAAAAAAAAGTGCAGGACCCAAAGTGGTCACAAAGTTTGCACAATAATGTTAAAAGTCAAGGGTTGGTTTGTCCAACTAATTCTCCTGAAACAATGGAGAAAAACATTGTCCATCAGACTTTCTTTGTTGCATAACTTGCTCCCGCATGTGAGAACAAGTCCCTGTTGAGAATTCATGTTGGGTGACTTTATGGGACCCCCACCCCAAAAAACATTAAAAATCTTAAAGTAGGTGTCCAAAAATTGACCAAAATACAGGATAGGGTTTCCTCTGCCTGCTGTTATTGGCACCGTTTGCAGCACCTCCTCACATGACATGTCCATCCCCTCCCTACAGCCAACAACCCCCCTCCCCCACGCGCTCGGACTCTGCCCCGAGCCAACCTTCAGGCCCTCTGACAAACAGGATGAAGTGGAGTGGAATTGAAAGATCCACAAATAACAAAATATGGAGCACACACATTGTCCCCCAAAAAATCTGACAACGGTTCAAGCAGAAAGCAACATGACATGAGAGGGAGTAAGCTAGATGCGCAAATGACATTTCTCGAAAATACAGTCCATGTACTTATATTCATGCTTGCTTAGACACACACACACACACACACACATGCAGACACACACACACACACACATAAAATTAAAAGAATGTAGATGCCCGATATGAAAAAAAAAATCCAAATATATAAAATATACTTAGATACAACTATACTTTTTCTGAGTTATATTTTGATTTATGGACCATTCCCATTGCTGTGAACCTAATTCCAAATTGACTTGCAGAGTTAATATAGAATAGGAAACGTCTGGATCAAACTGCCACCTGTATCATTAAACAACAATAAAAAGCCACTGCATGAATTAATCATCGCGGTCTGTGGTTCTGCTGCATGTGTATTGAAATGCTTACATGCAGGATATCTCTGCTTCTAATAATTTCAACATGTACTGTGTTCCCATTGTTTTTTTGTGAATAATTTGGGATAAATACCAGCTGGTAAAACCATATTCTTGGGCGAGCAGTGGGAAAAAACAATACATGAAGAAAAGAACTGTCTTTGATTGTGCTGCAAAACCATTCATAGTGGATTTTTTTTTTTGGATCACAGTGAAAATTCGAGGACCAGTTTTAAAAAAAAGTGAGAAACGTATTGAAGGCAATTTATACATTTATTGCATATCATTTAATTGTATGAAATGACAAAACGAGCACATATGAACATCACATATGGTTAGTTAAGTGAAATCATTTTGCACAGCAAAATATTTATATTTATATGTATGTATGATGTAAGATTAAATCACATATTTTGAAAAAGAGCTCCCTCTTATTTATTTTTTTATTTCCATGTGCAGGGTATCAATCCCTGACCATTTAAGAATGTCCAGACATTATCAATTCTAAGAATTATTGCTTTGCAAATATTGAGTTTGTTGAATTCAGCATATCTTCTTTCCTGAAGTGATACTGAAAGTATTGCATGTCGCAAAATACCTCTTCTGGGCCAAATAACTGGAAAACCGTTGTTCTTAACTCCCTACATCATGATGACAGGCCAGTGTGTTTTAGTGCACTGCACTCACAATACTTGAGCTTCTTCACAAAACTCCTTTGAATGCATTACAAGCTCAAATGCTGAACAACTTTGCTTTTTGAACATAGTGGCCAAAGCATTTCTCGCTCATATGCTGCAAATGTACGACACAATTCTGCTCACGGCATCCGTTTAACCCGAGCCGGTCACATTTAACCAAGTCCAAATGGTTTTTGCTTGTCAACTGTATATTAGTCATCTGCACGCTTCAAACGGCGTCACTTTGTTTTTGTCTATTCAACTTCAATTTATAAAACTTTGTACTTTATATTACACTTTTATCTTTTGTCAAATGCAGAGGAATATTTAAATAATAGTTTATAAAAAACGTTTTTCCCTACACCCGTGAACCATGAAGGATCTCTGCTGATCCACTTCCGTCATATACATTGCACCCTAATGACATTGGGTGGTGGTGCACTTCAACACAGCTGAAACGCCATCACACTGTACACAGGTGGGAAGTCCTGTCACTTTTTGGTATAGCTGTCCCAAAAAAGTGAGGAGGCATAAATGAAAAATATGAATGCCATGCTGGAGTCATCTCCTAAAATAATACCAATTTGGAAAATAAAAAAAAAAGACATAGCACAGAGAAATAAAACAGTATTTAAAAAAAGAACATACATGTCCAGCATGCAGAATAGTTCAATAACTCTTTGAAAAAACAATGAATACATAAAGTCTCTGAAGAAGCAAATGCATGAAATGGCTGGCGATCCTCCAAGTTTGGCAAACAAAACAAAACACATGAATGCACTTGAACAAATATCTGCACACTGTTTTCAAACTTAAAATAAAAACATGTTAAAGGGCAAGGTAAGTGCATGCATGCAGTGGCTGAACTAAGCTGGATCCAAATCAGACACTGCAAATCTAATGAGGGTTGAGAACTGGTGACAAATGGGGTCGTTTATAATAGAAAAGTAGACTAGATGAGAGTTCTGTGAACTCACACACATCGCTCCATGTATAAACCAACAACCTGTTTAAAGTGTGGAAGATGGGGGGGGGCAAAATAGTTCTTATTGGGCATTTGCGCCAAAGTGGAGAAAGGGGAAAAAGTTCAAACAGAAAGTTTTAAAGCGGGGCTGAGTAACTCATCAATTCTTTCTTTTTTTGACTCGGTTTTCTTTTTTCTTTTTTTTTTTCTTTTTGCGCGCGGATATGTGCAGACTCACATGAAAAACTCCGGAGATGAAGGGTTGTTGTCGCTGCTCGAGCCACTTTCTCTGAAGCCGTTGCCGATGAGCTTCTCATACTTTTCTTTGTACGCGTCCCTCTCCCGGACCAGCCTGGAGATCTCCTGCTTGAGGTGCTCCACTTGCTGCACCAGTTGCGTCTTCTCGCCCTCCAGGACGTGCCGCTGCTGGACGCGCTTGAAGCGACACGACTGTGCGTAGCCTCGGTTCTTGAGGGTCCTCCTCTTCTGCTTGAGCCGGATCACTTCTTCCTTGCTGACCCCCCGCAGCTGCCGGTTGAGCTCCCGCACGGACATGGTGACCAGCTGCTCGTCTGAGAAGCGGTCGTCCAGGCGCATGTGCGGGTGGTGATTTGTCCCGGAGACGCCGTTGGACTGGATGCCCGGCGCCTGGTGGTGGTGGTGGTGGTGGCCGCCACCGCCACCTCCGCCTCCGCCGCCCCCTCCTCCACCTCCCCCGGCCCCGCTGTGGTTGTGGTGGTGATGGTGGTGGTGGTGCTGAGCCCCGTTCTGAGCGGCGGCCGCAGCGATGACCGCCGACACTACCGCCGCGGCGGAGCCCATCTCCTCCCCGGCCATGGCGCCCCCCGGGCCGGCTGCGCCCGCGAACTGCTGGCCTCTGGCGTAGCCATCGAACGACTGGAGCTGGTGGCTGCTGTTGATGAGCGCCTCGACCGCGTCCTCGGGGCTGAACCCCAGCGCCTCTGGATTGAGCTGCTGTTGGTAACCGGACATCCAGTAGAAGTCCTCTATGTGTGTCTTCTGCTCGCTCCCCGAGCCCGGACTGGGCGCCGAGAAGCTCGGGGAGGGGGGCACAGAGCTGCAGGGCGTGCTCATCGGCGTGGAAGACAAGGATCCCCCGGCGATGAGGCGGCTGCACTGGCTGATGGTGCGATCGGGCTCGACCGGCTCCTTTTTCACTTCAAACTTCATCAGATCGAAGTCATTAACATATTCCATGGCCAGGGGACTGGTGGGCAGGTCGGAGTTGCTCATTGCCAGCTCTGATGCCATCCTCTTGCTGCTGCTGCTGCTCACAGTCCTCCAGACGGGCTGAAGAGCGGCCGGTGCGGCCGGCTGGCTGGCGAGAACGTGAGCCACCTTGGGAGAGTTTGTCGAAAGCGTCACAAACAAGAGTTTCTAATTCGTCCCGGCTCGGACTACTTTGGCCGTCGCTCGGCGGAGGCTTTCGCGCACACACACCGGCCTGGGTGTCGCGCACACGAGGAGCGGAGTCCCTTCTCGGCGCGCGCGTTGTATTTGAAACATTTAACACAACTTTTTCACGCGCTTTTTCTCACGGAGACATCGCCACCCGACGCAGCCGGCTGCAAGCGAGCGAGCGGAGGCTGAACACGGGAGCGATTTTTTGAGGCAGGCATCACACAGCAGTTGAGTTTAAGAGCTTTGGAGCTCACATGACGTCAGGCTGCAAGTGGGAAATTGTCTCGGACGAGGAGCCAATGGGGTCGCACACTCCGATAGCTAATTAGCATACAGCGACTACAGAAACCAAACTTTTTTCCCCCCTCCCGTGTCAACTGTCAAATGCCGTCAGCTGGCACTCAGCTGGGATGTTGAATCCCCCAACTCTTTTCTCCACTCGTGTTTGCATGAATACATGACAGTTGTTTCATTTATCTCAGTGGAAAGACATGCTGTGGATTCATTCACATTCCTGAACCGATGGATCACTTTTAATTGTTTTCCATTCGAATGTAGGACGACTGTGTTATATTTTATTGTTTACATTTAGTAACTTCTAAACTACAGTACGTACATACGTTTATCCATACTTTTTACAATGTTGACGTTTTTAAACACAATGAACTACTTGACCTAGATGCACGGGTTGTATTGTTCATATTGCAGAAAAAGATTTTTAAAAGCAAACAACGATCAATTCAGGAGCGCGCTGCATGCGCGCGTGTACCAGTATAAAACTCAACACTGCCACCTTTTGGACATATTGGGGATTAAAATCTCTTCATCGAATTCCCTCACATACTCAACAATTAAAAAGAAAGATGGAAAATTATGAGAACACGTTTATATTACAGTTTGTTTTTCTAAAATGCAAAAGCCATGTTTATGTGTTGGCATTATTGGACATTCAATGCTGACATTTCTGTGTATGAACCCGGTGTTCCATCCAAACTGATATCATGTCCCATGGCCATAAAATGGCTTTATCTAAGCACTGGCTCGTCGTGTTGCCGAGCGGTCGTATAATCTGCTCACTTTCATTGCACTTTATCTCAGTTCAGAGGTCTCCTACTTTGACTTGACTTGTGTGTAACACAGCCATACGACTTCTGTCTCGTTTGTGCCCCTGGTTATATTATCACCCCTATGTCCTCAGTCGGCCATGAAGTGATCATTCTACTCACGTGAACAAAGTTGTTGACAACTCTCTGTGAATAAAAGAAAAATCCACAATGATCACTTCAAATATCTTAAAACTGATGAGACTGGAATTTGTTGAAATGCATACTGACAAGCCACAATTCTTCAGGGATAATATGCCAACATTTTTTTTTCTTGACAAAAAGCACCAAGAGTTTGCCAGTTTCATATTTGTAGGCATGAAAGAATGCTGTGCTCCCTGTGGTAGGCTTGGTTATGTTCTTGGTCTGCTTTTCTAAATCATGCAAAAGGTGTCTTGAACCTGTGCTTGGGTGCAAATAAGTCTCAAATGATTAAGGTATTCTGAAGTGAAAGGTGTAGGTCATGAGTCTTCCATCAGAACAAAGACAAACACAGCCAATAAGTAACAACTATTCCGGAGAGTCCTAAATTAAATACTGAACATATGTGAAAGAAGCTGAAACTTATAGTTCAGAGAAGAACTCAACACAACTCAGAAGGTTCAAGAGCTCACTGATTAATGGATTAATGTGCCCGCCAAGACATGCTGAAAGCCTCACTGAGAATTACAGAAATGCTTTGATTGAAACCCCCCCCCCCCCCCCAGCCCCCCACACACAAACACACATGTAGTGGAATGAAATATTAAGTTAAGGGACTCATTTTTTTCCAAGCCTTTTTCATGAGTTAAATATGATTCTGTTGCACCACAAAAATAAAACAATGCCTTATTTTCAGTTCCAGTATTTTTTATTTACTACTTTACTACTTGTTTGTTGTGGGTTTTTCTTTCATTCAAAGTCGGGTACTGTACCAACAATTTTGCCCAGATGTTGCAAAACAAGCTTTTTATACTGTCAAAAGTTATTTGTTGAAGTGAATCGCTTGGGAGGTACAGCAACCTCTAACGGGCTATATCTAATTAATATTGTCCACGTATTTCAGTGGAGCAGACAATTTAGTTGGCCGGCGTTAAATATACTGGCGTGGTGCTCGAGATTGTGCAAGGCATTTGTATTTTTTTAATATAAAAGTTCCTCTTCCATTCTGCTCATTCTCACGCAGTAACAGGACCAGGAAGGCATTACATTCATGTGGAATTTAGTGCCGTTTGCATGAGTTCCCTATTGTGTTCGCCATAATGGCAAAAATGTAATAAACGGCCAGCACAAGGTGCATTCAGTAAGAATGCTGCAGGAGAGGGGAACTGACTGACATACAATGCTTTCAAACTGCTATTTCTTTACGATGGAAGAGAAGCCTTATTCATCACCCTCTCGCTATTGTGGCCGTTTGTCTGTTAGCTTGTTTCGTTAGGTAGTTAGCGAGCTACATCCTCCTACTTCGATATTAGGAAATCTTTTCAGCCCGTCCACTTATATGATATGAAAACATTTCTCAGGTGCTTTATTTTTCCGTGCATAGGGTGTGTTTCTCCATGTGAAAATCCAGTCATTATCAAGAGGTTGGTCTTAATTTCAAAATACAATTTGGTGTGAATCCAAATGAGTAACGTTTGGCCTTAATTGGCCAAGTTCTGCACTCTATTAAATGCTAATTGAGTTTACTCTTGTCTCGTATATATATCTCGCTGAATGTTCTGCATCCCTGCAAACCAATAACTGTTTAAAAAGATGCAAGTGTATTTATTAGCCCCTTAAATTGTATTTATTTCCTTCCAATGTCTGTGACATAATAGTACACGTTCTATTACTATCTACGTTATCCCGTTTAAATGTTTTTCATCAAATGTCCATTTATTCCTAATTTTATGGTCGATCTTCTGCATACCTCATACATAACTAAAATAACCGTCATTTTGTATGGACCAAAAATGAATGTTGCAATGACAACATCCACAATGCCAGAAATGTATCCAAGTAAATTGCATACCACACAATGCACAATATACAGAAAGTTCATGATTAATAGTAGTTCAGTTTTAACGTATTGTTAATTCTGCATGCTGCACAATCTTATCAATAGACGCTCTCCGTCATCTCACCACTGTCATATTGATCATAGAAGAAAAAAATGGAAATATGGCCTTCTAATCAACTTTTTTTTTTTAAATCTCATAAAAGTCTGATCTAACAGATCCCATTTGCCCCCCTCATGATTTTGTCTCTAATAGTCTTGGATTCTTTTATATGTAAAGTTTGGCACGTTGCTTTTGGGTCGCAGGTCAGCACCGAAGTTAATCAACAATGGGTGAAGATGTAACTGGTGTTTTTGTGTTGGCTCGTCAATACGGCGCCCAGAGTTTTGGATTAGAACACAATCTCCGATAGAAGCCCATTGTTTCTATTTCCACTCGGTCGCCCTGTCATCTGTTTGGGCTTACCTGCGCAGCAGTGGCCCCGCTCCCTGGGGTACGGCCACAGCGGAGCGAGACTAATACACAAACGAAGGGAGAGCTCATTAGTCATGACAGTAGAAAGTGGCGGGCCTAAATTAGCTGCTTTTGTGTGGCTGAAGTTATTGATGATGATGCCGGGCCAGAGAGATGTGCATGGAAAGGAGAGGGATGGTATCAAAGCACCAAATTCATACAATGTGAAAGAAAAAGAAATGTAACATTGTCGTAGTCTGTACCGTATCAGAAATGTCTCATATTTTTGCCATCTGTGAAATTCAAGTACCTCTGAAACTATAGCAACCACATTAAATAGGAGAATATTATTGAATCACTTCACATTTTCCCCTCCCTCCATTAATGTACCACGTCGTTGTTTCCATAACCATTTATCATTTCACTCCAGAAGGGAAACATGCTAAATACTAAAACATCTGCAAAGTAAAAATGAATAAATAAATACATACATACATACATCAAACTAAAACCAAAAAGAATGTCAAAACATGGCTTCTAAAGCCCGTGAACTCTTTCACCATTGTATTTTTTTTAATTGAAAAAAAAATGAAAAGATGTAAAGGTTGTCGCTTAAGAATTTGAAATAGAAGCATTCTGCTTTGTTTTCATTATGACAGTAGTCATGTCATATGATGAAAATGACACCATCTCAATTTTAGCTGGATGGGCACAAAAGTGCACATGAAGTGAATCATTCAGAATTTATCTTGTGTAGGTTTGAAGTAAATGGAGAGCACTTGATGGAGGACATTAGTGATTCAATCCTAACTATTTAGGAAGTCCAACATGATGTCAGTTATGGACAGACGTCTGCTATCTCCTCCAAGGCTCAACATTCGTGTATTCATCCCTGGCTGCAGCAATGCAAATTATGAAACAGAGCTTTATTTAACCCTTACGTGTGAATAATGTTTGCAGCGAATACAAAACTCATGGAATCACTATGACTGTGAAGACTGTCACTGAAATGCGAGTTTGAGGCCCCCACTCCTCCACAGTATTCAATGATAGACGTGAGTGAGTGGAGAGAGCAGAGGTCACCGAGTTGTTTGTTGTACGACTGGTAGTCAGTCTCGATGCGTGCATGCGTGTGTGTCTCCAAACAGCTATCTAATCAGCTCCTTTGCATTCCATCACTTTTGCATTCAAGCCTCAACACGAGCCCATTACAATATCAGTTCCGAAGACAACCTGCGAGCTGATAATACCACTGCAAATATAAGATTAAACGTCACCCAACTTTTGAAGTGAACACAACTCCTGTTGTGTAGTTGTGCATATCCCAAGAAAGACATAACTTGTATTTGTGCCTGCAAAGCATTGCTCCCTGCCTGGACGATTTCATCAGCAGTCGAGTGAGAACAACAAACCTGCAATATTAATTTTCACCCGAGCAACAGAATGTGGGCACAGCCATGTCATAATGACCCTGATCCATTAGTATGAGGCAGGGTGAGGTTGTGGAGGGTGCAACAAAGGATAGAGCGGAAAAGGCCACAAGGAAAACAGATTCTGGACTCTGAAGTGGATTTTTGGATGGCCTATTTTGGCCTCTGTGTGACAGAAGGATTTTTGTTCCAAGATCCTCATGTTAAGTGAGCAGACTTGCAGAAACAAATTACACCAAGCAAATGTGGACTAAGTTGCACATTTATTTGCTTGCTAACAAACGTGGGCTGCCCAGTCTGATCACCTGTTGAATAATCAAAGACAATGAGTCCATACTGCTCAAATGAGCCATAATTACGCTCAAATAAACATAAAACATTGGTTTACTGTCATGTGTAAGTTAATGTGTTTCGAACGTCATGATATATGAACCCTTGGATAGATTTCCAAGGTTATCACCTCAGGTCCTGTGTGCATTCACGTGACAGACTTCACAACAGAAGTGTGTGTGTGTGTGTGTGTGTGTGTGTGTGTGTGTGTGTGTGTGTGTGTGTGTGTGTGTGTGTGTGTGTGTGTGTGTGTGTTAATGTTTAAACAATCCCAAAGAGTGCTCGTCCCCTTTCGGTGGCAAATGTAATAAAATGATCACTCACTTGTAATAGCGGAAATAGAAATTGATTTGACTTCCATTGTAGTTGCAGGAAATAACCAGCCACAATATTTTTGTAAGTACATAGTAGAACGTAGTTGAAGAAAGTGTTTGGCCCAACAATACGCAATTCACATCGCATAACAGGAACAACAATGAAGGGAAATATATATGTTTACCCATTTGTGAATATATACACCTTCCACATATACGGTAGTCCATCTACCAGACTATAAGCCAGCATTTATTTCCCCACGCTTTGAACCCGGCAGCTTTTCAAATAACATGGTTTATTTATGATTTTTTTTTCTAAAAAGCTTCCAGCCGGCCATAGATTTACTCATAGTCTCGTCACATCCGACCAATAAAAACCAAACACGTCACAGTCGACCAATAAAACTGTCAGAATCTGCCATCATTCTAAATATTCAGCCATTTGCAGTTGGAGTGCGCACGCATGTGGTAAAGGTGGGCCACCTGAGAGAGACGTTTTTGGCAAGAGAGTGTTTGGCAAAGCGCTACGTGGCTGCATAAAGAGCAACATATATTTAATTAATTATCGTCTCCAAAGCACAAGCAGTAATCTTCCCTTTACAGGCCTCAATGTATATAGGTGAAATATATACTAATTTAGCCTTTTTTTTGTCTCTGAGGGAACACTGATAAATCTGCACGATTCGGAAGTTGACCGTTATCTCATTGTGGTCAACCTTAGATTCCTCCGTACTATCGTCTGCTGAACGATTAACTCAAAGACATGGTATTATCTTTGGTTTTCATTCCCTAAGTGCATTAATCACCGCTTACAGTCATGACACTGAATGGGACATCCTCTTCATTGTTTTCAACACAATGTTTGTAGATACCAAGACAGGTGATTGACTTGGGAAAGCTTTACAGAACAGTTGCCGCCATTGGACAGGCGTGACTGCCAAGCGTCTTTTGCAGCTTGGCTCTAAAAATTCACCGCCGCTGACAATAACTGACAAAGTCTACAGTGCAATCCACAGCATCATGATTTTGTTGACTGTAGTTACGTTAAGTGATATCAGACTGGTTCCCATTTGTGAATTGGTAAGCTGCAAGTCACTCATGCTTGTGGATATCCATGTCACCGATGCGCCAAGAAACGACAATCCCCACGCAAATACGCGGCCGATTGTATCCAAGCCGACGTAAACTCTCATTCTGAGATGCAGATGATAATGCCTGTAGCCTAATGAGAGATTTTCTGACCTTTCTCTATGCACCCCTAGAGAATATTGATGAATCCCCTTTTAAAAATAACTATCGCCTTGTAGGGTCATTAAATGATTTACAGTTATATCACAAACACATAATTATTGCATTTATTATGCTGGGATTGTACAGGGTCAGGACTGGACCTAGTAGTGCACAAAAGCGTGATTAAAAGTTGATTTACCCAATCGGAGCACAGTTTCACATGACCACTATGAACCCTAAAATGTATAGTATATTATGAAGTTATTGTTGCCTTAATAACAGAGAAGCCTTAGCATTCAGGTCTAGTCAACCCCCCATAATATTTTGCAACTATAAAAATCCATTTCTAATTGTAGTTCTCGCAATGACATTTGGGACTTACATTGTTGTAGATGTTTTAGTTTTAGGAGGTAAACCTTTGGCCTGATGAAACGTGAGTAGATTGATTTTGTCCCTTCTCAGATCATCACTATTATCTTAGTCTAATCACACTTAATCTCAAACAGTGATTTAAAGTCATTACAACTAATGTCATATTTGGTCCAGTGGCATAAGGCGTAAAGTCCACAACGAAATAGAAGAGTTATGGAATTATCTTATCCAGAGACATCTGACCCATAAATGTGCAGCACCTCCATCTCTGTGCCGCCTCGATAATTAGCATTATAAAGGCCTTTGTCTGTTTCAGTCCTGCAGTCTGTATCTTTCCCTATTAATGATGTCATCTCAATTATTACATTGGCTAAACTGGTAAAATGTCAACTGATCGTAAGTGTAAGCATGGCCCTTTTAAACCTAACCGTGGGTAAAACACCGAGCGCCACATTGAGCATTAAAACCAGACCCAATTTACAAAGATGATTTTAATTAACTTGTTTGGAAAACATTTAATACCACTCTGAGCATAATTGAAGACATCTCTCAAGTGTTGAGTGACTCTTAATGGAAGTTGAAGAGGTAGGGAGATTCAACAACGGACGCAAACTCAACGCCCCTTCTCCCCCAAGCCCCACTACATGAGCAATCTAGTATCAATCACATGCTATTACCTTCATCCCAACTCAATGCAACTCTGCTTACTATTTTTCATGGGCAAAAAACACGGTGTGGCTGCATTATCTAGATTACCCAAATGGCAAAATCTGAATTTGGCAAAATTTTGTGTTTCTTGTCGACAGACACATTTTGGGAAATGAGCAGACAAAAGATTTACTTGGTTGTATACAGTGGAACTTCCAGTTATGATGATCCCATTTTACACAAAAATTGGGGTTATGCACAAAATTTGAATAGAAAAATGACTTCTATGGATGTCCTATTTTCAATATACAAATGGACTCCAAATGGACAAGCTCTAGTCCTCCTCCCATCATATTCCATACCATAACAGTCCAGATGGTTCTTTTCCTCTTTGGCCCAGAGGGCACGACGTCCCACTTCCGTCAGTGCTCTGTCCTTCTTTTTTTTTTTTTTTGTTCACCTCAATCGGCAGCAAAACGGGAGTCCGCCAGTGTTGCAGTCCACTGTAATAGGTGCTCAGGCTCATGCTGGCAAGAGCAAAGATGATTTTCTCTCCATTACAAAATTCCATATCCGAAACAGTCCTGTGATAGTATTTAAAACTCAAACCGCAACAAACTGTCAACTTTAATATCTTTAAAACCTGGACACTATTCAATTGGCAATGCAGACTTGTTCATTTTCCACATACTTCAACCAATGCATTAAGTGGTGATGACATGAATTATCAATCGTAAAACTAGTGGGTTGAGGCAATAATTACAGGGCAAGTGCTCATGCCGAGACAGTAAAAAAAATACCTTCCTTTCGAACCGTCTTGTTTAAGGTGGGCCAAATGTTCCCACCACCTCAACCCTGCAGTACTAGCAATAATGGGAGTCTTGTATTCTCACCTTTGCACCCCAGCTGTGTGTTGGAGACAAAGTCAGACTGGAGGATAAACCTATGTCAGTGTATGAGTAAAAGAGACAGCAGCTGTATCCCTGTAGTCATCTCACTTCCTGGAAAACGATTGGCCTTGAGGCAGAAGAGGATAGAATGTTGCACATTATGGCTTGTTGGCTTGAGGCAAGAGTGTCAAAACAAAAATACACAATGTTTCTTTTAAACTCTCCAAATGTTACGTTCGCTTGGAGTCACAGACGAGTCTAGCCTTCTACCAACCTTGAGCTATTCTATTTTGTGTTGGTAATGGCTTCAATGTAAAGCAAACGGATGTTGTATGGTTAAATACTGTGACACCATTGGTTAAATCTAGAGTACACAAACCTACAGTTTGTATGGTGAGAGCGTTTCCTGCAGAACAATGAGTCTCCAAGCTTCTCTGACACAACCAGGGATACTGTGTGAATGTGCGTGTGTGCTCTGAGAATGTGTGTTCACAGATTATTTGGAAACATATTACGTTTTTAAATGCCATTGTGTTCAAATTTCAAATATTGTTTGATAATATTGTCTTATGATAACCTTGATAAGGGCGTCATGTTTTCATAGCGGTTAGTTGTCGGATTTAAAAAATGTGTACAAAAATTGTTGAAGCTTGCCGTATGGATGAAATTAATAAATGATTACTTGATTCCACTGATTGTTGAGAAGTCTGACGATTGAGTGGAATTTATTGTTGATTAATCGTGTCTTAAACAATGGAGAACAAATGTAGCCCACATGCTAGCTATGTTAGCATAACCGCAACCTTGTTCACATTTGTTGAACTGACTATCAATGTTTTGCTTTGTTGTTTGCGTGCTTACTTTTAGATATTTATCAACAAGAATCACTAAGAGGGAGTAAGGTTATTTTCATTTTTATTTAAATGCAGCACGTACAATTAATGTCAGGAGTTCAAATTGGGCCTCACAGTTGACTGTTGTTACATGCAACATTCTGTTTTTGTGAATGAGGAATGGTCACCAGTATGGGAATAAGCCTTGTAAAGGGAACACTTTATGGCACTGTGGCAAAACTTCATTGATAGCATATATCTCTGCATGGAAAATTGTCCCTTTGCGAAATGAGATGCCCAACGACTAAATAACAAATGGATGTCACCTGCTGACAAGCTCTGAGAATCACATTCTTTCTCCACACATCACATGTTTTCCAATGAATTTACGATGAAATTGGCTAATAAATCCTCATCATCCGAATTATGATCTGTGACTCCAGAGCTGTGGCATCAGAGTTCACATGGACAATGACACCCAGTAGTCAGAGCACATCCTTGGACCCATCTGACATTCCAGCCAGCAATTACAGCGCTAGGCTGACCAATACACCTCCTCACCACGACAATAGGCACCATTGTTTGCGTACAAGGCAAACGTGCTACATTGTTGTTCTGCTCCAGTCTTGATAACAAACTTAACTGGATCATTTGAGCAATTGTCAGTCATTGCACGCTCTCACGTTAATGTAAAAGCAATGACAATAGGTCAAGCAGTATGTTTGTTGTCTGGAATGAGGAAGTGTTTGGCAATTCATTTGAGGGTACACTATCTTAGACTCCAGTTAGTGGTCACATCTGGAGTCTATCTGTACACTACTGGAGAGTGCAAGTGCGTGTGTATGTGTCTATGTCATTTTTCCCTTGCCATGCGCTTGGCCACTGCCCACCTTTAATAACCTGATAACTGACCTGACATATTCCCTTCTTTTGTTTCTTCGAGTCCCATTTAAAAAGTTGAAACAGTCCAACGCTTGTCGTGTACTGTATATTGTAGAGCTATTATTCACACTACATATGTGTTAATGGCCCAAGAAGGAATTTTGTGAATGAAAAGGGTTTGTAATTTGGTGTGAAATGAAATATTCAATACTGAATGGAAATAACATAAATCCTGCTAAAGTCTCCTTGGACTTATACAGTATTTACCCTGAGAAAATGCTCCATCCAAAAGACGATTTAAGTTAACTTGATGTTTTCTCATCCAGCCAACATTAACATATGCACTCACAGTAACTTAATTAGGTATGGTTAACAGTGGATAACAGCAATATTAAAAAGATTTTATACAATTTAAAAATCTGTCAGTTGTTAATATTCAACTACAGAGAAATTAAACACCTCCCTCAGGTCCTACGGTGAAGCATGAAAAAAAAATAAAATTGTGTAATCATAAGGCTGAATCCAGTAATAACCCGTGTTAGGGTCAATACTGAAACGTTTTGGAAAGTGTTTGACCACAAATGTTAAAAATACAATCAACCAAATGTGTCACCTTTTTCAATTCATGACGTTGCATACTGTACTGCACAGATGGAAGAAGTCTCAGTGCTGCTATTTGAGCTGTCTGCGGCAAAGGTTTGCTCACCACTACTGCTGCTGTTCAGCAACCATGTCTTGTGCAATTTTCCCTCAAAAGAATATTTGTCCACCATCTGTCTACAACTCCCACTCCATACCGAACTGAAGCCAAGACACAGGGCAACTCACTTTCTTCTAATGCAGAATAGGTTGCTCCGGCATGAGGCCATCCTCTCCCAAACCACTCTGAAATACAAACTATAAATCAAAAAAGAATTACAGCATACATTGAACTCTTTTGCAATCACCAAGAACTCTGGCTGGTGTAGTTAGGATGACAACAACAGCATGCGTTTCCTCTTCTATTCCTTTCAGGCTACAACTGGCTGAGGTATTATCCCAGACTGGAAACATTACAAGGATGCCAGATAGTCCCACAAGTCAGTGCATATACCGATGCGTTTTATTTCATTACATTTCATGATTTAAGGTTCTATATTACATCAGGCAGAAGGTGCAGTACAGGTGTCTTTGCTAGTTTCTGTCTCGCAAGTTATTATTTTCACCACCATCACAATGTTGAAGTTGAATATGCAAATTTGATATGATCGGCAGAACAACAGAAAATGTGAAAAGTTGCCTTAATGCAGGGTGGTATGATGTCATGGCTGTGTAAATGCACTTAAGCATGCATGAGTGCAGCTCAGTGTGAGTAGGGGTCAGCGGGGGACAGGGGAGGCCAAAGCACAAAACCGTCCCAGTGTGAGTACGCCCTTAGTCTAAAGTTTAAAAGGGTCTATTATTGATATAAAAAAATAAATAAAAAATGTACACCCACACATAATTATTTATACAAGCCGTCCACTTTCGGTTGCCTAAAAAGCACCCTAAAAGTTGATTTATTTGTGATATCATCTTAACCTATAAGAGCAGTAAATACAAAAGACATGGGAGCTTTTACCTCAATATCCATTTTATTTTCCACTATACAACCTCATGTAAAATGCTGCAGCCGACACTAGCGATGCAAATCAACATGCGCATTGTGGTACAGTGTTGCAGCCAGAGCAAGACATAAGTAAAAGAAAGTTGTTCCATTTTACGACTGTGATTAGTGATGTTATTGTAGCATGGATACAAAGAGCTAACATGCTGCCTCGTTCTTTTAGCAGACTCACACATGTCCAGTTGATGCTATGTCATTGTCCCGTGCTGTGGGAGCTGTCAGTTGGTCTGTGGCTTTCCACTTTTGTTTGCTCAAGCAGGGGCCCATGTTTGGCTTTGTTCGTGAGGTTGTATTTTTCTTTTTTTGGGGGGTGGAGGGGGTTGGGGTAATTCTGACCAGTTTGACCAAATGACTACGGTCCACCAAACAGAAGCTGTAACTTGTCAAGGGCCTGGAATCACAAAGCGAGCAAACAAGCCATGATACTGGATCAATCGTCTGACGAGAAAACAGAGAGAGGAATCTATTTGTTTGGATTGTATACCGAGTGATGTTTTTATTTCAAAAGTCATATCAGTGAGGTAAGCTGATACGTGAATAAGCTAAGCAAACATCCAAAGGTCAGCCATCCTCCAGTATATTGATTATTTGATTATTAGACCGTCTAAAACAGGGATGTCCAAACTCGGTCTTCAAGGGCCGCTGTCCTGCCTGTTTTACAAACGGCACTAAATTCCACATGAATGTAATGCAGTTTTTGCTGGTTGCAAGCGACGTCAGGTCAGTGAGCCCTACAACTATACCCCTTGTCAAAAAAGGTGGCTTCGGTTGTAGAAGAATATATTAATCGTGTTTACAAAGAGAGGCTTCAAGAGGACACAATACTTCCAAGACAATATCGCATTTACAAGAGCGTCATCCATCACTCTTTGACAAATTCAAGGTAACATTAGTATATTAATAGAATGCTATCGTGAAAAGAACGTTTACAACCATCTGCAAAACTTAGTGTGTCTCTCGTTTGTGAAATACATACTATAGACTTGCTGGATGGCTAGCCTAGGCTCGTTACCACTGTGACGTGACTTCGCAAAGCCGCAAAAAGCAGATAAGTAGCTCCACTTTGACTTTTACTGTTGTACTAAATTTAGATTTTATTTTTTTTAAATCATTATTAATATTTTACTGATGTAGCAAATAGTGAACACTTTGTTTAATAAACATACAGATTGCATTCTGTAGAAAAAGGGTGATACTAACCCAGATAATTAAAAACAATCATTTTAGAGCTGCAAGGCCATGATACTATCCATCCATCAACCTATCCCAGCATTCTTCGGGCATTTGGCCATTTCCCGTGAAAGCAAAATATTTTTGCCAATGTTATCAGACCAGAGTCTGATGCGGGCCCATGCCTAGTGACAGTCAAAGGGAGCAAACGATTAATTTGTCTGGAGGATCAGCGTGGGCAGGAAAGGTACTTTAATGAGAGGTCAAAGGTCACGTGTCAAAACCCACTCTGCGGACAACATGTTAAACATGCCGCCCCAGGGGCAAAAGGGGACATTAAAGTGTTTGACAAGATCAACAACAACGGCCTAATTAGAACAAAGCGAGCCACAATAAACCGACTAAACCTCTCTCAAAGGTGGATTTCTTCTGTGGTGCTACCACAATAACTTATTTCCAATAATCATTCCTTTCCCAATTCCAGTTTGTGCAGTTGTCTTAACAGCCAACGAGGATTTACCGTCTGCAGGGTAATTTGGAGGAAACAGCCTCATCAGGGGGAAAGACAATTAGTCCTTCAGCAAACAGCATGGATCAGTTGCTTTAATTAAACACCCTCCCCCTTCACTGCCTCTTCCCTGCCGCTCCTTGCCCTCTCTGTCATCTGTTTTTCCGTCTCCTTTCTTTATCACCGTTGAGTGCGTTTAAAAAAAAATATATATATATATATTGTTCGCCGGACAGATGACACCCTAATAATTTGTTGTGGGGCTTGGTGAGCCTCTAACCAGTGGATTAGATGGATATCAGTCAGTGGGATAGTTTGTGGAGTTAGCGCTAACAGGATTTACCATCTACCGAGTATATCAAAGGCAGAGTCTTGTCCTAAGCACTAAGCACTTAACCAAATTAAAAAGTGACCCACAGGTGGGCTCGCTGCACTTTTTGTGCCGATGGGCCATGACGCTAATTGCTTTCTAACTCTGTTACCAGTGCCATCAAATTACACTTGTCAATTAGAGTGAAGAGAAGTGTATGGAGGGTCTGAGAGCTTATCCCGCTGCTGTGCGTTTTACTTTTGTCTTTATTGCACAGTGGGCACTGAGTCAGAGACTTGCAAAACCGTTCTCTGTCCAACGTTACCATTATCTTAAATTCCTTACTTAATTCAGCAATATTAAATTAAGGCAATGCGATGAGGGACCGAACCAGAACAGCTCCACACGACCCATAATTCTATCAGATGAATTCTTATACAGGTCAGAGTCAGTTAATACAATCGGTTGAGCTGCAAGTAGACGGCCAAAAAAAGATAATGTTTTAAATTTAGAGCAAATTTATTTGTGTCAAAATAAACCAATCTGCTTAAAAAGGCCAATAAAATCTTTGGTAAAGCTTCATTAAATAGAGAAAAAGCTGGAAAGGAGAAGACTGTCCATCTCGTGTGTGTGTGTGTGTGTGTGTGTGTGTGTGTGTGTGTGTGTGTGTGTGTGTGTGTGTGTGTGTGTGTGTGTGCGCGCGCGCGCGCGCGCGTATGCGAGAGTGACTATGAGTGTGTATCTTTTCATCAGAAATGTACACATAGTAAATCTGCATCGGCTTCAAATAAATTCCAACATTTGTATTTTTTTTATCTTTCTTGCTGTGCACTCTCAAGTCTTTATGTACTGTATTTTTTTTTCTCAGCGTTTGCATAAACTAGCTTGGAGGAGTGTCATAGCCAGTGTAGATGGTTGGCAGTGCAACACCCCTTCTCGGTTTGTTACTGGAATCGTAGGGCGTACCTTTCCAGCAAGAGTCACCACATAATGGGGAGTCAGAAGAATGAATAAAAGTGACAGACAGCTGTAGAAGACGAGCGAGGCAAGTGTAACTGTCAGGGCAGTAATTCCACCTGTAAACTACCGCCTGCAGGTAGTAGCAGGGAGAGGCGATGTGTTAGACGTTGAGTATATCATAGGAGGAAGATATTTTATTGGCTACCAATCTATCTTCTGTGGCGTTTTCAATTGCGTTGTCGGACAGGGGGGTGCCTCTCTCATTTTTTGCTTCAGGGGAATGCACTTTTGCGCTGTGGTGTACCACACATCTGACATGGCAGGCCTCACATAACCAAAAGAATCCTCTTGTATGGTTTCCCATCTACCTCACATGGAGGAGCCAAAACATTTTGCTTAACAGTGTCGAACCCTTATGATGCGGTGCTTTCGACAAAGCTCCACTAGACCTGGCAGATGTTTTTTTTTTACAGATGTTTTATATTCTTTGGGGTAGTCCTAAATACAATAATTTTAAAAGTGTGTTTCACACTATATACACCTGATAATTTAGTATTATGTTAGAAGAGAATACGTTGCATTTATTGCCGTTGCGTTTACATCACATAACTGTAAAGTGCAATGAAATGGGATAGCTATGAGCTTGCATTCATAAAAAATGAGATTGTATAAAGTATATACTATCGGCTTTGAATAATTAAAATAAAATAAGACATTAAGATATAGCTCATTTTAAAAAGGGGGAGGCTTGCAGTTGTATTTATGTGACGGATGGGCTTGTTCTTTTGTTGTACTTAGACTTGTCTCAGCATTTAGCCTCTTGTGACTTGACAGGTCGAACAACTTAAAATAGGAGATCAGGCAAAAACTATGAGGATTTATGGTGATGTTTTTGCTCATGATCCATTGTCACAGTGCATGTAAAGGTGCAGGTATGTGTATGTACTCACTGTCTGCACCTCTTATTGCAGAGGCATGTCCTAGTCCGGGACTGCTGCCAAGATGGGACGTTGTCACTTTAACCCTTTGTGTTGTGGAGTGAAGAGTACAGTCAATAACTTTTATATTGCAACGTGATCAGGCAACTGAGTAAGAGGAAGTGTTGAGTTAAATGTGCATTAAGTGATTGCTTCATTTTAAACATCACGAAACAGAGCATTTTGTATGTTGTCATGCTAGTTTGCTGAAGCTAGCTATTATTCGACCTACGCTGACTTTTCACCAGATCAAATGTGTTTTTCCATGGCTGATAACATTGCCCAAAATTACTTCTGAACAACAACACTGAACATAGATTTTTGAATCAGGGCTCTTGCAAAATATACCAGACAGACACTGAGCCATTGCCAATAGTTCCACAAAATTCTTGACATGTCACAGATTGCCTCAAAGCATGACGTGATTTTGATTAGACGTCCGCATTCGATGAGGAGATCGAGGAGCATTGCCTCATATCCCCAAAATATTTCTACCTCCTCCCGCCTTGCTACTCTGGCAATATATGACAAAATTACCCCATACATGGTGGACCATATTTACTTTTGTAGCAGTTTACTGAAAGCACAAAGCTACTTTAATGCAACAACTTGTTTTAAAAGCTACCAGACTTTAGACAATGATATGGCGATTAAGGTTTATAAAAGACGGATATAACCATTGTCCAGATATGAGCTTGCGCCTTGTCGGCCTCCTGCTTGGTTGAACATCATGTGTAACCCAACAAGAGAGACGTGTGTCTAATTGAAGAAGACACAATGTTTGTCTTCACAATTTGGGCCCAAGCCAAATGCTTAGCATCAGGGGGCAGGGTCCCTCCAGGCCATGGAGGCTCTAAGATTACCTCCCCGTGCTAGCTAGCATCTTTGCTCACTTTTCAGCCTCCCCCCTGCCTCCTCTCGTTTCTCTTTCTCCACATGAGGCCAATTTGTTGTGGCAGGCGTGCGTCTCAAGGTCTAGATCTTGTTACACAAATTTGGCTTTGCTTGAGCATTTTGAACCCAGTCCAGACCTGATAGATGAGGTTGTTGGCGACTCCGAGGAGTGCCAGACTGAGGTGACATGAGGTGGGCTGTTATGTTTGATGCGATTTAACATGGTACAGCATACACACAGCCTAATTTGTGGTTTAGAATGTAACAAATTACTCAGTATACTATGTGCATCGATAGACAGAAAGATAGTTGTGCATATGATTCCATTTAACTGACAATCCAAATTACTTGTGATCCAAGCTCTCAGTACATCTTCCATTAATATTAGCTCTTTGTGTGACAGTCTCATAGTGGTGTTAGACACACAGTCAGGCTAATCCCACCAAGACCGCAGAAGTAGGATTAGCTAAGCGAATACTCATCCTTTCCTGGATGAAATCCTGTTGCCATCTCTGCAACGGGAAGTGGTGGCCAATGTTTTTTGTGCTTTGGAGGAAGAGGGGCTGTTGCGGTTTACACAGTTTTGTTTTTATCTCCCCTTCTGTTGTTTTGGGGATTGGTTAGTTGATGAGGCTGAGCTATAGGGTCAGAATGATGAGCAGCGATGCCTTGTAGTGATAAGCATGACAAGTCTGAGGCCATTATAGATGGGATAGCATTTCTGTCATCATTCAATCGCTGTTCCTCTTAACATTACTTTGGTTTGATTTGATCTCTCTAGCAATGCTGGACGTTTACATGTGTTAGTTTTTGGCTTTATCTGATGTTGATATACTGTGCATGATACGTGTCATTGTAGATCAGTCAATGATTGTGAAATAGACACCCCTACAAACTTGTAACACGACTTTCTACTGCTTGTTCATGTTTTGTTGCTATATTACTGAGACACTGTTCTGATGATGAATGACTAAGACAATCAGTTCAATGGTCTGGTCAAACTATTTGACACAGGGGTGTAGAGTTCGGCTATCTTTAATTAACTTGCAGTTGAACACATGCGCTTTCAAAACTAAGTTCTATTTTCATTTTAGAATACCTTTGGATGATTCCCATTACAGTTATTCTGGTTGAATTCAAGGGGTTGGTGGCCGTGTTGGTCAACTTGGTTCATTGTATGGTTTTGTGATACTATGGGTCACTAACAAACGTGTTTACTTGAGTCACTTGAGCCAGTCACGTTTCTCCCACTAATCCTACATGTGACACCTGACTCTGACAGGAGCATGTTCTAAAATGTACACTGTGCCCCACTTTTAGTAATGCACCATCATCAAGTTTCATATGTTTACATGCAATTTCTTTAGCAGCTGTAAACATTTATAATCCTATGTGATAGATATGACTTTAATATTTCATTTGCAATTATTACGACGTGAAAAAGGTGATCATTTGACCCTGGATTAGATTAATTCAGTATCCATCCTTCTAGGGGATGCCATATAGCCACGTCACAAATCTGTGTAGCTCTGGTTAATAAACTGCAGCATTTTATTTGATATTCTAAAATATATGACTATCAAGTCGCAACCTCCCGATATATTGGTCAAGCCTCCTTTTAGCCATGGGAGAGTAAAAATCCAAGGATTCCTAGGGGATGCACAAGATATTCGCTGTTTTGTGTTCATATTCTCTGTTTTGTGTTCATTGACAAAACATTTTGCATTTTGGGATCCAATATATCGCAGACTTTTTCACCAAATCATATTAGTCACTTCATCATGCATGGTACATGCCACCACCTGAAAAAACAGGGTCACTAAGGACATTCACATATTTGTGAAAGTATTAGTCTCAATTCCTCTCCTACAGAGCAGTGGGAAGTGAGGCTGAGAACAGAGGGCAGAAAAAAAAAATCTCTTTCGAAAGTAAACAGTCACAGAATTGAAGCAAGGAGGAAGAGGGAGGCATCTGAAACATGTGGGAATGATGTGAACGTCACATTGGATGGACAAAGGGCAACTGTGATGGCTGCAAACTGAAATGGTCCGTCCTTGTTTGAGAACACTTACAAGACTGACACAAGCCATTTTCTCACAGACTTTAGGTAAGGCATTGTGAGGGCATTTCCATGGCAGCTGTCTCTGTGTGCATGCTTAGCGGGAAGAGAATGTTGAAAAATGGGCGTGCACTGTTTATAACGTCTGTCTGAATACTTATGAATTTGCAGTCATAAAAGTTTTTATTTGATGGGCCTTGTGCCCCCTGTTTTTTTTTTCAGCACGTCTACCCATTTACCAGTCGAACATTATGCATGGCTCCATGTATTAAAGTGGTGAAAGTCTCATGAAAATGTTACATACTGTATTGTATGCAGTATGCTCTGAACAATTTTATCACAGTAGACTGTAATGCTATTAAAACACTGTCTGCCAAGCAGAGGATTTAAAGAGAGCTGTATACATCTGCCAGATTCTTCTACATCTCCTTTTCCATTAACATGAGACCGAGAGCAGCATGCGTCACGGACGGACATAAATCTCCTGTTTCTCTTTCCCCTCCCTGGCCCCCACACAGTAGCCTCTGGGGGAAGAGAATGCGCTGCAACAGAAGCCTTTACTTAAGACCACAGTATATGAAGACTTTATCCACAATCAACGTGTTTGAATGTAGCCACATTCAATTTAGTACACCAAATCATACATGGAAAAATCTGTGGCTCAAGAGAAAGTCATCCTTCACCGTAGAGCTCTATCGCTAAACTGTCATTAGCCTCTCATCCCCTTGCAGAAGGGTTTCAAAAAAAGCAGTGATGGATGACTTGGTTGTTTCTCCTCTGGCATTCTGCTGTCCCGTGGATCCTACCGCTTGTATTCTAATACACTCCAAGGATAACATGAGGGTCCATCTCTTCTGTACTTCAATCTTAAACATATCATATGAGATCCTTTGAGAATAAAAAAGATTGTGAAATGATACAGACTTCATTGAAAGATACCCCTCAACCCCGTGCCCCCACTACTTAGCCGCCATGCATCACTCAGTTGTTTCCCAGGGCAGCTGTGTAAAATGTCATAGAAGAATGTTGCACTGTCATGTTAAGATAACAGATCTTACTTCAAATCATAATTGGCATTTTCCAAAAACTCGCTCACCGCCTATCAGTGGCATGAACATTTGGCATGAAACATGGCTGTTAGAGGTTATGATTTTGAGTAAGGTCAGCCGTCCATATAGCATCAAATGTGCGGCCAAGTGTTTTAGTTCAGAGAATGTTTGGGTTGTGTTACCCCAAGTAATTAAACATGCCATTTTGAGAAACAAGCTCATAGAAAATACGATACATTTTTTTATAACATGAAGCGTATAAATGTAAAGCATAACCATCCATGAAATTCTGCTGCTTTGAAGAATCTGATGGCTGGATCGTCAGACTGCAATAGATGTATCCCTTTTTTAAATGAAAGTACATTGTACATTTTATTTATTTATTTGGTTATTTAGGGCGGCCCGGTAGTCCAGTGGTTAGCACGTCGACTTCACAGTGCAGAGGTGCCGGGTTCAATTCCAGCTCCGGCCTCCGTGTGTGGAGTTTGCATGTTCTCCCCGGGCCTGCGTGGGTTTTCTCCGGGCACTCCGGTTTCCTCCCACATTCCAAAAACATGCATGGCGGGCTGATTGAACACTCTAAATTGTCCCTAGGTGTGACTGTGAGCGTGGTTGGTTGTTCGTCTCTGTGTGCCCTGCGATTGGCTGGCAACCGATTCAGGGTGTCCCCCGCCTACTGCCCGAAGACAGCTGGGATAGGCTCCAGCACCCCCCGCAACCCTAGTGAGGATCAAGCGGTTCGGAAAATGGATGGATGGATGGTTATTTATTTATTCAATTCTAATAATTATTTGCACTAGTTTATCAATGTCCTCTACCTTATATTGGTGCATTGACCTACAAATCCAAACAGAAACGTACACAATACTTGGCCACGAAGCGTATTCTCATTAGTGGTAAATAAGTCTTGATTAGGGGCAAGTTCACACAATCCATCTGATGGCTATCTTCATGAACTGTAGCTGGAGCACATCAGCCAGTCAATTAGATAGTCTTTATGTTCTGCTGAGGGGATCACATTTGGACACTTTTGTCTCCCATTGCAGATTTCATTCCCTCCCTCAGGCACCGATCCTTCACTCACTGTCACCTACACTTCAACAATAATATGCTCGGAGGCAGAAAAAAAACCTCATTTACCCGAGGATTGCGTCGCTTTTACGTGGTGCTAACCGGTAAAAATTGAGCAAACAGCATAGAATCCACAAAGCACGTGTGTGTGAAACGCGTCACTAACTGAGATACCAACCAGAATGCATCTTGGTGCGCTGGTGGTATTTGCGCGTATTTGAAATCACTCACGCCGGTGCTGATAGCCACATGCAATTTGAGTGATGCAAAAAATGCCATGAAAAAGCTGGTGTCATGTTGGCGCTTCCCTGTGGAAGCCTCTCTTTTGATGAGGGCGCATTGCAACCTGTGACAATGTGAGGGAATGCGCCACATGTTCAAGACAGGCCATCCTAAATGGCGGCATAAAATACGTTCTTCATCTATTCATTCATTTGATAGGACAAAGAGTGCTTTATTGTTGGCTCTAAATACCATCATAAAAGATTTGAAATGAAATGAGTAAGATGTACTTTAGGCTTTAATTTAATGATATTTGATGATACATCTTAATCAGATAAATGGGGTAGGTTTGTGTATATGTCTCTCAGTTCTTAACGATGGGGCCAGCTAGCTACACGCTAGCATCACATATCCTTGGGTTAAGCCAAGTTTCTGTCATAATCTAAATGCTTCGGTCACGATAACGAATCCCAACAAGTTATAACTCCAAGTCATTCGTTTTATGTACCAGAGTGTTGAAATATAAAGACTCGGCTGCGGTAGCTTACAATGTTGACACGAGCATCATTATGCCTCCAACTGGAGAGGCCTATGTTACAATCTGACTGGCTCCAGTGTTGCTTCGCATTGCTGAAGGGGAAAAAAAAAGCAAAAGAATTGTGCGAACAGACCGACCAACGGAACACAGATGAACTGAACTGAAACTGTCAAACCAAACGGTTTGCACAGGTTTTCTAAACCGTTCCAAACCCGAGTTTGGACAGTACCTGTGAAGAAGCAACACAAAGCCTTTCCTGTTATCTGTATTTAAAATGTCATCACAGTTTTTTTTCCCACAATGTGCTCTAAAAGCTCCATCCAGTTTATTCAATTACCATTTCGAGATAACGTATAGAGTTTTGTATACTCTCCATTCATAACATTCCATTGTGGAATAGAAATTACTTTTCAATATCAACCGATCAACAGATGGCAGTGTGTCTGCCTCCACCTTCAACCATATTTAAGCGTCCCACTGTGACGTGCACCCCATTTGACGGATACTGAAAAATAAGGAGATTTGACTCAAATCTTGAACTTTTACAACTAAAACGTAACCTTTTAATGAGAGTAATCGTGCCCGGGTGTGTCCTGTTTACCAAAAACACTTTTTGTTTGTGCCGTGTACCAACCAGCCATCTCCTAGGGATTTTTTTGCGATTGAAAGTCCTTCAAATGAAAACAGCAAATCTATATTGGTGTTCTTGTGAAAGATACTGAAACCTTAGTTGATCATCAGGAAGTCAGAGGGCATGGGTGAAACGGGTAGCATTTTAGGAGCCGTTCGAGTACGGCAAAGGTAAAAACAATTGCATTGTTTGCCAGTGCTATATAGATGACTTGACTGACCCTTAACTGATGTACAGTAATTTTCAATTGTTCGATACTTTTTAAATATTGTTATTGTTGAAAATGTGAAATGGATTTGAAAGAATTTGGCCAACTCAATTTTCCAAACTATTTCTACAGTCTCATGAGCTGACCTTTTGCTAGTATGCTGCTCCATTTAAACCTCACTAAGGTTAGGTAGTATTGTACTCTTTGGAGGCTGATCAATTTCAAGCTTGTGATTTGGTTCATTTCCTACCTGGCCTCATCACATAAAAATATTCAATATACTACCTATTATAAAACAATTTTCAAGGCTTGTAGGTGGTAAAAACGACCATGGTCTTGGAAATACAGACAGTAAAATCAATTGTGCGTGGAAGCCAGGTCCCAACTTATATGAGGTGTGAACGGAAACAAGACAGCCTCATAGTAATGCAGTTAAAAACCTGAAAAAGAAAGAAAGAAAGAAAGCTTGGAATAATGTGCAACTGACTCCAGCTCAGCCTGACGTAACACCAGACTTACACTGTATTCTCAAATATCTTGATTGTACAGTATGTGAGTCTTGGTGCACAGCCAATATCCATCATCGAACACTTAAACACTATTCTGAATTAAGAACCACTGCACATATGGCAGTAACCAGACTGGTGGTTGTGAGTTTCTGCCAACTATCATGTCAAAAAGAATGGAACTGAACGAATGAAGAAGTTAAAATGGAGCAGAAAGGTATGTACTTTCAGGTGGGCGTAAGAGCCAGCGTAATGCAACGTAGAAGTCACACTCAGGGCTGATGGTTGAGTAGTATTGTAACTAAAATATCCAAATGTTACAAAATGCATTGAGTGGCACGACGAGCATCAGAACAGATGCACCATAGACTAGCAATATGCTGAATAATTGACTTTGTGGAAATCAAGAGACACAGAATATCACTGCAAAGCTGAGGTTGAGAAACCTCCAAACCGCTATGTCTCTTGAGGAAAATGTCTTTGCCATCCTCTGAGTGGCCATTAACTGTCTATTTCCATTTAAGCCACACGTTGCGCCGTGCTCGACAGTGTGGTAAGTGTGGCTGGAGCCAAAACCTTTTTATGTTGCATTTCCTTCCATGGGCGGCTCAGTGGTCAACTGGTTAGCGCGTCGGCCTGACAGGGTTCGATTTCGGCTCCGGCCTTCCTGTGTGGACTTGCATGTTCTCCCTGTGGCTGCGTGGGTATTCTCCGGGTATTCTGGTTTCCTCCCACTTTCCAAAAACATGCAATGGCAGGTTAAGAGAACACTCTAAATTGTCCGAGGTGTGAGAGAGAGGGCAGATGGTTGTTCGTCTATGTGTGCCTTGCGATCGGCTGGCAACCAGTTCAGGGTATCCCCCGCCTACTGCCCGAAGACAGCTGGGATCAGCTCCAGCATAGCCCGCGACCCTTGTGAGGATAAGCGGATCAGAAAATGGATTTCCTTCTGTTTCTGTCATATTTTGCAACGTTTCTCAAACTCCAGTTAGGTATCACTACCTAATAACTATTACATATTACTCAACCAAGACGTCCACAATCAGACCACTGTGAAACATTTAACAAATTAAATTGTTGTAGTCTTGCGTGTAAATAAACATAAAACAGGACTACACAAAGCAATTAAGATGTGCTACCATGCAACAATCCTTCGCTGAACCACTCTCTTCATTTTTTTGCACCCATCTATCTATTTTCACATACCGGTAATCCTGCACAAGGCCCCGGGGTGAGCTGCAGCCTGTTTTAGCTTGCTTGAGGCGATAGGCAGACTACACCCTGCATTGGTTGCCAGTCAATTGAAGAAAGACAACCATTGCCACTACATTCACACTGTGTTGTTGAATGGTAACTAAACCCACACTGCCTGCTCGAGAGTCAGGCGAGTGAAACACAACACCATCATGCTTCACAACAAACCATGTCCTTGCCTTTTGCACAGAAAAGCACTTGCAAATGTAGAACTTCTTCCAATTCTCCACGATAGGTAGGATCGAGAAATGCAAATGCTGCTCGAGTGGAGGACATGAGTAAGGACTCGTCACGTTATTAATGGAGAATACGCAGTACTGGTTCTAAGAATAATCCGCAGAGACGACACCACAAGTGGAAACAGGAAAAGCCGCTGCAAATGCTCCAATCGCATGCATTCATTGAAGGACTCGCTGTGCCATCACAAAGCCACAAATATGAAGGAAAATGTCGTGTCATTCTATTTATGAGGACAATCTTAAACCATCCAAGTTATGTTTCATTCATGGCAAGGATGATTTTATTTGACATCACGTATGCCATAATATCTTAAAGTTCAAGTTTTCTGATAATTTTGTGGTACTGTATATTATTTCCTTCCGGTGTCCTATACACGACAGTATATTACTTTAATCTGTAATCAACACAATCATTCAAAGTTCTTTAACATTTTTGGTCGATTATAGAAATGTAAACAAGTTGCCTATTCATGAAAGATGATTTTTATTTTTGTTTCATGTTGTTTATTTATTTTTCGAAGGATAATGCTTTCCTAAAATCGTATTCTATACACTTTTAGCCTTGTTGTGATCATTTCAATTGCCACCGATAGAAGTGGAAAATAATTATGCCACACCATAGATAGCAGCACGGAATATACATTTTCGGCTCTTTTTTGATGGGCAATAAATCTGTGTGCGTGCGTGTACGTGTATGCTGATTCCTGCCTCTTACTGTTTGTATCTAATGAATAGTTTACGTGACGCCCCAGGTGGAACTCTATGAAAAGGAGCATTGTGTCGAGGGAGTGTTTCCCCGGTGGGCAAAGCTTGTAAGCCGTTCTTCACGGCATGGGGCTACATTGGCGGTTCACAACGGTGGTCAGGCTGTCCCATAGAACTTCTGCTTCTGAAAAAAAAGTAGCAGGTTTTGAGGCTCCACATCCATTATACAGTACTGTATTATTTCTTATCGAACCACAAAAACATGGTGTGATTCTCAAGGAATAAGCAGTTGACTGCAAAGAAGAGGAAACATGCATAAGAAGAGGAGCATGTGGCTGTTTTGCGAGGGTTTTGGCAATGATTCATCGCCTCATTCATTAACGGCGATGGTAAATTTCAGTAACAATGACACCAAAGAATTTGTTATCTGAAATTATACATTTATAGGAAGTAAAACAACAAGACTGCATTGGTATGGCCTTGGCAGTGGTCACTGGCCAGACAGCCTACAGTACGCTTTAAACCTGGGAATGTATGTTTTTATTTGTTTTATGAAAACTCAATTACATTGTATGCATGGAAGAGAATGCGTTTTTGTTCAAGTTTATTTTACACGCTGCTTGCTTAGCATTGCTGCGCCTGCGGCTCGTATGATGATAAATTCAGTGCAGGTGACACCCTGGTTACGGTAGGTGAGGATTGATGGTCTGCAGAGACTGGCAATCTATCACCATTGCATCGGGATTTCACGAATCTGTTCCTGATCACGGCCCGCAGTGGGGGCCACGTGATAACGACCCCTCTCAGTGTGACACCACAGGAAATCGATAACATGCACTCAAGGTCAATGTACTGTTGGAAAACTACTTAAGCCCTGATGGATGGAGGGCTTTTCTGGATACGAGACAAGCCCCTGACATTGCAGAGAAAAAAAAAACGTTGAAAATTGAATGTAAACGCAAATGTTTAAATTAAAATCAGAATCAAACCATGTATGCGTTTTGGTTAGCAAGCATGTGCGAAATGAATGCATGACCCTGCTTGATAGCAAGTTGTGTGACATTTGTTACTCCACAAGTTTCCTTCCGTATAATTCGCATGAAGTATTCTTATTCTTCAAATTTGATGCACCGTATCGTTGATCGCGACATAGGCTCTAACTAATACTTGGTTATTTTTACTTTAAATAGACTTTCATTACTTTTTGAGCTAATCTGGTTTTAAAACGGTGACTCTTAAATTAGATATTACATCTTGCTTTTGCAATGTTTCTTTATGCTTTGGGTTGTTGTTTTTTTATCCCCTCATATCAATGAAAGCAATTTCACACCAAATACACACTTGTCAAGATTTATTGAGTGTGTTCCTTTTGAGGTTTGCACAGCCATAAAACATTCATGCAGGGCATTTAATACATTAATAGTGAACTAATCTGTTTCTTGGTTGACCAGTCCGAACACTTGTTTTTTCCATCTTTTCCATCTCTTGCAGTAAATGCCTGTGTGAGTTTCTTTCAGCCCGCTTATGTGTGTTACAACAATCTGTTATAGATACCGTGAATTAACAGACTAAAATGTGGGTGAATTACTGTGTTTGTCTCTGGGTTGGCAGCTACCAAGAAGCCACAAACCCAGAAGTACAGTGACTATCCTTTCTTTTTCCAACCCCCTCTTTAAGTTGCCCTCTTTTGCGTCACATTTGCATTAGATTTCCAGCCGCTGGCATAAACACGACTCTATTACTGGGTCTCCATGCACAAGTATTGCCAACGAAAAACCTGTTCTTCCCATAGTCCAGCCACATATGTCCATCTGCACTTCCAGCATTCTGCATAGATTTTCCTGAAAACCGCGTATCGGAACAATTACACCCATCCATCTAATCTACGATATTCCTTCTTTCTGAATCAACCTGGTTGCCTTATTTAGTGCTTTACAGTTGGTCTTCTGATATTATTACTTCCATTGGCCTGAGAGAAAAAAACACCCAAAAAATCAACCACCAATGACTGCCAATCAAATGGCAAGCGCATGCACTGGAGCCTCTAAGGTCGAATACAGTCCAAGAAGGTGGTTTATGTCCATTTTGTTTGGATTTTGATAGGTGGTTTCCCTATCAAACGTCATTCAAGTGTATAGAAATGTGCAATGGCAATAAAGAGCAAGTCTATGACATAGGAAAGAAACAATTTAAACTATGACTATCCTAAATCCCCGTACTGGCAGTCTATTAACATTTGTGCTGGAACCTCATAACCAGGCCATTACTTAGAAATATATATTTTCATATCACATTATTACACAGTGTGAGAAATGTACAAGGGAAGGAACTGTTAAAGAAACAGATGTTTTCATACAAAAGTCACTCAGCAGTTAATAACAAAAGATGGTTGGCTCATCTTTCCACTGATTAGTGGAAATCATCCGCAGTTCTTACATGTTTTCAAAATGATGCGAGCACCTGGCTTGGTCATGCGAAAGACAGGCCGTGATGGGAAACGGGCTGAGCTCCAGAAGCTTTTTAGTAATTTGCTCGTAAATAACAAAGCGACGAGACTTCTTTGTATATGTCTGTCAACTTAGGCGCCACATGTTCCCAAATCTTATGTCTGCAGTAAGACATTTTGTTGGCACCTCCATGTAAATTATGCTTGTTATTCACCCTCAGACATCTGTATTCTCCCACTTCCAGCCCTGCCGCATGATAGAAATGTCATCAACACATTTACTCAGTGTTAGAGTTGAATTCCATTGATCTTCAAAACAAAATCTGTGGTTTTACTTGACACAGTAATATAAGATTTTTCTTTCTTCTATTTAAGGAAGTAATTTTGCAACTTGTTTGTACATTCAATCCAAAAGATTTTTTTTTTTCCCATGGGAGATTAATATAACATACCAGCAGTACCTTTACCATATGTAAGGTTCACACACCGAGGCGGACGTAAAAGTCGTATTGCTTTCATCTGCATAATGGATTATGTGGGTCAGCGCATAGATGGTCTATTTTTCTTACTCTTCCTCATCTGTGTGCCTTATTCTTTATATACCTCAAAATAATTAGTGCATGTAGACAGCAACTGCACATCTGTGCTAGCTACACATTTCCCGCTAACCTACTTTATCCCTGATGTTACAAAGACTTTCTGGAGCCAACTTTTTTATTTTAAAAATGGGGTTGCACAGCCTTCCCAAACCTTTTCTTTTGATACCACCCCGCATTTAAACTGATGCTAGTTTATTCTGTACCCATACTATTTGCGGTGCTGTTGTCGAAAGCAGCATACAATGAAGTCATGATGCTGGAAGAAGAAATGGGAAATGACAAAGACCTCAATGGACAGAAGTCCAATGTGATCTTTGGGTTTGTGGTAGAATTGAAATAGTTTTTTGTTTCTTTTTATGAGGGGCACATGGTATGATCAAGAGCAAAACACTCGAACAACTGCCCTGGGGTGTGGGAGGGAAGGGTGGTTGGGGGCCGGAGGGAGGGCTTAATGCCTGGAATACAGAGAAAAAAAAAACAACCACCCTCCAACGATATAATAACTCAGTTCATTTTCGGTGTTAACATGACAATTGCGTGCTCTTTGTTTTAGCAATCAAATACTGTATGTGCGGACTATGTTTTCAAATCTGTCACACACATCTTGGTATGGACTGTGTTAAGCGATCAGCTGCTAGCTGCGCCATGTTTTATAAGCCCTTTAGGGCACAGCAACCCATATATTAGCCTCTGTCTGGGCCAAGGAGTCAGTCGCCTGTTTGAACATGAAAAATTAGCCAGGCCCTCAGACACCAGTCATTATGTGGTTGCCACTCGGCTTTTCCGCCATAGCCATGCCAAATGGGACGTGGTGACAGCCCAGGGAGCTAACCTTGGAGGCTAGCTATTCATGGGAAGAACCTCCCCCAGGAATGGTAACGGCACATTGAGAACCGTGCAATTAATGGAAGACGAGGAAGGGTGGTGAAAGCAAGATGACCGAGAGAAGAGTGTAATGGAGAAAGGCATAAATAGAGATAACTTCATTCAAGAGAAGTAGAATATATGGGGCCTCAGAACCCCAAATTCTAAATTCCGTGTTCATTTTTACTGATTGCACGTGCGTGGAAACAGGTTTAGAAGTGGTGAAGTCCACTGTTTTTAATAGCGGGTTTAGCGCTTTTGGTAGCTCTGATGGCTTTCACCATTGAACATTCCAGACAACACCACAGCACAAAACTAAATTTGAAGTGTGGAATTGGAAGAGAAACAAACAGAGAATAAATCAATCGTTCCGATAATTTTGGGAAAGCCAGAAACTGCTTAAAAGCCACATTTTGTTTGATTTAAGTCATCCCGAATGCCTGTGAAAGGCATGTATGTCCCCATCCTGCGTACCATATGGTTTAAAACTTGGGACAGCACGCCCAGATAAATGATCTTGGCAAGACCAACTGTTACTGTGCTCTGAGATGACCCAGATATAAGCACACTGGCTTTTGAAAGCAGTTTTGTCAAAGGTGATATGGCATTACTGTACTCCTTCTTGTGACTGCCTCCAAGTCAGTCCTTAGATCATTTAGAAGTTTCCAAATTGATAAACAGTACAACATTTTTGTAACATTATATTTTTTCATATAGTAATCCAGTAAATCAATTATCATTGACAGATGTGATTTGCATATTTAATAATCTTGACAGCTCTCACTTGAAACTAGCGCTGCGAGCTGCTAAAGCTGTTAACCACTAACTCTAGGGTCGCCGCCAAACGCTGGCAGCAGGCGCCATACAATACATTGTCAGTGTAATTAAGTCATTGTTTGAGTTCTCTTAATCAGCGATTGAATGTTATTTTGGGACAATGCTGCATTGTTGACATATATAGGTAGCAACACCTTTGTGAGAGGTTCTCAGAGTACTCTTGTTTCCTCGCACATTCCAAAAACATTGCACGGTAGGTTAATTGATCACTCCGAATTGTCCTTAGGAGTGATTGTGAGTGTGGATGTTTGTGTGGCAGCCAGTTCTGGGTGTACCCTACCTTCGCCTGCAACCCTTGTGAAGATGAAGTGCTTCAGATAACGGATGCATGAATGGATGTTCCGATAGCTGGGGGCTACTTCATTTGGTACTGGAGGAGGATATTCATACTTTTTGATGTATGTACTGTTTGCATAAGCGTGTCTGTAAGTTCGGCAATACTGGTCCCTCGAGACATGCACACATAAAAACATACACGTAAACCCAAGATTTGTAATACCCCACTTTAACATACTTTTGCGTCACTCTGATGGAATCAGTGCATACACTGAGGTTATCTAGGGGGAGCTGACCTGCTTTCAAACACAGAAGTATAGACATGTATAGTTTTCTGTAGAGTTCATTTCAAAATTAATGCCAGTGCGACAACGTAGACTTGTGTGAGATTCCACATGCAATACTAACCACAATAAATACTTTTGAAAGCAGTTTAATATGCGTTGTTCAGTCTATAATTCTAGTTCAAATGCATCATGCAAAGGCAAAATGAAGAGTTGGTTGTAAATCAGTAAAAGTTGTTTTAAAAAACATGATCAAGCACCTGGCTATGTATGCTTCCCTATCATGAGGCCATAGAGGTACTTCACTCCACAAAGTCCATGCCAGGCTAGGCCCACACAGTGAGAATAACAAGACCCACACGCAAACACCATGAATGAGTGCATTAAAATAACCACACCAAGGCATTTACTGGGATAAGCATTTGTCTCCCTTGTATTTATGAAATACTGTGTTAAAAGTATGTTGACTTTAAAAACAGTTTTACGAAAATTGGCGGGTTCGTATTTGTAATATGTAGTGATGGATAATATACTGCAAATAATTCGGCATCTAAATGTTCTCAAATCCCACCAACACACACAAATGCACTCATACTGTGTGTGGCTTGAGGCATTGAGGGCTGCTTGTTGACCACAACACAGAAGCAACTACTTACCCCACAGTTTGACACACGAGGGCAAATTTTCTATCATTACCTCAAGCCTTTTAAAGTATTCTTTACAACACCATGTGACTCCACTGAATGAAGGCTCTCCTTTGTGTCTGTGTCTGTGTGTAATAACAGGCTCCTAAAAGGTTTTATACTAGACAGTTAAGTATCAATAACTGATATCCCCTGGAGTTTGGGCTGAGTACAGTAGTTGGCAGACAATCGGAGCCCCCCCTTGTAGATTGCATCTGCCTTGACTGGCACATGTCTGTGAGCAAGCAGCTGTTTCTAGGGTTCAGATATTGTGCTCCAAATTGAAACAATAAGAAACCATAGATCGGGATATGAGATGAAAAGCAAAATAAGGATGGAAAAAAATTAGATTGCGCCTTGAGGGTGTTTGTTACCTCATTTACCTTAGAAGCACCCAAGAAGAAAGTATGTGTCACTCCACTAACCATTCTCAATCCTCCTCCTTTCTATTTTTTTGGACAATAGTTGGTTTTAAACCCTTGTGGTGCAAGCAAAGACCTAAAAAACAAGTCATGGATGAGAAGATCCATCAGTTTCATTTAACAGTCGGCGCGTGTCATCGTGTTTTGCTCCTATAAAACTCCACTGCAGCATTGAAGTACAGTATCTATTCTATCAACCATTCAGATGTGCATTTAGTGCCACTCTATAGAAGCGTATCAAAGCAGACCACTTGGAATGGCACCCCAAGGAAGCTGGGTGGCACTGTTGTGGGTCAATGTTTTGGGACCATCCATCCATTATCTGAACCGCTTATCCTCACAAAGGTTGCAGTTGCATTTAAATTAACAATACCAATACATGCGTGTGTGGAAATTGTAAACTTGGACGAAAGCGACAATTTCTCACGTTCACACACCAAGCGAGTGTGTCGTTTATTGAACACCAGAAAAGTTAACCGCGCAAAACTCAGACCCGCCGAAAGTAAGTTTCCATAGCAACAAGCAACTTAAAAATGGCGGTCCTTAAAGGGACCGCAATTACTTCTACCCCGTTAATAATTGGCCGTGAACTCTGACAAGCATATGGAAAAACATTGCATTCAAACATTTGTAGTTGGTGGTGAATTATATACATATATAGAGGTCACTACACGTCCCCCAGAATTCAACACAACAAAAACAGACACTCTAAAGTTCAAGCCGTGGGGCGAATCCGGCGGCCGTAACGGCTACGCAGGACGGGGGTGAGGAAGCGCATCCCCAGGGAAGGCTCGCAGGAACCGTAGAAAGTGGAGACAGGGGAGGTGCGGGAGGGTCGGAGGGGAGAAGGCCAGGAGACGAGCGTCCAGCAGGAGGGCGACCCCGCCTCGGCGGGCGAGCCACCTCAACCGGCCCGGCCAAGTCCAAGTGAGCTGGCTTAAGGCGGTCCACGAGACCCGCTCGGGTTTACCCCCATGTCAATTACAAAATGTTTCTGTCCTGCCTCTAAAACCGGAAGGGGCCCTCATAAGGGGACGCAAGGGCCCTCTGTGCCCATCAGCGAATGAACACATAACTAGCCGACAGGAGGTCCTTGGGCACGTGAGAACCTGGAACACCGTGGCAGGAAGTAGGCAGGGGGCAAAGAGTCTGGCATTGTCCAAGAGGCGGAGCGTTGCGCCGTGGCCGACCAAGGAGAAGAAGTAGTTGGCACAAAATCCCCAGGCACCGCAGAGGCTGGCCATAAACCAGCTCCGCAGAGGAAGACTGGAGATCTTCCTTGGGCGCCGTCCTGATGCCCAGCATGACCCACGGGAGCCTGTCGATCCAGTTGCCGTCTTTCAAGGTGGCACGAAGAGCAGCCTTCATCGACCGGTGGAAAGCGTTCGCAAAGGCCGTTGCCCTGTGGGTGATACGGCTGTGGTGCGGTGCAACTTCACCCCTAAGTTGTCTGCTACTGCAGTCCAAAGCTCAGAAGTGAACTGCGCGCGATCCGAGGAAATATCCGGGGCGCCAAACGGGATATCCAGGTGCCAATAAGCGCCCGTGCCCGTCGGCGATGTAATGGGCGACAGCGGGCGACCTCCGCCAACGTGTGGTGCGGTCGACCATAGTCAACAGGTGCGTGTACCCCGAGAAGGGGCAGGGGACCAACCAGGTCGGCGTTAACATGGTCGAAACGTCGCTCAGGCACGTGAAAGTGTTCCAAAGGGGCCTTGGTGTGGCGTTGCACCTTGGCCCGCTGGCACTGCACGCAGGCACGAGCCCAATCTCTTACATCCTTCTTCAGGCCGTGCCACACGAACTTGGCTGCCACCAGCCTCTGAGAGGCCTTGGTCCCCGGGTGAGAGAGTCCATGGACAGCATCGAAAACCGGGTGCCGCCAGCTCAAGGGAACCACAGGGCGAGGGGTGCCTGTGGAGACGTCACAGAGCAAAGTGGTTCCGGAGCTGCCAAAGACCATGTCCTTCAGCTGCAAACCTGTAGTGGACGACCGGCACTGCTGCACTGTGGTGTCGGTAGCCTGGTCCTTCGCCATACCGCGAAGTCGAGACCTAGGTGGACCGCCCCAGCCATGGCCCTGGAGAGGCAGTCGGCAACACAGTTGTCTTTCCCGCCACGTGCTGAATGTCCGTAGTAAACTCAGAGACATAGGACAGCTGGCGCTGCTGTCGGGCGGACCATGGTTCTGTGGCCTTGGACATGGCGAAGGTCAAGGTTTGTGGTCGACATAAACTGTAAACCGGCGGCCTTCCAGCATGTGTCGAAAATGGCGGATGGCGAGGTACATTCCAAGCAGTTCACGGTCGAAAGTACTGTACTTCTGCTCAGGAGGCGTAACTGCCTACTGAAAAAGCGAGAGGCTGCCAGGTACCGTCCACCCATTGTTCAAACACCGCCCCACCGCGTAGTCAGAAGCATCTGTGGTCAGTGCTACAGGGGCAGAAGAGGAGGGATGTGCCAGCATCGTAGCTTGCGCCAAAGCTGCTTTTGTGTCCATAAAAGCCCTGACCCTGCTATCGGTTCCAGTCTACCGTGTGCTTGGGCTTTTTGCCTTTAAGGGCCTCATAAAGAGGTCGCATGGTGCGAGCCGCTCCGGGATGAACCGATGATAGAAGTTCACCATGCCAAGGAATTCCTGCAGGGACTTCACGCGACTGGGCGTGGGAACGCTGCGGCGGCTTCCACCTTGGACGGAGAGGAACCGCACCTGCCCTCGTGACCCTGTGCCCCAAGAAGTCTATGGTGGAGAGGCCAAACTGGCACTTCGCTGGGTTGATGATGAGTCCGTGTTGACTGAGTCGTTGAAAAGGGTTCGGAGATGTGCCATGTGGTCAGCCGTGGAAGAACTTGCTACCAGGATGTCATCAAGGTACACGAAAACAAAAGGAAGGTCCCGCAGTACAGAGTCCATCAGACGTTGGAAGGTCTGAGCAGCGTTCTTAAGTCCAAACGGCATGCGCAGAAACTCAAATAGTCCAAAAGGTGTTATCACTGCTGTTTTAGGGATGTCAGGGGGTGAGCGGGCACCTGATGATAGCCCCTAACGAGGTCGACTTTGGAGAAAATCACCTTGCCGGCTAGATGAGTTGAGAAATCCTGGATGTGCGGCACAGGGTAGCGATCGGGCGTTGTAGCGTCGTTGAGCCGTCGATAGTCTCCACAAGGGCGGCAGCCGCCACCGGTTTAGGGACCATGTGGAGAGGAGAGGCCCAAGGGCTGTTAGAGCGGCGGACAATCCCCAGGCGCTCCATGTTGTCAAACTCCGTCTTGGCCACAGCCAGCTTGGCCGGGTCCAGGCGCCGGCGGGCGTGACCGGTGGGCCCGTGGTGGCGATGTGGTGTTCCACCCCATGCCTGGCAGTCGCGAAGTGAAGGTGGGCTGCGTGAGTGCAGGGAATTCAGCGAGGAGGCGGTGGAAAGCGTCCGTGAGGGATTATGCTGGAAAGGCGGATGACGTCTGCCGGACCGAGTGTGCGCGTAAGAACAAAAGTGGCAGCGTCTATCAAACGTTGATTTTTCACGTCCACTAAAAGTCCATGAGCGCACAAAAATCCGCCCCAAAGAGGCACATCGACGCGCTGTGACGAAGTCCCAACTAAAGCGCTGCCCACGAAGCACAGTTCCACGAACCTCATGCCGTGAGGTGCGAATGGGGCTCCCATTAGCAGCTGCCAAAGGAGGGCCGTGGCTGTCAGCTACCATGTCGATCTGCGATGCGGGCAAAATGCTGCGCTGCGCCCTGTGTCGCAGAGGAAACGCCGTCCAGAGATAGAGTCGCAGATGAAAAGCAGCCCGCCAACGTTACCGACGCTCATGGCCACTAATGAGCGCCGCCGCGCGTTCCGCCCGCCGAAGAGCACGGTGAGCGGCACTTCTTAGCCTTCGGTCCGAACTTGGCGTGGTAAAAACATAAACCAGCAGCCGGCCGCTGGTGCGGGACAGCCGCCGCGACGAGTGCGTAATCCTCGGAGGCACCAGCGGCAGTCACGGGGAGGAAAGCCGCTGCACAGTGTTGCTGGCTGGCCAGGAAAAATTTATCAGCCTCCGCCGCGAGCTCCCTACAGTCAGTGATAGCAGTGTTAGCTAAAGCTGCCCTCACCTGGGTGGGTAACTGGCGCAGAAAAAGGTGAAGAAAAAGAAAGTCCGGTTTGTGCTCGCCGAGCAGCTCGAGCATACGATCCATTAACTCGGAGGGCTTGCCGTCCCCCAGGCCGTGGAGAGAGAAGAGTTTGCCGGCTCGTTCGGCGTCGGAAAGTTCGAAGGTTTTCAGTAAGTGAGTTTTCAGCGCATCATATCGTCCTTCTGTCGGAGGAGACTTGAGGAAACTCACGACCCTGGACGCCGTCGAACTGCCCAGCGCGGAAACAATGTGGTAGTATTTTGTAGTATCCACAGTGATGTCGCGAAGAGGCGAACTGGGCCTCGGTCTGAGCGAACCAAGCAGACGCAGATGATTCCCAAAACTCGGGGAGCTTGAGCGAAACAGCGTTCACGGACATCTTCGCGGTCTGGAATCGTCCAGAAAAAACGTCGAGGGTCACCAGTGTGGAAATTGTAAACTTGGACGAAAGCGACAATTTCTCACGTTCACACACCGCGAGTGTGTCGTTTATTGAACACCAGAAAAGTTAACCGCGCAAAACTCAGACCCGCCGAAAGTAAGTTTCCATAGCAACAAGCAACTTAAAAATGGCGGTCCTTAAAGGGACCGCAATTACTTCTACCCCGTTAATAATTGGCCGTGAACTCTGACAAGCATATGGAAAAACATTGCATTCAAACATTTGTAGTTGGTGGTGAATTATATACATATATAGAGGTCACTACACGTGGCACATTAGCTGAATGGTTAACACTTCCTCACGGTTCTGAAATTGCGGGGTTCTTAATTGTCCATGGGGTCAATGAATGGTTCTGTAATTGTATTTGTGCATTACATGGTTCAGGTGGTAGGGTGCTCGTCTTCCAACCTGTAGTCTGTGAGTTTGAGCCTGAGCCCTTGTGACTATATCGAGGTGTCCTTGTGCAAGATAATGACCCCCCCCCCCCCACAGTTGCTTCTAATGCTGTCCTGTTAAAACGACTACAAGTTCAAGCCCATACAGCCCACTGTACATATGCCCTCCAAAGATTTGGTAACCAGCTCATGGTATGCCTTGGTGGGGCAGCTGCCACTCAACCAAAATCAGCCGGGATAGGTTCCAGCATACCCTTGTGATATAGAAAATGGATGCATGGATATTGAAACAGAAGTGTGCAACCAAACTGAGCTGCCTGATGGAAACAGTGAGAGGATGCATAGGCCAAGGAGAAACTCATTAAAATGGGATGCTTTACAAGACAACGTTGAGGGTCTTTGTTTTCAAAACAATGATCGGACATTTTTCAACGTTATCTGGATATTTTCAGGGACTGAACCTTTGACAGCATTCAGGCATATGCCAGAGGAAGGTTTCAGTGAAGATACAGTATATCGTACTTATCTAAATTATTATCTGTTGGCCTTTTGTAAAGAAAAAGCACTGGGCTGGAATGAGTACCATAAGCCATAGGAGGTTTTTACGATTTGTATTTATTTATTTATCTTTTTAATGTACATGTTCTGGTTTTCTTAACTGACAGGTGAGGTAAATAGTCCTTATCAATAGTTGACTTCCTGCCATGCAAGGTCACTTACCTTGACTCCGAAACTCTGCTGATTGTTGCAGCCCTGTGGCGGCCTCCATCTCCAGACAATGTTGTATTTTGGCATGACAAGCACACACAGCATTTCGCTCCTAGCCCAACGGCACCCAAAAACAGGTCACTTCTCACTTAGCATCAGAATCATAAAGCCATGATTGAATAATTTATGACATAACAATGACAACGGATAAGTAAAAAACTGTTGAGTCAATATTTATCCCAAACTTTTTGCAGTGTGCAAGAAAAACTGGTCGCGGAAGATCAGAGGTGAACAATCCCGACGACTTCAGCAACATGTTGGGATGGGAAAATGGTTGCTTGTTGAACTATTTCAAACTGAAGAGAGCACGTACGGTGAAAAGATAAAAAGACTATGTTTACGCTCTTTGTAGAATCCAGGGAGATCTCTCATTTATCTCTCCCCTTAAACAGTGGTTCACCCTGCTGCTAAAAGCCAACCTCAGCAGTTTCTCTCCCTCTCCTTACCCTTTAATATTGATGATTCTCACAGGATAAAATAAGTTAAGTGGAGATATGGTAATCCCTCCTCTGCTTGCTGAACTCATTTGTTTACTCTGGGGTGACTCCGGTGATGTAGCTACGCCTTTCTAGTCGCATATAATTTCACGTTTAGCAAATGCTCCCCTCTTTAATGTGCCCACTATCAAGGTCATGAATAGCTAAATTTTCTTTGCTTCTAGAATTAATTATTCACAGATAAAAAGAAATGGAACACCTCGGCCCCTCCAAACCCGACTAGCCTCTCTGGAATGAGCCACACTTATGCCTTTGTCCACAATATATTTGACCACTTACACATGCAAAAGTATGGAATTAAATCTTCTTTAATTATTAATTTGGTTGTTTACTCTGACTATTTTATGACCTTTTTTATTTTATATCAGCAGCAGAGTATGCACACTTAACTAACGGCGTATCAGTTGGAAATCCAATCTTCCTCAGTTAACTGGTGAAGAAAAAGTCTGAGTGAAGACTAAAACTAATTAAACTTTACCTAGGAACCGTCTTTACGTGGTCATAAACTAAGCGGTTAGTGGATTTATGTTTCACAAATACGAGTGGCTAGTCTGTAAGTAATAATCGCTTTCCTACTCAAGGTTATTGCAGAGATAGAGGCCGACACCCCTGTGGATCCTCTTTGACCAAACATTGGAAATGCTCTTTGAATTCTTATGCAGTGTGTTTGATAAAGGATTAAACTCGTGAAATCCATCACTGCATTTAACTGTTGTTAATTTCCCCCGTCACATTTCCTCCGTTTTACCATTTTTCAGGAGAGCATTGGTGAATGTATATCTTGTTTTATAACACACAATATTCTGATTATAGCACTCAAAATACTTTATATATCCTTGACAACCCGAAATAGCATGCTCAGACATACAAGTGGGCTATTATAGAATCCTCTAACCAGTGTCTTGTGCTACAAAATATCTTTACTTGCTGTTTGTAATTGTTGAGCCATTAGCTTTTTACGATGGTCTTCTAGCTACTGGCTGCAAGGCTGTGATTCCCTGTTTGAAAACAAACAAACAAAAAAAGGTAGTCAAGAGATAGTTAACTATATAGGCTCAAGGTTCAGCACCTCTCAAATTGCACACAGTTCGGCAATGTTATTAAGGCATTAAGTAGTGCATCGTTCCCATACAAAACATTGTTTCGAATGTAAACCTAATGTCAAATCATTTATAGCAAGGTAGCTACCTATGTCTTACAATAGTGACATAATAAGAAGAATAGCATCACATAGTTAGCCCTATAGCACCGTGCACAACACATCATGCCTTTGTGACTGTTCAGATTCGTGTGCACGTATCATAAGAACTTTTCCTTAAACTACGAATAGGAATGTTCATTAAGACTTAGTTACGGTAGTTATTTCAGTAAGTGATGTTGCTATTGGCGTTCCAACCTGGCTGACCAGCGCAGGGAGTGGGTTCCTTCATAGAAGTTCTACTTTAAATTACATTTCACGAGAGGGACAGCCGATAAGCCAAACCCACAATTCACTTTATAGTTTCTTTAAACATAAAGTATTGTATGTGCCTCTAGTTACAGCAAATGTAATCAGTATCCATATCAAGTTCCAGAAGTCAAATGTATTTTCTGTTTTCGCTCAAGTAAATACACAGATAGTTACGGTCTCACAGATTGCTTCTTGGTATGATTTATTTCAACGAGCATTCTTAATGAAGTCTCATCTTTTCTGCGATGTTGTCATTTTATTTATTTATTTATTTATTTATTTATTTTTGCTACCTTGTATTTGAACGAATCACCTGCACAGTTTAATTACCAAGTCTTTTCCCCAAGCCAGCTCAGCACTAACCAGCGTGCCTACATTGCCTCTCGCAGGCTTCATCATCTAACTAAGGTAGTCGATCCCCATCGCAAATGCACGGTAGAGTTAAGCAAGACTGATGACGGCTGATGAAAGTGTTTGAGTGAAACGCTATAAATGATATGAAACTATTTAGAATATGCCAACGATGAAGCACGGATGAACCTACAATGTCTTAAAGAGATTGGCTTGTGTTGGATTAAACTCCGGGTGCTGAATCAGCCTGAATATAGAGTCGGATCTTCTTTTGGAAGCTGTTACATGACTGTGATACATTAGACATGTCGCAGTATGACTAAATACTACGTATACCTACAGGTTGGCCTAATCATTTAAAACGTGCCTTTTTTTTTCTCTCTGGAAATATATGACAGGTCTGGGCAGGTGACATGTTTCATTCTGACTGATGCGTTCAGTGTAATGAGGCCTGAACAGTTTCACGGAGTATGAATTTGAGACGAGCCGAGCTCGAACTGTACAGTAGTAAAATTGCAAAGTATGACGGGGATCAATGTATTTCAAAATACAATGGGAAGATGTGGAAAGCAGTCTTGATGCTTGTTGCACTCCCCTTTGCAGCATTTCGTGGAATTGTATGACAAGCAGAATATTTGAAATGATAATATTACGTAACAATAAGATCAAGTTCCTGAACAGTTCCGCTATTTGGTCTTCATCCTTGTCATTCCTACATGGGCGTGTCCCTTAAAACTGTGGTCATGGACTGAAGAGGAACACTTCTGCCCCATAGTTCTGTGCTCACCACAATGTCACTGCAGTTTTCAGCTGTGTCCATCGGCAAGGCTTGACCGTGCTCAGCCTGGATTATATAAAAGTAATCTAGAGAGCCTATCTCGCCCGTATCTCGCCCGTACCTTTGTCATATGTTGTCTCACTTACTTCATATGGAGTCAATGGGGAAGCGTCTCACATTTAAACTGAAAGTCCTGGTTCTGCAGGCCAAATCTTTGGTGGGTAGCCATAAGTCACGTCTGGGTTTAGCACATTGCTGAGGCTGGCTGAGGTTTGCTGCGGAACCACAGCTTAATTCACCCGGCACAGTGAGGAGACGGCCCGTCTACAGCCCAGAGCCATGACCAAGCAGTGGCTTTATTGTGGGGCTGCACGCCAGAGATATTATCACCCTTTTCCTCTTTTTTGTCTTTGTCTCTCAACAGTTGTGTGTTTGAGGATTCTTCTAACGCATGTTCAGGTACATGTCCTTTTTTTTGGGCGGGGGGGTTATTCACCAACACATTTTTTTTCATCAGAACCTCACTTGCCACATTTACACTTTCTATGGTGTACTTTATCTCCCGCAAAAATAAACAAGGTTCCCCTAGCATATGTCAAGAGAGATAAATCTGCATGGGACATTTTAGTTAAGTGCTTTACCATACATGAAATGATAGTACTTGTTCAATTAGAGGAGAGGTGCAGTGTCAGAGAGTTTAGGGTTTCAGCGTAGCAATCCCAACATGGGCACACTCGTTCCCCACCACTTACTGGAGATATGTGGATGCGATAACGGGGAGTAAATATACCTAGGCAGCATGTTCCGCACATATACACGTGCCTCTTTCAAATCATTCCCTTGTGCCACCGCAGCTACTTTACAAATAATAGCCCCCATGTGTGTTCCGGGCTCCAAGGCTGTGTGAGGCAGGGCGACTGGGCGCTGTGCCCAGTCTGAGACCCTGTCAGAATCACTATAAATTTCTCCTCGTTTTCAGCAGCTGTAATTTAACGGCCAGATGTACGGGAGACTTGAGGACTTACTGAGATATACAGCTTACTACATTCTTGTTTTTTCGCTCTACTCTTTTACATGGAAAGCCATTTGCTGTATTTTGCTGTCAGCAAATTATTTAAGAATGTGCAGATGATGCCAACAATACATAACATAATATCGAGCGTCGGGTTATGTTATAATTACAATGCAAATGCAATTTACTGAACATTAATGACTCAGTCATTATACACATTTGATTATAATGGTCAATATTTGTGTTGCCGCAACCTGTGTTTTTGCCGTAAGTCAAACATATCGTGGCTGAAAATGGATTTGATAGTTGAGATATCCTGACTCTGTCTCTCCATTTTCTATACCGCTTATCCTCATGAGGGTTGCAGGTGAGTTGGGGCCAATCACAGCTGACTATGAGCTCGAGTCAGCGTACGCCCTGGACAGCTATATCAATGTTTAAAAACAGTAAACAAATGTGCGATGATTGATAGGCATAAGAAATTATTAATAATTTAATGTATTTATTCATTTTGGGGTGAAGAGAATAACTCGTACCTGGCTGACCGTTTCGGCTGTCGCTTCAGCCTTCATCAGAGCTCCAATGAGGGCTGAAGACACTTTAAAGGGAGAAAAAAAGAAACCTTAAACCTTTGTTAAAAAGAGTTCACTTCTTGGCTGCAACCTAAAGAAGCGCTGTTGGTCAGTCTTGTTGCAAAAGAAGAACATCACGATAACCATGTGAAGTTGAGCTTTATGAATGCCATTGCAACTGCTCAGTATGTATGGCATTGACATCAAAACAGGCATTTCACCTCCCTCCCATCCAAAAGATAACAATGTCAGAAAAATGCATAGTTTATCAAGGAACTATTGTTTCCACAAGAATGTCGTAAAAATGTATGCAAACGTATTTCCTTTTAAGCACAAACACTTAATCTAGAATTGCCCAAGCTGATGAGAATTCTTTGGACTATATCGCTGCATTGTGACTCTGATTGATAAAAACGTGCTTTTTTTTTTTTCGACCGGACGTCTTGTCATTATCACACCGCCCAATGTAGACTTAATACAGTCACAGTAGTAGACTAAACAGAGAGAAAATTATTTTAATTCTGACGACCGCACTAATTGGGAATATAATGGAGAGTGAAAGCGTGCTGCTGGACTTAGTGGGAGGCCTGATGAATGTGTGTGGACTGGAAATGTAGAGGGGTCTAACTGTATCTTGACCCAGACGGGCAGCATCGCCGCTCGGGTCTTCTGTAAAAAGTCACTTCGTATCAATTATGCTTGAAGGTGGCATGCAGTTTTCAAGCCATGGTGTGAATGCATTTAGGGCATGTCAAAATCTCATTCACCTCAATTTCTCTTAATTGTATTCAAATGAAAGAATCAGCATATTAGAAAGCCAAAAGGTTGTTTGTTGAACAACCAGCATACTTCAAAGTTTAGAGAAAAAGTATGTTTCAGGAGGCTGGTTGGAACCAAGAACAATGTTTGCCAAAGGAAATCATGTAAATACGGTCTCACTAATCTGTTCAATGATCAAACTGACATTTGAAGAGAATTCGAGTATATGAGAGGAAAATAACAAAATGACTCAACTTCCAATGGTTTGTACTTTTGTGATACTGTCAGATAAAATCTCTTGGATTTCATATGACACATTAACCTTCCCCCTCCTTCCCCCTCATGTGCTCACGCTGTGCATGGTAGGCATTAATTGTCTGTGTGTATATATCCCATGAAAATGCTTACTGCGTTAGCCATGGGCACGCACAGCCGTTGGCCACACATAGAGAAGCAGTAGGAGGTTGACACCCCCTGTTTTACAACCCTTTGAGGAAGTACAATCATTCTGGCCCTTCTCTTCATTTTCCTGCGTACGTACAAGCACTAATATTAGATCAGCCACGGCCACCGCTCGATAGAAAGCGCTTTCTTCGAGATAGAATAATTGCTCTCGGATTCCTTACTCATAAAACTGTCCTTGTAATTGGACGGAAAATGTATTTTCTGAGACACTCAGGCCAAAGTGATGGCGGCAGTTTTAATTAGACGCATGGAACTTCCATGGAAGTGAATTCTGTCGCCTGCAAAGAGCTGTAATTGGACTCGTGATGTTCTGATTATGAATTGTGCTCCAGTTCAGACGATACAACACGGCACCCTCTTCACCGGCATTTTTAACATTCCAGTTCGACGGAGGTAATTCACTCCATTTATGGATAATCATTTTTGTACGCTTGCAGGTGAGCCAATATGAACACATACCCTTAGAAGCTCACCTGCTGCGTTGATTACAAAGGCCGTGGCTATATTAGCCCCCGTAAGAATTCCGCACAGGATTCCGCTGTGCCACGGGGTTGCTATAGCCGTATGCTGGGTGCTAGCGAGGGCTTTCACAGGCAGGACCCTACTGGTATAATCCCTTAATCCCCCTGCACAGGGGTCCCACAACTGGGTTGGAAAGTAGCCTTGGGTAGTGTGCTTTAATTAAGGTCTGAAAAGGGGGCAAGAATGTTGTCGAACAGATGAATGAAAGTCGTGTAAGAAGTTGTTTGGCAGAGAATGGACCGTAAACTTTGAAAAAGATCCTGTGAAAAAGAAACATCTACCTTTGTAGATAAGAGCGATGTCACCAAAGAGAATAATGGGATTGTCTTAAGTGAGTCATTTCACTTTTAGACCATGCTATTTCGGTTTGAGCACTTATTGGTGTGTATGTATATATATATATATATATATATATATATATATATATATATATATATATATATATATATATATATTTTTTTTTTTTTTTTTTTTTTTATATATAATGTAAGGCCATGAAATATATTGTTGTCATGAAAAAAAAATCATGATGTAAAAGACCTGCGTTTGTCAGTCTTTAACCCATGTCAAGAGTTTGAAACTTTGGAAAACTGTCAAAAGTCCTCCAAGCAACAGGAAACAACCAGATCTCCCTTGCTTGGTTGTTCGCGCTCTAATCCAATTCTGGTAGGACAGCGGGGTAGCCTTAGCCGCTCTCGATGAATATTGCTTTTCTGTAGGCCACATTATTTCTCAATCAGTCTTCAAGCTCCAAATACCACAAGTCAGAAATGAAAACTGAACAGGACAACGATTGTAATACTTTATGTCGCCATCTCTGCATCTTTAACTCAATGTGGTGTGCTGCAGTGGATTTGAAATGGGAACAGTGTGGAGTGAAGCCAGCGATGGGGCTTGAGAATCTAGGTGATTTTCGGACAGCATGCCTCCACATCTCGCAGGGTGGTTGTCACCTGTGGTTGTCACTCCGTTGTCACCCGAGCAGAGTTTAGCATCAATCTATCAATTTACAGAGCATAATATAGAGTCGGCCATATCAGTTTGTGCAGTTTTGTAATCCCCGGTCTAAGTACAGCCATACAATTTTGGCTACCGCTGTTGGTATTTGGGGCGGCCCGGTGGTTAGCACGTCGGCTTCACAGTGCAGAGGTACCGGGTTCGATTCCAGCTCCGGCCTCCCTGTGTGGAGTTTGCATGTTCTCCCCGGGCTTGCGTGGGTTTTCTCCGGGTGCTCTGGTTTCCTCCCACATTCCAAAGACATGCATGGCAGGCTGTTTGAGCACTCTAAATTGTCCCTTCGTGTGAGTGTGAGCGCAGATGGTTGTTCGTCTCTGTGTGCCCTGCGATTGGCTGGCAACCGATTCAGGGTGCCCTCCGTCTTCTGCCCGGAGACAGCTGGGATAAGCTCCACAGCACCCCCCGCGACCCTAGTGAGGATCAAGCGGTTTGGAAGATGAATGAATGAATGTTGGTATTTGTACTTCCCTCCTTTCAAATTTTGTTCATTTACACAAAATCAATCAGCAAAAAGTGTTTTAAATATTCCATCTCCAGCATTCACTAGCATGGTGCAAAAGAGATTATCTCTTCTTTTGCAAATGCTCTTAGATTTCTGCTTTAGAGGCCTCCGTATCCTGACAGTTTGACATTCAAAGTCACTGACCCGTCGTCACTTTTTTTTTTAAGCCAGGAGTTAGGGTGGATTAAAGAGGACAGAAGGTCAAAGGCCGCGTGTTCATCCTGAAATACCTCCCTTATCAGAATATAATGCTGTAATCACATGACATATACAGTTGACCCGACACAAGGCTTTTTTTTTAACTGACTGATAAAATCTAATTACATTCCAAAGGTTCCTAAAGCAGGCCCAACAAAGGGAAACGCCCTTGTTACCAACATGATAGTAAAACACGTGTAACTGTCTTCCTCTATTTATTGATGGTACAAGGATTGGAGAGCCCTCTGTTGCAATGATCTCCTGCAGCAGGGGTTCCATACGCACTCTTTCCATTTATATATATATACATACACACACATGCCAAACTATTTATGCTCTCACAGGTTAAATGTGCATGCACATTGTAAATTTTATCAACCTTTAATTGGCAAATGCAGAGGAAAAGAGTGTTATGGTTTACATCAGATGGCAATGGATAAATTGCAAGTCAGTGGCCTAACCCTTCTATTACTGCGATTGACAACCAATCTAAGGTGTTGTGTGGCTTTCACCAAAGAGACAACTGTGACTGGCTACCATACATCAAATGGATTGATAGGCAATTTGTAACTTTTCATTTTAATTGCACCCTGAGACAAGACGGATGAAGTTAAAGGTCAAGACTATATTTTCCATGATATATAACAAAAGCTGACCCCTAAAATGGTTTGACACGATGTTATAACATCGACAGACTTTGTTAGTATGCACGCATGTAATTGTGCAGCTGATATCTATTGATTGAATGCATACTAATTCAAAACAACAGGGGACAACTAGAACATTTTTTTGTTCTCCAGCTTTGAAATGGTGTCATTTAAAAGGCACACAAACATGTGAAATCTTACTTAATCTAACCTGCCTGAAGCCCTCTGTGTGGGTTGGAGGCCAAAAGAAATAAAAGATGATGTGAACATAACCTTCGATTTGTCAAATGAAAATGTAACACAACTTTTTTGACCTGTGGTTCTCTCAAGCTGCTTGTGGTTTAAAAAAAAAAGAAAGAAAAACAGAGAGAGAAGAACCACCCTTTGACTTTGCCATTGTAATGACGCGCACTGCTGCAGAGGCCTATTGTAATACAAAACTACAAGACTACTTCTCCTAAAGTCTTTGCAAACCCACAGCTAAATGGATAATAGCTCGGCCTTAGACTGAAACATAGCTGAGCCTCGGAATAAAAGATATTTAGCCCGATTGCGCCGCTGAATACAGAAAACTAAGTCACATTGCTGTAAATTAAGAGACTGCTTAATTACACCGACTGCGAGCGCAAACCGGTTAATAAGTGCAATTTGAAGAGTGGATGATTCCCCGATAAGCAGGCTGGATTACCTCTGTAAGCTCTTCTGTCACATATAGTGATGCCCCAAATCTCCCTTTGCTCTGAGCGTTCGAGCCGTCAAATGAAATGAAAGAGACCTTAATGAACACCTCGCTCCCACTCGTGGAGTCGCTGTTTAAGATGGGCTGCAGCCCCTCTCAATGGCTGTATGCTAAAGCTGGGAGATCAGAGCCCGCTGACGTGCAGGCTGGCCTTGATTCCCATATTCCTTGGGAGGGAAGGAAACTTGAACTCTTTTTGGCGATCTTACATGGCTCTCATTCCACTTGCGAGATCGGCCAGCATCAACAGCATCGTATTCTGTGATGTCAAATGGTCATTAGAACTCATTTATTAGAGGTAATACAATTATATAGATTTGTATTACAAAGTGCATTTCAGTCAAGTTTACTCAGATCCACCAAAATATAACAGTAGTGATATGTTAATATTCCAATTCCCAGTTGGAGTTATGGGCCCTGTTCTCTTTTGCATTATCATAAATCATAGCAGGCCTATTTAGACATTCAATACCACACTGTCCCCCAGGACCGTAATCTGTTTACAGGAGCACTGCAGCTTTGCATAGTACTCTCAAATCCATACCAAATGCATTTTTAATTGGTAAATAAATGCAAAACGCATGCTAACAGGCAATCGCGGCAACGCTCCTGAATACTTAAATATGGTTCCGAGCATGATGTTCGCATTATGGATTTTGCATCGGCGTGTGTTTCCAAGGTGATTTATAATCAGCCAAGCGTCCAGTCTCTGTTGTGGCATAATGGAAGGTCCCGAACTTAGCTGGTCCTGAACTTAGCTATGACTTCATCACATTTCAACATGAATATTGAAGATTCCACGGGAAGCCTTCACAAAGACCCTCTCTTTGGCTAATTCTTATTTCCATCAGCAATCACCATAGGTCAACACCATGCTTTTTCACACCAGATGGCAAGAACGAAAAACACGAGTAGCCAGTTCACCTGTTGTAACTAATCATCCTCTTTTGTATGGAAAAGGCATGACTGTCATTGCAAACTGGCATATTTTGTGTGTTGCGGCAAAATCACAGAGTTCAAACACGTCTAAAAATTCAGTTGAAACCTTTTCGATAAAACAAAATCTCATAAAATTGGTTGACCAAAACATACAGTTAATCCTTGGAATTCTCTCCGAGATGAAACCTCATGATTGGTGACCTCTACATATTCATGCATGACAGGGGTTTGAAGTTTAGAAGCATATTGTTCTCATAAAGTTGGTCACACTCCAAATGTTATGACTTTCGAGACATTCAACTGCAATGATGCCTTGAGATATGAGTTTGTTCTATGACAACTCGTAACACGTGTCTCCCAAATCGTCTTTCTCCAATGAAAAGAATAGAAATGCCAACAATCCATTACAACCTCCCTCAAAGAACAAATGTTCTCATGTTTTTGAGCATAATTAAGAATTCAACTATTATTTTTTCAGTCTAGATGTGCTGCTGTGCTGTTTGTGTTCAAATATACCTTGCTAAACGCGTTCATAGATGCTATTTGTTAGCCCATCTACTGTGTTTCTCATTACATGTCTGCATTCAATTAGTGGAATTGAACATAAAGTTTTGTGGTCAGTTAAATAATATATCGTACACCAAACACATTTCAAATTATGAAAAAAATATATACTCTTGCAATGGCAAAATAACTGTCACAGTGAGAGTTTTGAAGATATCTAAGATTACCATTGTAGGTAAGGTCAAAGTGAGTTGGTTAATTGTTTTCCCGCATGTCCACGAGCATGCTGTGAAATGTGACTGCTGTTACTGAGTCACCCAGCGATCAAAGGCCAAGGCACACCACCATGTGTGGAAACACATGATTCTGTCGGTTAAGGGCGTCAAGAACATCTGTTTGATTGCACAACACTTTGCTATCACAACCACTGCAACGCTCCGAGGTGTTTTTGGAAGGAGAAGGAAAACAACACGGATAGGACACCTGCTCAGGTTTCAGTTTGAAGGCATTAACTAAATGAAAATGAGGTGCGTACATTGCATTTCAAGTGAAATAAATATGAAAGTATTTAATTAGCAATGAGCAACTTCAATAATTGGCACCATGCAGTCCCAAAAATCCTTATAGGGGAAGGATGCACTTCTGTCAATTGGGTCCAAAGTTAAAGTGTTATGAGTTTAATAAGGTGCAAAATATGATAGACATTTGTTGCAATACACATTCCAAAGATAACAGTAAGGAAATCATTACGGATGATCAGATCTATTTTCAACTTGCATTAATCGAATTGACAGGTTTTTAGAACTTGAAATGTTCCCATTCTTAATTTGTATGTATTCTCTTTTATTTTCTTACATAATCAAACAAATTCAACCTTGGTTTCATCACACCGTCAGACATTTTTCCACGTGTGTGGGAGGTTTTGTTCTGGTCCACTGAAACCAACCTTGACCTGTTTGGCCATAATTCCAAATTGTTTGATGCAAACATAGCACTGCTCATCACCAAACTAACGCCACACCTACAGCGAACCATGGTGATGACAGGCTTTCCTTCAGCTGCATCTCAAGCCTTGGACAAGGTGGAAGCATTCAAGAATTGTTAGATAGTGCAGTCAGTGTTGGCACAAAACCTTCACGCTTCTGCTAGAATAACCAAAAATTATATATGTCATAGCAAAATGAAAATAAGTCAGGAAAAGCCGACTAGAACATCTTAGCTTCATCGGGGGCTATTCAGGTCTGTGATGACTCCCATTTGTTGAGTTTGAATCTGATTGGTGAACACAGCCACATTGTAGGGTGTGGACACTTATGCAAACGCATTATTTCAGTTTTTACTTCCCTCCTCAAAAAGATAATATCTATCCATCCATCCATTCTCTCCCGCTTTTCCGGGATCAGATCGCAACAGCTTTAGCGAGGAATCCCAGACTTCCCTCTCCCTTGCCACTCCTTCCAGCTCTTACCATGGGTGACCCTCTCAGGGGCATAAAGCTCCAGACAATGTAGCTCCTCGGATCATTGGGAAACGCAAAGCCCTCCGCCATGGTAAGGCAACGGCTCACGTAGAAGGCAAAGAAAGAAATAATACACAATTCAAAATCACTTGCGATGTTGTAGCTTGTCGGTTACAAAAGAAATAATGTGTCAGAATAACAGCAGCATAATGTTCTCACCCAAACTGGGCCCACTTTTTCTTTGTGCAACACCTAAAGGATGTTTGGTCTTTTTCACATAAATATAAATCTAAAATAAATATATTGAGAAACAAGGGTGTCAGACTGTACAACCATTTTTGCTCTTCCGGGTTTCTGATTGGCTAAGTGACACTTCCCAAATCACCAAAGGTGTTTTCCCATGCAGTATTTATTTTGTGAAAGTACCACTGTGTGTTGGCATAGATCTTTCTGAGCCAGCAGTGGTGAAGATAGGATTTTTCAAAAATACCTCATCATGTATTGAGTGAAAGGTGACAGTGGTCGTGGTGGTGCTCGCCAATTTTTACTCACAAGCAGTAAATCAATACTTGCAAAGATTTCAGATAGTGGCCTTATCATGTTTTATTGCATCCTTATCAAAATGCAAGCTCCTATACCCTCTCTGGATGAGCGGACATTCTTACTGCTACTGAACCAAACACAAGGACATCCTGTGTTTTGAGGCATCTTTATCAAAACAAATTATCACCTGGCCATAATCCATTAGTTCATCAGTGGTCACAATCTTCTTCAAATGTCTTCGACAAGAAGCCTCATCACCTCAAAATGCTTGCCAAATAAAATAGGAGGAAAGTGTCGAAGACATAATTCGTTAAAAAAAAGAAAAAAAAAGGAAGTGCCAAGTCTGGTTTTCATTGTAGGTTTGTAAAATGCCAGGGTCACTCCTCGAGCGTGAAACATGACCGAACTTGATGACATTCTTATCTATTGTTGTTATCTCTGGCCGTGTAAAGCTAGTGTCAAACATCAGGCGCAGGTAAATGATTAACATCAAGGATGTGACACCATGATTATTATTGTAAACACCCGAACAAAAGTGTGCTTTTAAGATATGTATAAGTATTTCATTTTCACCGCGAGAAATATCTCTTGACAAAGAACATGCCAATAATCTCAAAAGCTACATTAAATCATCTGACTATTACTGATACATTTACAGTTCACTTTCAAAAATATTTTTTATAATTCAAATGAGGATGTATTGATAATAGACCCATCGAAGTATTCCGATAGAGCCAACCGATATAAGATTTTTGTGGCCAACGTTGAAATTGGGGGAAACAAATAAAACCAATATTATATCTGCCGATATCAGATAAATAGGCCGATAACCGACATATTGGAAAATACATGAAATAAGATCTATACAGAATCTAAACTGCATATGTGCTGTAAACTTCTTAGAATACCCAAAATATGATAAAAGAAGGAGAACACCACCAATTCACCAAAAATCATCTTATCACTTTGTCATTAGCTTAACATAAAAGTTCCATCTGTAACTACTACGACTTAAAAAAAACTGTAATGTTCTTAATTCCTGATATTACATAATGGGGGAAGTGGGAATGTTAGTTTATCTCACGAAGATGCAATTTGCGCAATGTTAAAACGTGATAAGCTCTCTAAAACTTGCATGAATTAAAACTAGATTGCTCTCATTGACGGTGCTTTTATGCCACGATATTATTGTCCTGGGGCACTAAGGTCTAGTGTTATATTGTTTTACAAAGTCAAAGCTTACTAGAGAGTTAAAAACACTGCTCTACCTTTTTCTCTCTGCCAATTTGGGGTGGAGAAATGAGCTGCACTCGGGCAGCTTGACCAGAATCTCGGCACACCCGAAAAAAAAAAAGATATGTTGGTTAAATATTGACCAATTTTGATTGATCAATGATACGAATATAATTGGCTTGAATGAAAACATGCACTGAAAATCGTTATATTTACGGTGTAATTGGAACAAGGTTTTTGAAAATTGCAACCCTTTAAGAAAGGGTGCGTGATCAGGACAGTTTGACTCTGGAATTGCTTATTGACTGTATTTTTAAATGATTTTAATGTGGTAATAATTGATTCAAAATATAAAGAAATTGCAGTCTATCTACGTCTCAAAATGGATTGCTAAGTCTTGGAGCTTAGAATTCCACTTTTTTTGTTTTTGTTAATCTGTTGCTGCATTATGTGCAATAAATTTGATATTTCCAAATGACCATTCAATCTGATCTTATTCCAAATATCCACTAGCAGCCACAGTGTATGCATGTGCTTTCTCTTACACGTGCATGTGTGTCTGTGTCTGAAAGGGTGCCAGAGCCAACAGCATATCACCACATCTGTCAATCAAAGAACAGGGAAGGTGAAGGGTAAGGAGGAGACGGGCACGCTGGCTAATCATTTTGTAATCAGGCGTCAAAACAAAACAAAAACTGTTTATCTGATCAGAACAGGCGGCTGCCAGAGCTGACATGGATGTTACTTTCCTCCTGTGTCATTGTGTCAGGCCTAATGGACAGTGGTAAGAAGGAGAGTTAATTACTTTTGACCACCTTCCCCGCTAATTTCCTATTTATATGGAGTCCTTTTTCTCCTCACACATCCGCCAAGTATACCTTCCAAAATAATGGAAATAATGGAACCATAAATAAACTCTTCCAGAGTCATACTGTCACGACACAATCAAGTCATTTTACGAAATTAAATGTACTTAAGTATACAAAGTCAAAGGGAATGTTTAGGAATTTGAGTGTATTTATTTAAATGTATTATATTTAGTTTTCTTCAGTGGTGTAGTTACAAAAGGGCTTGTTGACTAAAGAGTCAAGTTAGCCAGGCCACCACTTGACTTTGTGATTACCTGCATCTCATTCTCATGACCTCCCCCTAGTGGTATCCTCCTGCATTAGTACTGGGAAGACTGTTTTTTTTCTTCTTTGTGCTTTGCAGTACAGCCATAATATTCATTAATCCATCCATTTTCTGATCAGCTCATCCTCACAAGGGCCGCAGGGCATGCTGGAGCCTATCCCAGCCGTCTTCGGGCAGTAGGCGGGGAACACCCTGAACCGGTTGCCAGCCAATCGCACTGCACAAATAAACAAACAATCTTCCACGCTCACACGCACACCTACGGACAATTTAGAGTGTTCCATTAACCTGCCATGCATCTTTTTGGAATGTGGGAGGAAACCGGAGTACCCGGAGAAATCCCACGCAGGCACGGGGAAAACATGCAAACTAATGAGTCGACCACCGGGCCGCCAGACATTATGTCAATGAACTATTTCTTCGGTTCTATTTTTTAACAGTCATGGTTAGGGTAAAACTATATTTTATGTTTCATTTAGAAAATGTTGTGAAGTGAAAGTGAAAGTTGCTACACATAAAACATGTACAGATAGGTCAACATGTGACTTGAGTATTTGTACTCCACTGCATTCCAAGAGTGACAAAACGGCACTATGTAGTGTTTAAAGGTAATTTTGTTTTCATCCCATCTGCTTCCCCTAACTCAGCCTCCAGTAATTCGACATCTCTACCTCCATGAATGTCTCCTAAACTCTTTTACATTCTTATACATGTTATCCTTGAGGTAGCAATCAACATACTCAATACAGGAATTGGGCCCGTTAGACAGTGGCTTTTCTGGCGACTGATATATGTGGAAGGAGCAAAAGTAAAATGGGCCGTTTTAATTTAGCCCATCAATCTGACTGGAATCCGTGGACATGGGGGAAGAAGGTCATAATTCATTTTAAAAGAGGCTCGGCTGGCTACGCGAGCCCTAAGGGGTGGTGATGGGTCTTCACCCTGTGATTGAGATCCTAAATGTGAAGCTCTTTTATGGGCCTCTTAATTTAGAGAGGCAGATTCCGCCATAGAAGACATGTCAGGGGGCTGACCTCCAAGGGCGACAATGATTGACCACAGGTTGAACACTGTCAACCCTCTGTGCATGGGCACGTGAAATAATGGCTGAAATATTTACGCCAGAACATTCAAGACAGTGGGAGATGATCCGGTACTAACGTATGAGACAGCGAGCCATATAGACGGTATTTGTGGTCTCGAATTGTCCATTGTGATGATCTAGCTGCGATTGGGTGAGATTATGTGTAGGTCATATATACGGCATATAAAGACAGGCGCGTTTCCAAGGATTCTGTTCAAATCAATCACTTGACAAAAGACTTTGAAAACGTGCACTTTTGTTGAAGGAACATGAATTTAATAGGACGACAATGCCGCTTCCCTCGGTGTGTCCACTAGGGCTTGATTATTTTACGACCACCCCCGGAAATCGGACGATTGATAAGCGTTTAAGCATGAGGCCGGTCAATCAGGAAGACAAATCCTCCGCGTCGCTGTAAGCTCGTTCGCCATTCTGTGTGAGACAGCTATTCTCCCGGCATGCCAACGAGCTTCCCAATTTGTCAGCCACACAATAGCGCCCCATTTGCATTACTGTGCGAACAACAAATGCGATTGATCAAATTATTGATTATTGTTTGTTGAAGGAAAAGGATGTCTCCGGAGAGCAGTTGAACAATCAGATGATACACGTATCTTCTGACCTTTCTAAACAACCACTTTGGGATAATAAATTATACTGAAAAGAAGTACTTGAAAAATGAGAGAGAAGAAATAGCACATGACAAGAGTTTCCGATTTGTGTTCTGGAACCTCTCAAGTTAAATACGCTTGGGAGCTGGTCAACATCAAATTTGTTTGGATTTTGAAATAATGTTCTCATTGGAATCAATAAAAACTGTAGGACATGAGATATTAGTACAGTCAAAAACTCGTTTGTCTTAATGTGATCATTTTAAGAAATTCAGAAATCAATACGAGTGACAATTCCCACGCCGGCTGTTATTTTTACAAATGAGTAGCCGGTCTAACTCAAAAAAAGGCTTGATCGCAAACATGCTTACTCTCTTGGACACTGGCCGAGAAGTGTGGTGTGTAATGACAACTCTTCTTGACTCTGCGGCATTATATTGCCTCAGTATCGAAATTCTGTTTGCTTTTAGACAAAGGTTTGATACATTTCAGTTGGCCCGCTCGTTAAATATTGATGGCTCTAATTCTCCATTGCAGAAAGAAGCACACCACCCACAAGCTTAATTATTATGTATACCGGTATATTGTTTTTATTTCACTCTTGGCTCTTACCTTTAAAATTGAGTTCAGGAAGATGGCGTTACTACAATCGGTATCTTATGTTAAGTATTAAAGCCTTTTCTCTTGTCGAGGGCTCAGTGCGAGACTTTGATGGGCATGACTGACTGTAACCTTCTACTCAATGGGAGCTTAATAAACTGGTGATTTATTTTGCAAATTAAATCATTCGCAATTGAACATGATTATGGGAACAGGATTATGCGGTGTTCAGTTACTCAGGAAATGATTCCACCCAACGACGACTGTCTTGTGGTACTAAATTTCTTCATAAAGTACTGACTTTATTGTCCTCTCATAATTATGAATACAGTACAGCCTCATCACTTCATAATATCCTGTTTTTTTATTATTATTCAAAATTCTGTTTTTCACATTACAACTTTTGTTTCCATAAATGAGCTTTTATGGTTACATTTCTTCTTACTTATTCGACTAGTGCAGAAAATGAACACGGGACCCCTTTAACTATATAGTTCCGATGTCCTCATAACAAATAATACATGCCCACCATCTTTTATCTTATCATGCCAGCCGTAAAACAACAAAGAAACATTTGCATGATGTAATATTCTTACTCGCAACGATGACGAGCTGCGCATGGAGACTACAAAAAGTTTAATTCAGTACAAAAAGATGACCACAGCTTCGGGATTTGAATGTGTTTGATTGCGGCTGAAGTAGGGGTAACACAGTCATTGGAGATGCACGTCTCACTGCAACAGTTGCCTATTATTAACGCACAAAACCAGGGCCGATGGATCATCAGCGCATCAATATGTAGTTTGCATAAAATTATATCGTTTAAATGGTCTGCGTTTGAGGTGACACAGGGTTGGCTCATCAATAATGTAAATGAGCCATTAAGGCCTTTAAGAGGCTGTCTGTGAGAATGACAGACCACCCAGTGTCAGTGAGTTAATATCCAATACAGCCATCATCACCACACCCCCAATGGCTACTGGCAGGAACATTACTGTAATATTAATACAGCCCGTTTTAATATTTTAGGCCAACATATCTCTCTTTCTTTTTTTTTTTATTCACAATAAGCATTTTCCCTCTTTGTATGCAATTAGCCAATTTCAACATATCCCATTGTGCGCTTTGGTGCCTGGGATAGTGTCCCAAGTAAAAGTGATTAGCAATGTTTTTAAATGCCACATACCCCTAAAGAGAATTCCCGATGATGCAGTTGCAGCTCATCTCAGATGCTGCCCTTTGCCTCAATCCATAAGTGCTCCTGGCTAACACCTGCAACCTTCAGATCTTGCCCTGTCTTGCCCGCGTCTTCCCTCTAGTCTCGGGTCCGCCGATAGCAAGTAGTCCGATTAAGTGGCAGCAAGAGGAAATGTTCAACATGGTCGTCTCTTCTTTGTTTTATGTCGAGCGCTGGTTTATCGGTGTTTCGATCGCTGCGGGATAAAAGATGCAAATTGACCACCTGAAGGTTATTTTCAGTGCAGCACATTGCGTTTCTCATCTTACAGTAGATGGCTACACAATGGGTAGGAGTTTTGTTCTGATATATATATTATTATTTTTTGTGGAAGGGGTGGGGGAGGTTCTGTCTAAGTCATGGTAAAAAAACCTGATTATTTGTATGACTTGGTCTTATCTTTGCCTGCCATGCTTCCTAGATGCCTGCTCTTCCATCTTCCCTGAATGCCAGCGCATAAGAAGGATGGCAGCTCACCAGTGTAAAGGTGACAGGCACATGATAATAGCCCAATTATCCCAAAATGCCAAATTTTACTCGAAAGGAAAAGGAGTGTGTGGTGATTAATGGTGAACACTTAAGGGGAAGAGTTAGACAACGCCGTTGGAGAGGAGAAAATATGTATCAGACTGCCGACGCTACAGATGCTTCCTCCCTCCTGACAAGTGCAATTCATTTGAGAAGCTATTAACATGCATAATTATGCTAATCAAGCAGTAATTAAGTGCCTATTCATTAGAGACCTTTTTTTTGTCTGTTAATTTCATCAAGCACCGCTGCTGGGGTTTGTTTTCCCGCATATTTCTTGATGCAATATTTGCCAGATAAAGCACTCCCGTATCACCAAACAGCCCCTTTGCTGGATGTTTGTCTGGTTCTCAAACGTACACACACACACACACACACACACACACACACACACACACACGCACACACACACTGTACATAGCACTCTATTGTATTGCTCCTGTACTTCAAGTGCCATCAAACAAGGGTTGATAGCAGAAAGGAAGAACCGGCCCCCAAAACACAAGAGTAGGATACCATAGTGTGCAACGACTACTGCCCATACCGTGGAAATGTTGTCGCTGAATTCCCTGACGTTGTACAGAATTGGACGGTTTTCAAGAAAAACACACCTCTAATGTCATAGTAACTTTGCATCATTAACAATGTTGCTGCAAGATCATCCACAAAAGGGTGATGCACACAGTTCTTCCCAATTTGAGGTCCACCCACTTCATAAGGCCGGAAGTCGTTTATAACACTATTGTCCAAACTTGTTACTCTGACAAGAGCCAAAATGAGAAAAAAAAGTAACAATGGCTGCAATCCAACTTGTTTTGGTTTGTAATCCAAGTGTTGCTTTCCGCATGATTTGTGAAGGTTCGGTGTGGGACTCGCCGACTCCCCTCAAGCAGAAATTAGCGGTTTGGGGACTAACATGGATTATGTCGGTATTTACATACTTACATCTTTGCCCGTAAAGAAAGAACACATACGTTTAGTACTTACCTCTGATTATGTGTTCACTTTCATTATATTATTTTATCTAAAATGATGGCCTAATTCGTGCATGGATGTTTTTGTGTTAGTATGAAAGCCACGCAAGTCTTTTGGACATGAGAGCTCAGGAGAATATATATGATGTTCTCCCAGAACCTAGCTAAGGTATACTGTCACTGGCATGTCAGCTGGACTGAAACAGACTGACCTAAGACTCAGACAGAGCAATACTCTTAAGTACAGTATATCATTAACATGTTAATGCCCAATGGCTAACAGATATTCTAAATATGATTCAGCATTTTTGTCGCACTATTTATTTTATATACGGTATCTTTATGACGGGCCAGTGGGTGGCTCCTCTAAAATCAGGAAATGAGCGTAGTTCCTTGCTGCACCGCAGTCGGTCAACCAGATGACAGTGACAACACAGCCCTGCCTGACCCCTTTCGACCCCGCTCGACCCCAGACGGCCAGTGCTTTAGAACCACCTTAGAGATGTTCTAAAAAGTGATTTCATTGGGCCCTAAAAAGTCTGATCGACATCCTCGGGCCTTGTATATATTCAGCTGGCAGAGACACAAGGAGCTACTCGGCGGTGGAATGAATCAGTTCATTCCTACTAATTTCACGAAAGTAAACGTGCAGTGGTCACTTTAATCAGTGAACATTTTTTGTATATCAAATTAAAATTTACATTTCATTTCTTCAGACTAGTGTCTTTTCCCAATAAAGAGAAAAATCTCTTTCTCTGGCGCGTCAAACAGGGAAATAGTGACAGCCTTGACGAATGCTTAAATGATAGCCAAAACTGTCAGGTAAGAAATTGTTGTCTTTACCGGAAAAAATAAATTTCGGAAGAAAAAAAAACATATTCTGACCACCCATTTTATCAATGGCTTAATTCATTTCCATTGAAAAACAACCGCCTTTTAAAGATTGTCTGCATTTTTACAACGGTGTAATCTGCACTCCCACTGTGTCCACTAAGGCTTTGCAGTGCATGTGAAATGTTATTTGTAATGGCATGCCTCTGTCCACTTTCAGAGAGTCGGACAGGTGCTCTCATTGGACATGAAAGCCTCTGGTGATGCATGTCAGTCTTGATCAACCGTGATGATGCCCCCAGGAAACCAAATAGCTTCCTTTCATTTGACATCGGAACTGTTTTGTGTTTCAGCACTTTTCTGATAGTTTTGGCAGCTGGAACAACCATTTGACACTTCAGCCGTGCATCTTTTATATCCCCCAAACATTTTAAACCCTCCTTTTTCACAGTATTTTCAGTTTCATCTGAAGTAGAGTGAAAACTTGTCCAAAGTGGAAATCATAAATACATTTCTTTGAGAAGAATGTCAAACTAAGATAATACAGTACTATTTTGGTAACATTATAAGAATAAACCCAAAATGTTAAATCACATTTTTTTTCTTCTTAATACTCCTTTGTAAAGTGCGGTGAAGAGAACAGACTTTCCTCTTGGGAGTCGAAACACATCACTATAAAAGGTCTTTAAATATATATAAAATTAACATTCTGTGTTTAGTCTCCTCTTCCAACACATTAACAAAAGTGTCAGCCTCATCATCAATGTTTGTAAGGTTGCGGGGCTCCTCAAATGTTTGAATCAACCCTCATTACTGAGCATGGCAGCAGGGGCATTGGTTCAGGCTAAAATCATATATTTCAATCACATATATAGTCCCTTAATTATTGATCTATTGCAAAACAACATCCAATCTATACACTTCAGAACATTAAGGGTAGCCGGCCTGAAGTTCAACGGGGCAGAAAAAGACCCATGCTGACGTCCGGCTGCTCGTTTTGACGGCGCGTCAGGGTCGGCTCGCATGCTGCTAGGCCTCATCAGGGTGATGGCCGTCATCATTGTGGCGGGCCTGTCAGAACAAACTGGTGTGCTGGGGAAGAGATCCAGCTTTAGTGTCTGGATGGGGAGTATGTAACACATGCACCGCCCTTCCATGGAATATGTTCCTCAAAGTGGCAAGCTGGTGCCAAATTAATGACAAGAACAAGCGATGACATCATAGAAAAGCATGATTAGGCCCCACTTAAGACATGTGAGTAAGTCCATACATCATGCTGCTGGTGGTGGGGGGACACGTTCATCACAGTCATAACTGACACTTTGATATTACTGTTTATTTCCACCTTCATTTTAACATCGCACCAAAGTGATACAGCATAAATAAAGAGTTGGCTCAAACATGACAGAGGGACTTTTATTTTTGATTTATTCCCATAGATTGACAGTCACAACGGAGGCTAATGTGTAATCATAAGCAAATGCTTTGCAAAATATATATGTATTGTAAACCGTGATGATTTACTTGCCACTCCCCCCCCCACCCCACACTACCATTAGCGAGTGACTTAGAAAACAATAAATGCCACAATCGCTTTCACTTAATTAAGACAATAGATATCATACTGCAAGGTAAAATGTCACTCATCGCGCTGTCCCGTGCGTGCAGCAATTTACTGCTAAGTGTTATGAGAGAGGGTGACACAAATAATAGCTGTTAAGATGTCAGATAGTGGGGGCTGAGTCACATTAGTGAAATTAGCCAAGATACACTATTATAAACAATGCCAGCCTCTCAAAGCATACATAGGTGCAAATAAAGGCACAAGGGAGTAGATGCAGCGATAATATGAGACATTAGCAATATAGATTTATGCGGATGTAAAAAGCAGGCAACCCATTAGAACAATTTAGTCTAATACAACAGCCTCGTGAAAAAAAATGGTCTGAGTGATTGAACATCCTCACGTGCTAAAACAATATTGACATTGTCTTTATTCGATGTAATACACACTAAACAAAAAAAAGAGGGTTCTAATAAGGTACTATAATAACCGTTGCATGAGTGACACCATGTTTTAACTTAAAGGAAAACATCTTTGTGACATTGTGTCAGCACTGTTCATTGCTTGGACTGAAGGCTGATTCACAGTCAACACTGACATCTGGTGGTTATAGAATGGACACACAAACGCATCAATGCACGCTGCATTACTGTATTGGCTAAAATCAAGAAGAGTGCCCAATCGACCTTCCATGTATGTTTTTAGAATGTGGGAGGAAATCATATTACCCGGAGAAAACACAGGCAGGCGCAGGGAGAACATGCAACTCCACACAGGATGGCCGGGGCCTGCATTGTAACCCTGGAATTTTGTACTTGTGAGGTGGATGTGCTAACCAGTTGCCACCGTGCCGCTCTCATCCAATCCAGCTTTAGCAAAATATTGGCCTCCAAGATACTTCAACTGAGAGTCGCATCACATGCTAATTTGCAATAATTTCTGTGACACTGCCTCAAACTTATATTACAGTAAATTATTTGGGAATACCACTTTTGGAAAACTGTCCGTTCATTTGTTCTGTCGTCATCACGATCATCATCATAATGAACATGTCGGAGTTAGCGTGTTTTTGCAACTTGACATGTCATTCTGTCAATTTACAAACACACAAAATGCTAATGTAAGAAGGACAAAAAAAACAGCCCGACTCTACCCTGGAGACCTCACAGCTGTCTTTAGCTTTTGACTGACAAGGTCTCTGAAACAGGTAGCGGTTGGGGGAGCAAAGCAGACGATGTCAACATGTCCTCTACAATTCTGATGCGATGATTTATGATCGCTACTTCCATTCGTACTACTAGATATGCTTTTCTTTGGAAATGTTACACCTGGCGCAACAGCACCCTTTGATGTGCTTTCCTGTTTGCGTAATGGCCCGGGTGTGTGAATACTTTGACCAGAAGTTTTAAGTTATCAGCGGGGATATTTTGAACAGGCAAATGTAATTCTAATCTCATTTTAATGTACAATGATGTATTCATATTATAATAAGTGAGAGATGGCCTTTGAATAAGAATAAGAATAATAAAAATGAAAATAAAAAAAAAAAATAGGGCGGCCCGGTAGTCCAGTGGTTAGCACGTCGACTTCACAGTGCGGAGGTACCGGGTTCAATTCCAGCTCCAGCCTCCTTGTGTGGAGTTTGCATGTTCTCCCCGGGCCTGCGTGGGTTTTCTCCGGGCACTCCGGTTTCCTCCCACATTCCAAAAACATGCATGGCAGGCTGATTGAACACTCTGAATTGTCCCTAGGTGTGAGTGTGAGCGTGGATGGTTGTTCGTTTCTGTGTGCCCTGTGATTGGCTGGCAACCGATTCAGGGTGTCCCCCGTCTACTGCCCGAAGACGGCTGGGATAGGCTCCAGAACCCCCCGCGACCCTAGTGAGGATCAAGCGGTTCGGAAAATGGATGGATGGAAAATGAAAATAAAGACTCCAGCTTGCCCGCGACCCTTGTGAGGATAATCGGATTAGAAAATGGATGGATGGATGAATAATAACAACTATAATATTAATAATAATAATAATAACACCTTTCAATCCTTACAACACTGTTGGCTTGTGCTCTACTGACCGTAACTGTCATCAAGAATCACAGTCACAAAAAAATACAACTTTGAACCAGTAAAACAACTGAGCAATAATTTATTATTTACAACAGTACATAGATGAAGTCAGGTTACATTAAAAAATATATCAGTTCTGGGGCAAATACTCTCTAAGGCGTTTGGCAAGACCTTTAAAGGCTTTAGTGATATGGAAATGTAAGCAAATAAACACTTGGAGAGTTCAAGTTAGCATGCTTGATGACACAGACAAGATGGTATCTGCGTGTTGGTTATCATGAAAAAGTTATGTTCACAAATGTCCAATGCAAAAGTGCTCAGTGAAACCAGCGGTAGAATATGAATAAAGCATCATAACTAGAGATAAACATTCAACACACCCTCAAAAATGCCCGATTGGAATATTTGGACCAACTGTCAAAGGAATGCGGAGAGCAGCTTTCACCTAACATGGCACACATTCATTTCATATGGAAAACACGTTCAAGCATGATGTGATGAATAAATACATGATGTGCACAACAGACGATCCAGCAATGCACAGTTTTGGATTTCTTGAGCTCAAAGTGAGAAGCTGACCACTGTGATCTCCTTAGCAGTTGTTTGTGTTCGTCCGCCATAACTTGCCGTCGCCGTGCTCGTGCTTCTTGGGCTGCGTGGCCAAGTTGGGGCTCATACCCCTGAGTGCTGCGGAGGGCGTCCTTGAAATCCCGTTCACAGTCAGCAGTCCGCCTTCGATGGGGCAGATGTAGTCTGCGGATTCGTCGGGTTTCCTCTTTCGAAGGTGACTAAACTGCGTGAAGCCGAGTTTCTTGGGCTGTAACACACACACACACACACACACACACACACACACACACACACACACACACACACACACACGAACCAAACACATTTCAGATTGATTTCATCAGTGTACAGTATATGTATGGCATTCTGTGTTCCAAATGAGTATTACAGTCACACTGTAAAGACACAAATCTGAAGAAATAATTATGAAATAAGAAACAGAACGTGGTAACATGAGATCGCCAGCATTTAAATACTTAATTTTGAGGATGTAAATGTGTTTTTTTCCTTTGACCCTTTGTAGAGTAGATTACCTTCACTTTAGATGTGGTTGTGAGGGGCACATGGCCTGTAGCATTGCCGTACTCTCTCTTCTCTTGCGTGGCCTGAGTCCCCACAAGGGTCGAGAAGGCTGTGGCCAAATGACGACGGAGCAACGTTTTCTGCGGTGGGATATTAAGGAGCAGGGCCAAAGTCTCTGCGCTGAAACGAGGCTCCAGGATCTACAGAAATGCATATTGACCCTTTGTGGTTACGACACTACATTACATTAAGTTGCCTGTGTCGTAAGCATTAGCGAAAATGGGAATGACTCACAATTAGTCCACCGTGGACACCGCTGCCGCGTAGATTAGGTGCGTACTCTGCAAGATCAACTGCTCGAAGCCACTCCATCACACGGTGGTTTGACCACTGCACGACCTCAGAGGGTGAAGGCTGTTTCTGAAGTAAAAGCCCAGATAGGCCCACTCAAGATTTTATACAGTTCACTTATTTATCATCATATGCTGTGAAGGCAAAATGAAAGGACACCTGGCGATTATAGCTAAAGGAAATAAATATGAAGACAATATCTCCCCTTTATAACAGCTTCCACTCTTTATCAAAGATGTTCAAGTTGTTGGACCGTGTTTGTGTGTTTTCATCCTTCGCGTGGTCAAAGGTTGCAGATCCTAGCTCATCATTTCTGTTGTATTTCATCCCAAAAGCATTTGACGGATTGAGGTCAGGGCTGGCTTTCTGGGTCTTCCGCACAAAACTCATCACCAGCAATCCGTTTATGGACTTTTCTTTGTACACTGGAAATGGACGACAACTTCTCCCAACAGCTCGCACAAAGTTGGAGGCATCGAATTGTCCTTGTTAAATAATGAATTCAAATTAATTTGTGACTAAAGGCAACCCGTGATTGCTTCATTGAATAAGCACCACGGAGCTCTTTTACTGATCCAAATGTACTGCATGACTGCAGTCGGAAGTAGCAGTAATAGAAATGTATTTGTCTCCATCTTGTGGACTCGTACTGTAATGTCCACTAAGAAAGATGAAGGAAAAGATGAGAAATGTGGAGAGTTCAGTCAATATGTAGAGATGTACGGACACAAATGCGATGAAACGATCCACAGTATAAACGTGCTTGTTTACCTCTTCCCCAGGCCTGCGTCTGAGGCAGTGGGGGTTGAACTTGTTGGCATGAAGGACGTGGATGGCGCATTTAATGCTGAGATGATGAAGTTGACTGGTCACTTTTAGGCTCAAGAGGTCATTCTGGGAAATTTGGAAAAAAAAAACGTCGTGAGCTTCATGTAAATGTGTAAATGTGGATTAGCACATTCACCTCGACTTACTACGGTGAGGTATTGTATCATGCGGCCGTCCACACGGGCTTCATGGAACTGGTCTTTATACTGAGGCAAGCCAATATCATCCAGCCATCCTAGAGAGTCAGGTGTTGATAATATAGGGAACACAAATGTCACTTGTTGGGTTTGAGCTGATTCAAATAAGAGCAAAACTCTTACGGGTGACCCAGATGTGGTCCAGCTCCGCTGACTTCTCTGTCATTTTATTGGTGAAAGCCTTCAGTGCCAACTGTAGCTTCTTCCGGTGCAGAGGGTGCTTTATACCCATCTCCTGTGATTGCAAAGCACACTTGCTCTCAATATTTCTACATGTTTGTTAATAATAGATCATCTTTAGCAACCAATAATCGGTTTTCGCTGCCAAATATTCCAAACTGATGGAAATTATTTATTCTCTGAACCAGCAAGAACCCAATTATTTTCAGGTTGATGTAAACTACCAATATAGATGTGGTAAAAGGTAAAACCAGTCCAACCAAGAAAACAGTTGATTTGGGTGAAACTACCTCAAGATGATTCTGGTAGCTGGTGTCTGTTTTGACTTTCAGGTTTTTACCATTGATACATTGATTTCAGTCATCGAAAGTTGTTCTGCTCTCCAACCTTTTCAAAATCCTGAGGCGTGGCAGAAAGTAGTGTCTGGCCACATTCAACCCACTGCCTTGTGAGGTTGACATAGTGCCCCAGACCATAGTCCTCCAACCAGCCACACACCTGCTCCTTGGTCCACTGGCTGAACGGGAGATTCATGTCACTGGCAGAAAAAAAAATGAGAAAATGGGCATATCAGTTTAAATAACATGTACTGCAAAGGGCTTCATTAAAAAAAAAAACACACACAATGTTTAAGTTAATATTTTACGTGTTATATTGTAGTATTTGTTCATGTTTTATGTTATGTGTTTGGAAAAAGTATTTTGTTACAGCTGCAGCTGTTGTGAAAGTGCTACATATATAAAGAGTGTGGCACATCCACTATGTTATGGACTCTTACCGTACAGAATCAGGAGATTCCGGGTTACGGGTCAGTCGGGGTCCTGCTGTTGCACGGAAACCCCCTCTTCGAAAAGGACCGGTGTCTGGATCACCTGCATTGACTCCTCCAGAATTTGTCCTTCGAAGTCTGGGTTGAGGAGAGTGATAAAGAGTTAGGTTAGAGTGATATGAGCTTCTTCTTCGTCTCAAAGTTGGATGATTCAATAAATACATGAAATTACGATGCAAAAGGGACTTGCGACGTTGTGAAAAATAAAATCTCATTGCTACAAATTGAAAAGAATATTTCGTAGTACCCCTCTCAGTCTTGGGTCCCCCTAGTATCATTATCACATGATGAATCATTATTTCCTTAATATTTCATTTTCATTTTGCAATCATTGCCTTATTACCTATTGAGTTAAAACAGTTACTAAAGAAAATTGTTTCTAGGCAGGGCAAGGTTAAAGTATCTTCTTCACTGGTCACATTATATCAACCTGATGCATCATTCATTCACATATGCAAGGCATTTCTCACACCCACTTTCCCCAAAGTCTCTTAAGGCTCCGGTTTGTCTTCATGTATTCTGGCGAGCCCACATTTCTCTGGCCTGGTGGGCTGGTTTTCCCAGTGCAGGTGTTCACTTTGTCCAACGTTGCTGAGAAAGGAAAAAAAATATTTCGCACAAACGATGACTAATGCACTGAAGAACAACTGTTGTAATACAGTACGGCATTGCCACTTGAGTGTTAATAATGGCTACGGTTTCGTACTACAGCACATCCATATACTGTACTATGTCTAAAAAGCAAATATCTTCAACTTGAAAAGCGATTAGCTGTGGTCATGTGATGGCTGTGATCATGACCCATCATTTCTTTACCTCAAACTGTGTATGTGTGCGCATCTGCATGTGTCGGGCTAAAGTCTATGTTTTATTTCTGTAGGCAGCAATATCAATCGGGGTGAGTTATAATGGTCAGTGGTGTGTGGCGCTGGGCTGTGTGCAGTCATCAAAGAGGAGGAAAGGGTGTGTTTGCTTCGCAGGAAAAAAAAAAACAAAACGTCCATCCCCTGTCTGAAGTCCCTGCAATTACTCGTGATCAAAAGTAAAGTAGTCCCTCTGGTTAGAGGGAAGTGGCTTTCACCGAATATAAGTTGTCTGGAAATGTAATATTGTTATTATCTGTGTATTTACTTTGGCTGCAGTCTCCATCTTCACTGTCATCTGGAGATCGCTCACTTTGGAGCTCGGTGTTGCTCTCCGTGGGGGATGAACGAACAGGCAGCGTCGGACTCCTTGTGTCCCTCTGTTTGAAGACCCCACAGACACAAACAGATGGTTAACTGACCTATCATCTCCATTAGAAGCAATTTGGAAATCATCAGGAATGAAAATGATTATGTTTCTATGTAGAACCTGTCATATGACTGCAAAGCCTGTCCTATGACTAAATGGGAACCTAGTAATTGGTGTCAAGGAAATCGGGTGACGTACATCTCGACTGGAGGGCAAGCTTTGTGTGTCAGGGAGGAGCTAAGTTTAGCCTAGGTTGGTCGTAGAAGATTAAGAAAGTCTTCACTGCGCAGGCACACATTGGTGCACGTTTAAAAAAAAATCTAATCATCTGTAAGTCATTTCTTTTCAAGGATAGTGGTGTACGATGAGTTTGAAATTATATTAAACTGATATGGGATCACACTCTGTGGTATGCTTACAGTTTAAGCGAAAAAAAACTATTGGAGGACCATCAGTTGTGTTTTTTTTCCTCTGTCCACAGCAGGGCTAGATCCCTATCTTCTACAAATACCAGGGGTTTACTGGATATGGTTCTGTGAAAGTATGTCCACTACAGCTACAGGAAGTGAAAATCACACCCGCCCCCCCAAATAAGAAGAAAAAAACCAGAGCACCTAACCACTAGCACAGCCTCCACTCTTCTGAGAAGACTTTCAACAAGATGCTGAAATGCGTCTGTGGAAATATTCGTCCAGCCAAAACATAAATTTATGAGGTTAAAGGTCACAAAGGGTCTTGCTCGCAGTGCTGAATATGTTTAATGATGTCATAGTCTTACACTAGATCGGAACAGCAGATGCTTTAGGACTCGGTGTGGGTCAGTCTGGCACTTAGCCATGGAACTGGTACAAACCATCTCCGTGGAGTCTAATGCTAATCATCCCACTTGGCTACATCTGTGTATTCAGTAATGTAAATTTAGCAGCAGAAATGGACTCATGCTGGAACAGAAAAGTGCACCGCTTAGACTGTTCCCAAATGGCCAATCTGCCTTGGCAATATGAAGGATTTAGGAAACCAAAGGGGTGGAGTCATTGCTGGTGTAGCATTTCACCTAGCTGACTGTTGTCGAATTCATTCAGTGCATCTGAAAATTAGCCTGTCGTCGCAGTCAGTCCAAAGTGAACAACTTGGAACGCAACTGATTGACCAGGCTTTTGAGTGATTGTGTCCCAAGCTTGTGTATGTGTATGAGAAGTCAAAAACCCAATACCTTTTGTGTCTGGCCAGGTGTTAAGTCAGTCATGCTACTGGATGATGTATGTGTTTCTGTCCTGAAAGGGCATGAGCATCATTACTGGTAGAAAATTAATCATGCCACAGTTTTACTATCATTGGGCTGATGCGGTTTGAAATACCTGCAATTACTGTCCTTCTGAGATGAAAATGATGTTTGATGAGAGGAGGCACTGTTTGTGGAAACCTGAATCATGAAAAAAAAACAGGTATAAGCATTCCAAATAGTTTGCTGTCTTACAAGAGAACAAATAAACAAGACAGTTTAGTTTTCAACCCACATCAGACTTGAGATCCTCAGACTTGGCACTGGCAGAATCGGCATTCTTCCTCAGACCGTGCTCCTCTTCCTCACTGCTACTGGAATTTGTCCTACCGTTGGACAGTGAAGGGCCAGCAGGTGGAGCTGCAGTAACAAAGGGACACGGGGAACTATTTGGTTGGTGTTGACGTTTCCTTATCGCCAATGGTTGCCTTTAATTAGAAAAGTGATAGATGGTGAAGAGGAGGATGCAAGAGAGAAAAGCTTAATTACCTTGCCTGGCGTTGTGTGTCAGATCTCGGAATTGCTTGCATTGGTTTAAGAGCAGAGTGAGCTCTTCAATGCGCCGGTCCTCCAGAAATAGGAATGAGAGGGTGTTCAAGGTCAACAAAACCCATTAAGATTTTTACCAAAGCTTAAGTAACGCACAGAGGCCGCTTCCTGAAGCTCCTGACCACTAGGCCACACCAAGGTCCTTTTCACCATATGGGCTACATGAAAAGAGCATCTGGGGAGGGGAGTGAAATCCGCTCGACTTGAATACTCAGTCGCGGTGACCAGCTGCAACAAATGTGTCTTTTTTTTTTTGAAGTGGTGCCCAAGCTTGCTTCATCGTGGCTCTCTTACTGCAGCTCTCTCCCAAATTAGGCTTGGCAGATCGAGGCCTACTTAAGTGTGGCTTTGCCTGAAATGGTTGGCCTTGGGGCGTGTACGTGTGTGTTCACCAGCCCCGCCACACGTAGACCCACGCCTGCAAGCCTTTAAGGTCCAATATTCCCCATGAGGGAGAATACAAAAGCCGTGCTGTACTATAATCGGATGGAGGGCGGTGCATGCGAGCAATGACAATATTTAGAAAGTGCAAGTCTGCATGTTTCCGGGTGGTGTCTCATCAATTGGCAAACTTACCGCATTCTCTTTATTTTCATGAAAAATAGATGGTTAAAGAAGAGAAACTTACTTTTTCATCGTTGGCAACTTCCAAGTTTTTAATGTCACTTCTCAGTCTTTGCAACTCCTGGTCTATGGTGAAGAGAAAAACATTTGACATCAAACATAAAACATTGCTCATCCTTGGGTGTCTTGAAAGGCGCTTATATATCAAATGTATTATTATTATTATTATTATTATTATTATTATTATTATTAAAGGTGATGGTTTAACTAACAAGATTATATTTGATTCTTCAGGCATACATTCCGCAAATATTTTGGGAAGATTCCAAAATGTTTGATCATTGGGCATTTGGACATTCTGATTGAACTCCACATATCGTTGTAAACGTGCACTCTTTCAAGTCACCTGAGCCATTTTTCACAGCGAACACTGGCTTGTGTATGAAACATTCCAGACATGAATGACCGATTAAATTAACATTAAATAAAAAGCAGATTGTGATTTAGGTGCCATCTTGTCTTGATGTTACCAGAGTGAATTTTACTTATAATAATACTATCTAATACTATCCTGTACTGTACATTGTTTCGCTTTTCCAGAAATTTAGAGTGTCTCCAAAACTGTCGAAATAAATTGAATGCATATAGCTCTTATTTACTCAAGCCATCAGGCTGGATGATCTGCTTACCTCTCTCAGAGCTCTCAGTGGCTAGTGAAGGTCTGGCCAGAAGCTGAGTGTGCAAGCTCTCAATCTCAACATTCTTACTCAGTAGAAGCTCCTGAAGGCTGCTGATCTCCACCTGTCAGTATAGACCCACAATTGAGATTTTTAAGATTACCAGAAGAGTCGAATTTCTGCAGTTCAGTATGTGCCTCTACTGATGTATGCTTCACACACATGTATTCAATATAGTCCATATTTATCCATATCAAAACAATAATCAATAATCGCTTATTCAGCCTGCTGAGAATAGGCCTTCTTGTATTTTAGGCGATGAAACGCATACGGTATGAATAGAAAATACAGCATTACTGAGGAAACGATAATACTTTGAGGGGGGAAAAAATATGAAAGTGGACTAAGAGTGAGAGAGAAGAAAATGCAGCAGTAAAGTCGAATGTAGCTGTTACACGTTACGGAAAGTCATAAAATCTTGTTCCCCCTCCTGCCCTCCCACTTTTTACATTATATTTAGTTCCTTAGAAAACATAATTAACTGGGTGCACATAAAATGAGAGTGACTCACTGAACTGCCTGGCCAATCTGATTGGTTGGATAGATTTGAGGAAAGTTAAGTAGACAGCAGTGGAATTTGGACACTGATACTGTATATGCTAGACCAATGGTTCTCAAATGCTCTCACCCCTGGACTCCCATTGTCTTCTCGGAAAAAGGGACGCTCATAACTCGAGATGCCACTCTACATGAATATAAAACTTCATCACATATTAATCAAATGAAAAAGAGTAAGTAGTAGCCGATATTGGCACTGATATAAACCAAGTACCACCCGGATTTGTTTTTTCTGCAACCCATTCATAATGAATGTGGCTGGGTCCCGACAAAGCAGTTGACAATCACTGGTATAGACTCTACCTTAATGCAAGTTTTACCTTGCTTGCTTTGAGTCTTTTCTCATACTCCATCTTCTCATCTTCCAGGTGTTGCAGTTTGTCTTTGAGAGTCTTGAGCTCCCGCACCAAACCCTGCAACATATTGTAAATGCATTCATTCAAGAGCTGCTATCGGCTGCAGCTCGAACCAAGCCACTCCACACGCCTGAATGCCTCCCTATTCAAGTTCATGTGTTCCTTCTGCCCTATCATCTAAAATGTTCTTTTGTTCAACGAAAGAACTAAAAAAAAAAAAAAAAGGATACAATTGCAAATGCTTTTAAAAAAAAAACTGACTGGAATTATTGTGAGAGTGTCCTTCGTTTTCCTTTTTTTGTTTCAATTAATATCAAAATAACCTTTGGGAGTTCGTTTTAAACAGATTATTTTTTTCATTATTGTTGTACATCCGTCAAAGGGTCAAACAGTCATTTGTGAATTGTAGATTACTTTATTACACAATATTTTGTAACCTTTACTTTTTTCAAATTAAATTGCTATAACTAGTAAAAACTCAACCAAAGCAAAGCATTCTTGAAAAACCCCCAATAAAAAACTAACAAACCTGCTCTAAAAACTAAATAAGACTAACTGAATAAAAAGAAAAAAGTCAAAACAAAATAAAAAATAACACTGACGTTAACAAGGAATCCAAAATTATCATAACCCTGCTCCTCCTCAAAAATGTCAAAGCCACACTCATTTCAAAGCAAACAATATTTCGCCTTGTCTACCACAACCATTTACAAAGAGTGCTGCAAAGCATGTTGGGAAGTGCGCGGCATCAGCATTGCCTCTGCAGATTAGTGAATAAAGTCCCCAAAGTCCCTGTTTGGTGTGTGAATGCTTCATTCAGTCTGATCGCATGGATAGTAAACACACTCTAAAGTAAGACAAAGCATGCCGTGCACAATGTCACAAGTCATGCATAAGCCTGTGCGTACGCTCTCTCCTCCGTGTGGCAGCTGCTCCGCGTCAGAGCTACTCTCATCAACCCCGTCTGTAGCCTCCTCCTCTAGTTTGGGCTTCACCTCTGCAGCCGTGTAACATGAGGGGTTAGCGTCTTCGGGGGACGTGGAGGGGGCGGAGCATGGCGCTGGTGAGCGTCTGTCAGCTGGGTTCTCAGAGGCTTTTTTCTCCTGGATCTTGCTATTGATCTCCTTCTGAAACCTACACATCTGCTCCTGCAGCTCACTAATGAAATTCACAACACTCTGCCGGATGCAGTGTGGGAAAGAGAAACATTGAAAGAGCGTTTTAGAGGGAATGGAAAGGATGCATTTATCTGGATTTATTTTCATCTCTCTCTGAATGATGGATTGTTTCAAGGGAAGACATGTTCAGATGTGGGAAAAAAACATCTCTCTGCTCTAGATAACAACAAACACAATGTTGCATTTTCCCTTTAAACCACTTCATTCTACCATCATGCTTTGTCATTTAGTTCTATCCACGCGCACTATGGCTTTAACCCATTGGCCGATGTACAACTTTGTTCATATTTAGCATATATTACGATCTAAGTGTAAAAAAGAAGTTCCTCGTCAAATCTAAAACAAATGAAACATCAGCTCTACCTTAATTTGAAAGATCAATCACTTAAGAGTTGCTTTTTGGGAGGTGAGTCGCTTCACATAAACACACCTCACTTTTAGAATTTTGTGCTGAGCAGCTTTGACTATGGCACAAAACGTTCCATTCTGGCGTCAACACGTTTTTCCACATTGACAGCAACTTTCTCTGGTGGCATCACAACAAAAGCCCACAAAGCTAATGAACAAACAAAACATGCTCGTGCCTCCTTCAGTTGCTCGCTAAGTCTCCGATATGGAGAATTATTGCATGACGAGACACATCAGAATAGTGTGGCTCTGCGTTTTGATTGAAACATCAGACTGTGTTTCATCCAAAACGTTGACCAAATCAATTAATCTACCAGTGAACCAGCTCAAGAAATTCCGTTTCAACAGGAGCGACTCGTTTCTACATGTCAAAGAAATTGGTGCCAGTGTTTCGGTTGTAAACAGCACCCAAGTTATGCCGGGACTGTTGACAGAGGAAGTCTCACATGGGGTCCAGTGTAGAGGATTTGACAGAGGATTTGACAGATGATATGACGCCGTTCCGAGGCTAAATTTAACTGTGAGCTTACTGGTTCAAAAGTGGAGTGGGGGCCGCTTCAACATTTTGTGTAGTAAAAAGCGCATGGGAGGTCTTCTAAGTGTTCAAAGAAAGTTTTTTTTCCCTCCCCCTCCCTCTCCTTGATTCCAAACATATGTTGCAAGGAAACATGCAGACGATGAAAGTGCGTCGACAAGAAGTGCATCCCTCTGCTATTTTATCAACTGTGCTCTTTTTTTTTTCTGCTTCAATGTCAAACACACTTTTGTTCACGTGCGTTTGAACAAATTGGGCTCCCCGTTCACTCCCAAAGCGCTTGCTTTCTTCAGAATGACTCTATGAATCTTTGCCAACCTCCAAGAACAAAATCTTCTGGGCTGTGAAGCCTCACGTGTTCCTCCATCCACCGTGCCAGCTCTACTATGCCTGAACTCTTTTCACCTGAGGACACAAAGGCTCTTTGACTGGCTGTATTTTGACAGTCACGTTACAACATTCTGTCTGGTTCTAATTGTACTTCTTCTCAGTTTCACGGCAGAGACCAAATGTGCGGTTCATCCACTGGTAATCTGACACAATTTAGTCTGAAGCGCAATTAGGTGAGAAATAAGAACAAAAATTCAACCTCTCGGATACTTGTATTCCCTCTACTAAGCATCAACCCGTGCCAGGGTTTTTGTCAATGTTCCCTCCCATGTGTGCGGAACGTGTTTATGGACTTCCATAAAATCAGCAGCTGACTTCAAATCCACAATATGGTACAGGTTTTCGTATGTTGCTTTGTCATTCTTGGCAGACTTGTATTAAATTTCCAAAGGTTCTCCAAACAGAAGTGTCCCAGGAGATTGAAGCGAAACTCAGTCTTCCTTGAAAATACGTCTCAGTGGAAATAAGGTACAAAGTTCTTTGTCCGTGAGGCTCACTCTCACTTTCACTTGCAAAAAAAAAAAGTCTCCAGTTCAGAAATTCCCCAAATCCAATGACCTCTTTAAGACTGGAAAACTGCAATCGCACTCATTCACGTGAACTTTGATTTTCAGTTATATTGTCTTTCTTACCTCTGCTTTGTGCTGCCTCTCTCCTCCATTTCCCGGTTTCTCCTCCATGTCTGTCAGCTTCAGCTTCAGGTAGGACACCTCCCCCTTGAGACTCAGCTTCTGCTTCTCCAATGTCGTCCTATGCAGGAGCTCCTGTCATATAGCAAAGGACGCACGCTTGCTCATGCGAGCGCAGAATGCGCACAGTGCTACGCGACACTTAACAAAGGCGACATTAGGTACCCGGCACAGTCAGCTACAAGGTCTGTAATAACAGTCTCCTTGGACAAACCCACTGCTTTCAGCGGGGCTAAATATACACAGAACGCATGACCACTATTTATAATGCCTATTTCACAGCTCACTCTAAGTACACAGCAGGACTAGTGGGGACAAAGCGGGGGAGAGGGGCGGGCGTTAACATGCAAAACATTTTGGAAATAAAAACAAAAGTCAAATAACTTTGACAGGTAATTAGCCTGTCAGTTTAAACTGCTGCCAATCAAAGCCAACTCTGGGTGATTCTCACCCCTGAGGGATCCGCGAGACCATGTGGGCAGATGTGGTGCTAATTCGGTTCTTTCCAAGCAGGTGCTAAATCATTCAAAGACCAGAAATGAGCATCTGAAGCAAGCCCACGTGGACAAGAGTGTTTGAAACATTGACTTTGGAAAATATCCGCCCTTTCTTTTTCAAGGGCATATGGAAAATATTAGAGCTTTGTCACCAGGAAGAGATTTACGGCTCAGGTCCAAAGCCTCATAATGACCACTTCCCAAGAAAACCGGTCTTGGCTGCCCTTTCGTACACTGTACCCGTACAGCTATGCACAGTGCATTTAACCACTAACAATGAGACTCATCCTAGGAAATTGTATTATTAGGTAAGATCAGAGGTTTATGCAACGCGTTACCTTGCCGTCTGCTTGCGGCAGAGCAAAGTGTGCTTCCCACATCGTAGAGAATCCTTCCCAGGCTCATGACGCTTTTGATGTCATATATCCTTTTGCACAGCATAATAAATGGAGTTTCGCAAGTTGCAGAGTTCAAGCCAAGAGCAAATAACTGTAAGTGGAAGATTCTTTCGCTTCAGGAAGCACGAGCCCTAACCGGTCTCCCAGCCATCTCGCCACCTTTTTTCAGCTTTTCCTCCCTTCTTAAGCCATGAGTCAGTCTTGCCTTTCCTTTCTCTTTTCGCTCTTCTCTCTATCACAGTGAGAAAGCAGGCACAGACTATGCTGTGGGGAAAGGTTGGGGGTGTGGCTGTTCCAAGTCTAATCACCTGTGCAGACAGACCAGTCGAGCCCATCATAAACCAGGCAAAGTCTCTGCGACATCGTACCGGAATGAGTCTGGGCATCCTAAATATTTTTGGGTCTCCAAGGTAATCGGAGGCTCCATAGAGTGGAATTTCAAACAGGAATTTCTTCCCAGGGAGCAAAATATATTAGCCGAGAGTGAATCTGCAGGAGGGCTCTGTTGTGAATGACTGATCGGGGTTATCTTGAAGCTCACTCGTTAGGGGGAGAATGTTGATTTAAAAGCTTCCCCTCGGTTAAAAGTTTCCAGTAAGTCCAAACGAGCGGAAGGCGATCTCAGTCGTACCTGCTGAAGCATCTCTTCGGTGGCGTTGAGTTTGAGACGATGCTCCACCACCGAACTCTGCAGGTCACTGATTTTGACCTCCTGAGCTTCCACCTGGTCCGTCAGCACACCCACCTGTGTGTGTGTATGTGTGGATGTGAGCAAACACAACAAGTTGTGAACACTGCAACAGGAGAACGCAGTGGAACATCTTCAGTGCGATGACCGAGAAGTTGTTTGATTTACAATTGAACAATGTTTTGTGAAGAAACATCTGACATTTTACTCGGTGAGGGACATCAGACCTCACCCGACTTTCATTTAGTGAAAATTAACTCTGGAGAAGAGTGTTTCGTTTGTTTTTTACACTGATATAACACGAAAGATCACTTGGATTTGAACTAGATGGGAATTTAAGAACCACTTTTTCTCCATTAAATCAAAATGAATAACCCATGGAACAAATACCTCAGCCGAAGAGGTCCTACTTTACTATGCATTTTCGTCCTTGTAATTCTTTTTTTTAATGCAAATATTCATAACTTAAACTCATAAGGTTTCAGATGATTGCCACTCATATTTTCACGCGACATGCTCGTCACCTACTAGGTATATTCAATGTTCATTTGAGCTGGAACGTCAACCTCTATACTTCATTTAATGACACATAGTGTGTCGGTGCGAACTTGTAAGAGTTCAGTGACCTGCGCATTGTTGGAATTGTTTATGCGGGTTGAGTGTAAAACATTGACTTTGAGTCTACAAAGGTGCAATTTTGTTGTATTGAATCATGCAAGCTCAAACACATGCTGCAATGTTCTACTGATTTCCCAAAGAACGGTTGTACATGAGATCTAAATAAACAAATGGGCCAACTATTCCAATAGTACATATACATCCACAGTACAGCGGTTGCATACTAGCCTTAACCTGTTTGAGGTATGCACTTTTTCAGCGGTTCCTAAAACTCCAGCATACTATCTTTGCACAACACTCTGGTGCTGTAATAGCACGAAACCTCAACTATAGAGCTTTGTTCCTGCTGCTGGAAGGGAAACGCAGCAGTTACGCAACATTTATAGGCTAACACTGAAACCTGCCTCTCCCCTTTGACCTGCTTTGACTCAACTATTTGTCAAAAGTGGTTTCAGTCTTACTATGCGGGGGCAGGAAGTATGGTCATTCTTAAATAATCATGAGCACAGTTGTAGTAATCTCACCTGCAATATGAGAGATTCTTTGTCCCCTTCCAGACGCTCCAAACGCTCTTGGTAGGACTCACTGTTGTCGGATGACTGGTGGTTTACCTTAGGCATAAAAAGGTTAGCCTTAGTTACTGTATTGCTGAAACACAACTGTTCCCCAGTAGGTCAGATCTGGGTTTCTTCACACGAGGCTGCAGCAACGTGCAGTCAAATATACTTGAAGGGCTTCTCACTGCCTCTGCCTGTAAGAGGTTTTCTGCTCCTAATCCTCTATTCAAATTCCCAAATATATTTCATACCATCTGATTCGCGAGGACTTGGATGAAGCTGCGGGGCTTGCTGTGTATTGAGGGAAGTTTTAGTGGGATCAATGGTAAGGGATGTGTGATTGCAGCCTAACGAGCTACATTTACTCAGAAATCCTCACAAAACCACACTGGTGGAAACATGATGTAGCTCAGCGAGGAGCCGGCGCCAAGAGTCCCAAGTGTTTTGCAATAGTTTTGTTTCAAACCGAAAAAAAGGTCTTCAACAGATTCCTTTCCAAGAGGCATTACAACAAAATTCATGTTGTTGTTGTTTTACATACATCACTTTAGTTGGTACTCTTTGCAAAGTGTTTTGTAGTCTTTGTAAGCACCCAATGCAAACATGTTGTGTCTTTTAGTTGCTAGTTTTATTATACGCTTCCATACTTTTAAGTCTGCTACACTCCTTATGACCCTGTGTAGTAATTCAATTCAGAATGCTGTTCAGCCGGAAAAATAAAGAACCACCTAATACAGTACAGTTAATCCAATACTGCCCAATACAGCACGCTAAAATCTCCAAGCTTGAATGCCCCTTAAGATGTGCAATTATGACAAATTTTCAATTAAAAAAAAAAAAAAAAAGGTCAAACCGATACCTAAAAGTTTCACTACACGAATGTATTTTGCTTTTGGCTTTTTTATTTTTCTTGAGAAACCATTACAAAAGAAATCAATATGAATCGATACCCTGTCACAAAATCGCCGCTAATTTCCTCTTTTATTTCTACTTTTCCGCTTTTCTTTAATCATTTAGTATTCATTTTTTTGCTGTTACCGTTCAGCGGACACACCAACGACTGTTGGAAGACTGCAGTTGTTTGTTTGCATTCAAAATTCATCTTGCAGCAAACGTGAGTGACGCCATGCACCCGGTGTGCGCCAGATTACAATTTAGCATCCCACCACCTTCATAATGGTCAGTGGAGACTTCGATCACGTTCCTCACTCTTATAATGGCAGCAGTTTGACCCTGGAACAGACTATTCTCAGTTTCCGTAATTTTCAAACAATGGGTAAACCAGTGTCTCAGAATGGTTTGTCAGTCTCAATATACCATGAGCAAGCATGCAAAAAGTCACATATATGTTTTGTATATTATCATTAAAGGTTTCCATTGCAATTATAAATAGATGTAAATAGGCTGTCTGTATGGAAGTTTGTCTTCAGAGCCTCCTACAGGCTTTTTTATAATTACAACAAGGGATTCTGCTGGATGACTACTGACTCCCTAATGACATCATGATGGTTCCGTGTTGACTTTGTAACTTTAGAGTTGCAGTAAACGACTTGAAACCCACATGCGCATACATTCATCTTTGATTGTGCGTGCGTGACAGCATAGCAACAAAGGAGACACATAAGTGAGTTTGCGTGCAAGAGTAGCACATAAAGAAGACATGCACGTGGAGAATATTTTACCTTCCTAAGCCAAGCAAAGTGTTTGTAGAAGTCAAACTCATACTCCATTCTACAGGCCCATTGTAGTAGCCCTCGCTCTCAGTGTTGGATACCACTAAGAATTAAGTTTGTGTGCCGCATGGAGTCAGGAAGGAAAACAGAGTCCTGTGTCTTATGTGAGTCCCAGCGATAAATCCTCACACGTGTGGACTTGCGTGCTCCTCTTGCAGACCGTCCACGGTGTTGATAGCAACGAGAGGCCCTCGGTGGTTTTTGAGTCTGGACAGTTTTTTTTTTTTTTTTTTTAGCTGTGCTGAATAACTCAATTGATGCCAATTGGCTCGACTCCCTTTTCTTTTCCTCTCTCTTTGCTTCCTCCTCCTTTGAGTTTTTTTCTTCTTTCTCTCTCTTTCTCAAAATGACTCAAACTGCCTCTTTATGCACAACACCACTTTTCTCGCTCTCATCTTCTCCAGTCCTTCCTGTGGTTCTTCACTGCGTGTCACGCCGGCCGACCTTCTGGTCTTAAACTAGATGGGCTCGAGGGGGGGGGGGAGTTCTTTGCACCACATGCTACTCAGATGTGGTGTCGAGCGAAGGGCTTCATAAAGAAAGAGGAGGAGGAAGGAGGAAGCTTTGCGAATTGACTTCATAGGAGTTCAGGAGAGAAAAAAAATGGCTTCAACTGTGAAGTGAGGCCAATTTTGGAGACACGGCGATTGCTGCAGGGAAATAAGGCAAGAAAATGCAGGTATTAAGATGAAGAGATGTAAGGAAGAGTGGGAGAAAAATGGAGTTGCTTCTAATTCAATGGGAGTTCTGGTTCACATTAGGGCCTTCGTTCAGCTAACTCCCTCAGGGCACACCGGTCCAGAGGTTTAAAATCAAAGTATGAGACATCGGGACTACAATTGTAGTAGTGTGCGGTGTTCATGATTTAATTTGCCAGATTTGTACTAGATGATATACTGTATGTGTGGGCATGTGTGTGTGTGTGTGAAGACTCACTTTGCCTCTATGCGGCCGTGTTAGTACAGCAAAGTGTAACTTGATAGTGCCTTTTCCCGACATCAATACTGAGTGGGTAAGTACAGCATTGTACTCACTTCATTAGGCATACCTACACAATCGAATAGCATCCTCTTTCTGATGCGTTGATTTATCTGAGGGGGTTTTGCAGGTGTACCTAATGTTGTGGCCTGCGTTCAGAGCAGTTCCTGAGATTGCCTGTGGGGAGCAACATTGCACAACGGCGTGGCTTTTACCAACGCTATCAAATGAATGGCATCACATGGTTTGGAGTGGAGTTCACTTCCACCTCAAGCACTCTGCAATTACAGGTTTAATTTGTGGGCCGCTATAATAACAGCGTCTGAGCAGAAAGTACTTTCGCCCCTCCTTAAATTAAATCAAGCAAACAGGAAAGAAGATGAAACTTTAGCCATCATAACCCTTTGTATCGAAAACCGATAACCTGTTTTCGGGTATGTTAGGGTCTCAGCAGTTTGCAAATGACTGGGCTGCTGCTTCTATTATTTGGAGCGTGTCTCCTGGCCCTCTGCAATACGAAGGCATTTAAAATAACAGTCTGTAATCCCAAAAATCTATCACCTATTTGAGAAAGCAGGTTGAGGGGGACCAACCAACTGTGCATGTTCATGGACAGTGAAAATTAAATGGTCAGAGGATTAGGTACACTAGTACATTCTAATGAGATCAATACAAGAGCTGGATCAACAATTCCGCCATTACAAAAAATATAATGTGAATATCGTATCGGCTATCAGAGAAGTATTGATTGAACGTGTTCATTGTGGTTGCAGTAGCTGAGAGTTATTTGTAATATTTTGGTTGCCTCATTCAGGTAGACAACAAAGTAGAAATATCACCAGCTCAGAGTACAGGAAAAGACAACAAAAATAATATTTTTTTCATTAATCTCAACACAGCATACATTTCTTTTTAAATGCTAAAAAAAAATATATCCAGCTTTTCTGTTGTATCTCATTTGACTGACACACTTAAGTAAAACACTATAAACCTTGAAAACTTTTACGGGTACTTAAAAAAAAAAGTTTGAGTAAAACCCATCAGCCACAACTTCACAAAATAGTTGAGATGCGCCAAAGTAAAATCAAGTGGATGTGTGAGATTAGAATACATAATAAAATAGAAATTCTTACCTGCAATAATGTGCTCGAAGGCAACCTCCAACATATTGTCGGCATCTGACGCCATGGCAACCTGCTGTCAGTGAAAGTGGCACGACGAGATGCTCATTTAATGGCTTTAAGTGGACACTTTGCGCTTGAGAAAGCCCTTCTCCTCAGACAACTGCACTCTGAGTTCTGAAAGCTGTCAAGGCATCTGATTAACTTCCCACTTGAAATAACACCCTGACTCTGACTTTGGCTTTAAACACTCCTCTCATTTTGTGGCCCAAACCCTAAACCCTTTGTCAAGGCTCTTATTCAAACGCCAAACCAATTGTCATATTTTGAATTATTTGCTTTTGTATTTCCTATAACTTTGTTTTGATTCATAGTCATGTGACTTCATTGCATAAATGGCATCCAATGAACTTGGAAAGAAAAACAGCATCTGTCTCAATAGTTTCTACAAAAGATCACACCGTCATAAATCTGTCCACATTTTGGATGACGAATGTGTTTGTACAAATAGCATAATATCTCAGTTGTTAGTGATATATTTTGTAATAAAACATGGGCAAAAAAAACCCTGGATATATTTGTCATGATTTATAGAGTGGTTCTTTGAGATATTAGTTTATAGGTTCTATGACCATGATCATAACGCAAACATTCGCATGTCAACTCATCTTTCCCGAGTGAAACAAACTTAAATGCTATCAGTCCATTCCACCCTCCCCCAAAACTATCAAAATGTTTGCAATGTGTTTTTTTTCATAATAATAATAGAAATCTATAAGATTGTAACATGTTGAATGTTGAGAAATGAAACCGCAAACTTTTTTTTTTGCTTCAGTTGCAAGAAAATTCGACTACTCCTTTAGTGTGTGTGTGTGTGTGTGTGTGTGTGTGTGTGTGTGTGTGTGTGTGTGTGTGTGTGTGTGTGTGTGTGTGTGTGTGTGTTGGCCACTTGGAACGAGTGTATTACAGACAAAGTAAGTAGGTATGTATACCTGTACTGGACATGGAGCCACAGTAAGCTGCAGTTGTATTTATCGTTCTTCGCAGAGGATATAGAATATCTAATAGTTTTTCACATTGGAGAGGTCATGCTGACTTCTCTGTCGTTGTAGTGTCTTTGACGATACAGAGTAAATGTCAGACAGATAATTATAACACCAAGAAAGATGTTCTGTGTAGAAACACTCTCACCTCTGTTCGTGTCGCCTTGTTGAAGCAGACGGGTATCATATGGAGCACTCACTAATGAGATGTTCACAAACTCTCGCGGTTGAAAAAAAAATACAAAAACATCCACCCTATTTCTTTGCGCTGTCTTTTGCATGTTACTCTCATTTTAGTTTGTGGATGCATAAAGGTATGAGGAGACCCTTGACTTTCATATGAGGGATGTACTGTAAGAATCTTTATTTGTTTTAATTTAGAATTCAGCTTCATCCTTTCCTTGAGTTCCTTTCCCGATGTCTGTTCATTTTCACTAATTTTAATTATTAAGTGTAATGTATGATATCGGAGGAGTTGTCTATGCATAAAAATGAATGAAAGTCATCTGATTGCAATTACCACTTTTTATTGTAACCGCTTTCCGTTAAACAGGTAAAACAGAACAGCACGAGCCTTAAAACATCCACATAGGCACAGTAGAGAGACGTGGCAATCGCAAAACATTTCAAGTAAATAAAAGAACATTTGTTAGGCCACATGACTCGGAACTGGAAGAAAAAAAAAAGAATCTTTTGATGTCTAATCAAATGCAGTCATCCTTGAAATGATTACAGTGTGTGAAGTGATTATTTTCCAGACCAAGAACAGGATCACCTTCAACCATTTCATGTTAGCATGCAAAAGAGAACCACACACGTCTTTCAAAAGCAAGTAATTCTAGAATTGGACAACATCTTGACAAATTATGAATAACACATTTGATTGCGCCCATCTTGCCAGGGCTGAAATCCATCTGATGGCGCGTTGTCAGGGATAGCTTTATGAGTGTATTTGTGTGGTGTGTTTCCACATTTTAGGTTTTCAATAAAGCTTTGAATCTTCACAAAGCTCCATCCATCCATACATCCATTTTCTCATCCGCTTATCCTCACGTGGGTCGCAGGCGTGCTGTAGCCTGTCCCTGCCATCTTCGGGCAGTAGATGTGGTACACCCTGAACTGGTTGCCAGCCAATTGCAGGGTACAAACAACCATTCACACTTACAATCACTAAGGTTGTGATTTAGAGTGTTCCATTGACCTGCCATGCATGTTTTTGTAATGTGGGAGGAAACCGGAATATCCAGAGAAAACCCACACAGGCATGGGGAGAACATGCAAACTCCACACAGGGAGGCCGGAGCTGGAATTGAACCCAGTACCTCTGCACTGTGAGGTCGACGCGCAAACCACTGGACCACCATATATATATATATATATTAGAGCTGTCAGTTTAGCGCGTTTTTATTGGCATTAATTTAAATGAATTTTATCGGGATCAAAAATTTTCTCGCGAGATAAACGCGGCAGACGTCACAGCGGATGTTACGTTGCTCTATAAATAAACCATAAACAAAACATCAATCGCTCTGCACAGGTCCACGCACGTTTGTTTTGCCAGCCACGGCAGCGAGACACAGCGGATACTTAAATAGTTTATGAATGGAAAGTTTACTTTTAAAAAGTTGCCAGATTGTTCCAATGACAAGACCAAAGTTACCTGTATGTTTTGCAGTCGTAAACTGAGCTATCATCATAGCACGTCGAGTCTGAAATACCACTTAATGGCCAAGCACACAGCTGACGTGCGTAACTCCGCCCCCTCGTCTCAGACCGACAGCTATGGATCATTTCAAAGCAAACAGCGTGGGCTAAAATGTTGCTAGAACAGGGGTGTCTTTATTTAGCTCATTTGTGCATAGTTGTCATGTTTGTCCGTCTGCAATCTGACGTTTAAACGAAGTAAATTGTGTTTCAGGTTGGGTTAATCATGCCGGCGCTCCACTTCCGGGATTGAGTTTTGGGACTTGTAGTTCTTTTGTTCGATTCGACTTTATGTTTGTGTTGTATGGTTTCTTACGTTTAAAACAATGAATAATGATGACGATAATGATACATAGTGAAATCAGGGTTGATTAAATTATTTATTAAACGTATTGTTAAATAAAGGTATTAATTAATGTCAATTATATACATATTTACATTGTGATGCAGAAAGATAGATATATTAATTTTTTACTGCATTTATGTGTAGTTTAGGTTATTACCTGCTTCTGATACTTCTGTTACAACTACTACTACTACTACTTCTGCTGCAAAGTGCTCCAATAAATGATCAAAAAAGTACAGAACGAGAGATCCTTCCATGCTGACCGACAATCCCTATTCAGGGGGCCGTGAAAAATTATAGGCTGAGTACTAGTTTACCTTAATGTGCACTTTATATTACGCTGTTTTGATTCCATAAAAATAGCTGTTCAAGCAGCTGTTGTGTGACAAAATATTTTTTTCACTGTTGTTGATGGAGAGTAATATTGTGTGGGAGATGATGTGTGAATAACTGCTCCAAGTGAAAAATGTTCATGTAAAATTGAAAATCGAAATTATTTCAGTAAATATTTGCATTTTGCACATAGAAAACTGATTCATGATTCCATGTTGATGAGAGCATTAAAATGGGGGAAAATAGGACAAAAATATAAAAGGAAATTCAGAAGCGATAAAAAATGCGTGAGTAATCATGATTAATTTTAGTTAATTTGAGTTAATTATGACAGTTGAGTTTTTAATTAGATTAAATATTTTAATCGTTTGACAGCTCTAATATATATATATATATATATATATATATATATATATATATATATATCCATTTTCGAACCGTTTGATCCTCACTAGGGTCGGGGGTTCTGGAGCCTATCCCAGCCGTCTTGGGCAGTAGACGGGGACACCTGAATCGGTTGCCAGCCAATCACAGGGCACACAGAAACGAACAACCATCCACGCTCACACTCACACCTAGGGACAATTCAGAGTGTTCAATCAGCCTGCCATGCATGTTTTGGAATGTGGGAGGAAACCGGAGTGCCGGAGAAAACCCACGCAGGCCGGGAGAACATGCAAACTCCACACAGGAGGCTGGAGCTGGAATTGAACCGGTACCTCCGCACTGTGAAGTCGACGTGCTAACCACTGGACTACTGGGCATATATATATATATATATATATATATATATATATATATATATATATATATATATATATATATATATATATATATATATATATATATATACATACTGTATATATATGTGGGCACCATATATATATATATACACACACACAGACCACTTCCTTGAGAAATCGACTTTCACTAAATGTCAACAAACACATAATAGGCCCAAAGTAGAAGGGAAACGAACAAACAAACAAGGGGAGATATCCCAACAAGCAAGACTTCATGCACCAATCACGACCAAATGAATGAGGGGAAAGGTTGTTTGACCGGTTGTAAAGAACATTGTGCAATCACAGACTCACCTCAGATAGACAAATAACAAGTCAATGGAAAAACAGTGACTCATGTAAACGCTTTGAAAACAGACGTCAAATGTCTTGGTGTGCCTGTCGTTTTGTTTTGATTTGTTTTTTTCTCATGGAGCATTATAAAAAAAAGAAAACAACCATCAATGTGATCATTCAACATGCAACTGGTCCAGTTGTGTCCTCTCCATCCTGAAATATCTTGGATGGCTGCACCATTCTCTTCATTGTGTGTGTGCAGTTATCCACAGCAGCACAAGGCTGAGCCGCGGGCCTGTCTAGATGTTACATAAAGTGTTATTCTGAGTTATGGGGAGGGAGGTGCCTTCAGAGAGTTACAGGATCCTCCCTGGCTACTACCTGTGGTCCCCTGGTACTGCAAAACAAAAAAAAAAAAGCACAGTATGAAAAAAATTAATTGCATCAGTGATGTGGTATTCACAGGCAAACATAGGAACTCCCAAAAGATAATTAAAGAGAACACTTTACTTCAAATAAAACAGCAGCAAATTGAGCAGACCCTTAAATTAGGAAACTCCCAAACAAGGGGGTACGACTCAGTTGTCAGCTCACTGAAACGTTTTTTGTTTGTTTGGTTGGTTGGTTGGTTGGTTTTCTAAATGCAGAGCACAGATCACTGTGCCCATTTGGATTGTTTTCAAATATTATGTTTGTAACAGGAGTTTAGCTCTTGAACATGGGACATATTTTTCATTCTTTAATAATGCTGGAGTTCTGACATTTTTTAAAAGTTGATTCACTTTTATTCAAAACACAGTTCACACTTTCATGTGAGCAGCTTATGTTGTTATTTAGCAGAAAAGCGTTGTTTAGATATTTGAGCTGTCACAAATGCAATAATAATAATAATAATAATAATAATAATAATAATACTATCAAAGTGAAAGTTCTGCTTGAAGTGCATCTTTTCAAAAAAAGCTCTTTGTCTCAGAATGCACAGCACGTTTGCTGAGGTTTGAGAGAAAGAAATGTCATCCATGCTGCATGTCAAATGTATGCATATTTGACAATAAAGTTGAACCTTGAACCTTGAATGTTTCTTGGAAACGAATATTTTCAAGAAACTCACCAATGTTCAACTGCTGTTTACTAAAGAATGGTAAAAGGTAGAAATGGTATATTTTTTTCTGAATGAAAGAAGAGTGTTAAAGCTTTATCTTGGTATGTTTATACAGACGCTCCCTCGTCAATTACGAGCGAGTTACGTTCGGACGATTGTTCATAAGGTGAATTTGTTCGTAAGTTGCTTCAGTGCTATATTTTGTCTGGAATGTATGTTTAAGGCTTATATTGACATCCATATAACGGGAGAGAGCTTTCGTCACGTTCTTCAGGGCTCGAGGTTTTAGCTGCCCTTCAGCGGATAACCCAAGAGGCAAGGTGCGGCTTGCCATCGTTACTGTGAGTTGCTATTCACGCTATTAAAGCAGCAATCAAACGCCATTATGACTTGTGTCATTAATAAACCAAACAACATCAGCGTCATGGCAAAGAAAAGTCTGGGGAGCTCATCAAAGGTCTCGCAGAGGCTCAGCCCATCACAGCCACTGCAGCCTTCGCCAACTACGTGCGTGACAGCCTGGTCAGCATGTCCAAGCGCAAGTTCGAAAGGCACGGATGTTGGAGAACAGCTAGTAGGTATTCTCGACGTATTTGGACTTATGAGTAACCTACACTTAACGTGTTTGAACGTGTGCAACGATCGCATAACTTACCTATTACTTATGGCCTGCGATACGGACGTATAGCCATACGCTGACATACGATTTCCGACGTATACCAACGTGCTTCAGCCTGCTGTTACGTATACAAAACTTACCCATAACTTATTCGACGTGACGCCAGCCGTATTTGCCAAATTTTTCCTACGCCGGCATACGCTGGCTAAATCGCCAAGGTGTGACAGGGGCTTGAAACGCCGAGCGCCAGCCTTTTTATAGACTACGCCACGTGATCGCCGGCAATACGCTGCTGCACGCTATGCATAAATTAGACTATCGTTGGGCATAAGTTGTGTACGCCGCAACACGCTAGGCATTCGTTGGAATAAGTTATCTATAAGTTATCGAAACGTTCTATATAATTTACTGATACGTTATGTATACGTCCAGCCCGTTATGAATGCGCTATGTATACGCCCAAAATTGAAAAAAAAAATCGATAATTCAGCGTATGCCAGCGTTTTAGGGAAAATCTGAACGTCGGCATACGCTGGCTGAATCGTCAAGGTGTGACAGGGCCTTTACTAAAGAATGGTAAAAGGTAGAAATGGTATCTTTTTTTCTGAATGTAAGAAGAGGGTTAAAGCTTTATCTTGGTATGTTTATATAGCTAGAGAACTCAATTTTCTGCAGGCCTTCAAAAAGTTGTCAAAATGGTCAAAAAATGGCCGAGACCGGCTACCAGTTTGAGAAAAAAAAATGGCTGGCATTGAATTTGTTCATCAATATTTGACCTTTTTGAGGCTGATATGACAGACTTAGTCAAATGTTGTGTTGTTTTGTCACCCCTTACTTTTGTGCTAGCCATGTTCCCTACTGTGATATTACATGCAGAGTTACAGGATCCTCCTGGCTACTACCTGTGGTCCCCTGGTACTGCAAAACAAAAAAAAAAAAGCACAGTATGAAAAAATTAATTGCATCAGTGATGTGGTATTCACAGGCAAACATAGGAACTCCCAAAAGATAATTAAAGAGAACACTTTACTTCAAATAAAACAGCAGCAAATTGAGCAGACCCTTAAATTAGGAAACTCCCAAACAAGGGGTACGACTCAGTTGTCAGCTCACTGAAACGTTTTTGTTTGTTTGGTTGGTTGGTTGGTTGGTTTTCTAAATGCCGAGCACAGATCACTGTGCCCATTTGGATTGATATAGCTAGAGAACTCAATTTTCTGCAGGCCTTCAAAAAGTTGTCAAAATGGTCAAAAAATGGCCGAGACCGGCTACCAGTTTGAGAAAAAAAAATGGCTGGCATTGAATTTGTTCATCAATATTTGACCTTTTTGAGGCTGATATGACAGACTTAGTCAAATGTTGTGTTGTTTTGTCACCCCTTACTTTTGTGCTAGCCATGTTCCCTACTGTGATATTACATGCAGAGTAAACTTTTGATTATCCATACTGCATGTAAAAGTGTGAATTAATAGTGAAGAATCTGATTGTTCTTCTTATAGAACTATGTTAATTACAGCTGACTCCGATGACTCAACGTAGCTCGTTTAATATCAGCATAATTGAACGTTTGCTTGGCCACTGCTGAGGTCAACAAAATTGAAATCAAAGGATACTTACTGCTCCCTGGTGGTGGTTTGCTGTATTACCGCAAACCTGCCCTCCGGGAGCTGATATACGGTATTTCCATTTTTCTGACTCTTCATGGTTAATTCACACAAAGCGGGACTATTGCAGGGGAAAAAAACGCGCATCATCTTCTTCCTCTATTAACAGCGTTGTGACCTGACCAGAGAAAGTTGATGTATTTCCAGTGGAAGAAAATCCATCTCTTCTCGCCACAGGCCAAAATGATGACAAGGCTTTGTCTTCCCCTTCTCATCATTTTCCCACTGCGCTATTTAAAATAAGAATGCTTATAACGACTTAAAATGATGTAACTGGTACATGCCAGGAGGAAAGCGGGGCGCCTTTTGATAAGGCCAAAACAGGAGAAGCTATTAATGATGTTGAGAGCATGATACAACTAGTATCACTGAACTCACTTCATTAGCTCAATTGCCCTTTTGCCCGTCCTCTTCCCTTTTTGTCTCACCATGTTTGCTTGCTCGACACAGCTTTTTTGTAAGCTGGCTGAGTTGTTTGTTTCAAGGTCAACTATTTTAATTCTTTTTTTTCTTGCATTACTGGTAGGAGACAAGCCATCAAACTAATGTTGTTATGTATAAGACAGTCTTCTTTACTTCTTTGAACTTTTTTTTTTCTTATGATTTGACTGCTCATTTTGCTATACGGTTTCATGAAAGAACCGCATTGCGGTGCCATCCCTCAAGGACTTAAGCTCAATTCAATACAATAAGTCTCTCTTTCACATGAATGAAGTAGAACTTCTCTCAACCTTGGTGTTTGCCGGTTCGGAAAATAGCAGACTACACTCGTGGACAAATATGTTGGCACCTCTCTGTTAATAAAAATCGAAATAATCCATCCATGCATTATCTGAGCCGCTTATCCTTACAAATGTCGCGGGCGTGCTAGAGCGAATCACAGCTGATATCGGGCAATATGCGGGGCACACACTGAAGGCAGACATAGATAAATAATCAGTCGCATTCTCAGCGAACAATTTAGAATGATAAATTAACCAACCATGCATGTTTTAGGAATGTTGGAGGGAACCAGAGTACCCGGAGAAAAACCACGAGCCGCAGGTTGCTCAGGCATGTTTTCAAGTATTTTAGCATATCTTGTTCAAAATCCAACTGTGACTATGAGTAGCGCACTTTTGTACTTTTGTCAGCTGTCAAAAATGTCTAGCTTACATTTTTCTGAAATGCAGCAAAGGCATCCTTTCATATTTCTCGGGTGTCATCCCGTTGCACTCACAGCCCTGAAGGGGGTGTATTTGCATTGTAACTTTCTTCACAATGATAAGACGTACCAGACGTTGTTGATAGTCGTTGGGCCATAGTTTTTGGGGCATTTTCAGTTCATTATCTTTGAGCAATTTGTTGAGTTGAAAGTTCTAGCTGAGAAATAAAGTGTGTGACTGCTTTTTTTCTGTACTTGGGTCCACTTGCCACCATTCACAGTGACAATAGAATTTGACCAGCAGTGTACCCTTCCTCATTAAGGAAGTTAATGATGTGACGAATTCTATAAATGCCCTCTTTTCCTTCTGACAAAAGACTTTCTAGATTTTGCAGATAATTAATTCAAAGGCATGGGCTCTTGAATTAAAGCCAAGCCTGGCAGAGAAAGCTATTTCGCTTGCTCCACTTGAAGCTGTCTCCCCAGAGTCGAAACACTTGAACCTGCATTTCCCCGGGTTATACTCTACAATACGTCTACCGAATCTGGGCTTCAATTTGTTTTACTTGGAAATTTTCTGCACATTGCCAATATGGACTTACCGGTCACTTCATTAGTTGGACCAACATATTGGCAAATAGGTGTCAAAAATATACCTTTACAAAGAATAAAAGACTCACCATCCCATACTCATTATATAGTCTGCAATTTAATTTATAAACGACTACTTTTTCCCTGACTTTTTAAAAGTGACCTTTTGTTTTGTTGTTTTTGTTTTATTTTAATGAATGGCTTCAAGCCCTCAATAGATTTACCTTTAGGTCCTTTTAATTGTTACGTTCCATTGTAGCATTTGAATGCAATATTGTAAATATCCATTCCCCCTTTACTTGTGTAGACACACATAACAGGCATGTTATTAAAGTCATCACCTCCACAAGAGGATGCCAGTGGGCGACAGGTTTTCGGGGGTACGTAAGCATTTCACTCCAGTGGTCCCGACCGAGGTTGTCTGCATCGTTGCCAACCCGACACACACCGATGACCTCATTATGACCGACTCTGCGCACACAGGAGGAAAGATAAGACATATTGTACTGTCAACAACTGCATCGCAGTCCACAATGCCGAAAGGGACTAACAAAGAAAGCAGGTTAACGTGTTGAGTGACAGCCACGGTTTGCAATCGTCGAAACAAGAGTCAGAATTGATGCAGAAATTTCTCACCGGTCATAATCCATCACTGCAATCAACAGGCTGATTTGCTCGATGTTCTCAGGGGAACATCGAAAACAATGGCCTCGTTGTAGACTGGATTCAAAGTGTTCCTCTTTGTGGAGGTCTTCCGCTTCTTCAGTCTGCGACCGTCACACATTAGTGAAACCTTCACGTATGGATCTGGATGGTTGCGGATCAGAAAAAAACAAAACAAAACAAAACAAAAACAGACAATGATTAAATTAAACAGTCAGTGCTGGCGACTCAGCCACCTAAACCGATGTCGACTTGTAATTACCAGATGCGCCCGTAATGTCCATAGCCTTAAGATTGCGAGCCTTTATCATTGTGATGGTCAGTCTCCCAGCGGTTGGTAAGTAACACAAAGAAAACATTAGGTCACCCAGGTCCACGTTATCCTAAAAGATAACAAATCACATTTAATTACTCATGGGATCAATATTAAATAAAGGCAAAAACGGTCATGACCTTTTCACTGATGTTTATTTATGGCATGGGTTAAGTGTGTCGCGCAATGCCTAAGAATGTGCTTTAATGAGAGCACGTTCATGTTTCCGCACAGATGGCAACTTAGAGTATGCTAGAATGGAGAAAGACACTTATCACCTGCTCCCAAAATAGGTGAGAAGCAGCACACCAATGTGTGGTGAAAAACTCATGTCTAATTTGGTTCGACGCGTCATCATTGTTGTTCGATCTGATGAGGCAGAACATTTTGGAGGTGGAATTTCATCCTGTGCAAGTGGACATTTCGAGGAGCCGTACTGACACATGCAGACTCGGCAATTGAGCACGCCGGCTTAGTCAAGCATGGCCAGCTGTTTCTGTCTTAACCAAAGCATTCCTGTGGTTAATCACGTGGGCACCTGCTTAAATGGAGGCAAAAAAAAAGGTGTATCTTCTTCATCAAGATAGAAAAAGAGGTGGGAAGAAAAGGCACTAGCACTACTGTGAGTGCTGACGCCGGCTGTAGGAGCAGTTAATGTTATTTAATAACCGTTCATTATTTATGACCTTTCATGAAATAACACATGATTATTGCAGCACATTAAGACCTGTTTAACCATTAATGTATGTCTAAAATCTATATCAGCATCTTTCATTGTCGTTGGTTATCTCTTTTTAAAACACCATCATTATGACCTTTATTCAAGGGTTGCAAAATTTTGAGTTGAAGTTACCGAGGGTGTTTAGACGTTTAGCAGCAAGCCCCGTAGATGCTGGAATGACTGAAGATTATACTGTTAGGTAGAAAAGTCTATGTATGGCCAAAGGTTGAGTTAGTGATTTTTATTTGTTAAATGAGTGACTGGAAATAATAGCTATCACCATCTCCATTAATGCAGAAAAAAACCCACAGTTAATGAAAAATATGAAAAATGTCATGGGCTGTGCAAAACAAAGCAGTTCATTTTCTTTGTATTTGTCTTTACTGGTTAATGTTTTTGGGAATATTCATTTGTACTTTCTTATTTCATACTTGTGTTTTATAGAGACAGGCACCTGAAAAGTCATTCTAAAATGGATCCATAGGTGACATGAGTGTCTTCATCATGCGAATAAGATTGAGCTTTAGTGTGTTTATTCTCTAATCGTGTTGCAAAAATAGATTGTAAAATCTGGCCAGGAGACACACAATATGGTCAGCGTCATAAGAAATATTGAAGCAGCAATTACCCCCTAATTTCTCTCCAGTTAAAAACTGCCGGTGGCTGCGACGTATTGCTTGGCTGAGATTAAGTGTATTTCCAAAGACTGTAGGCTTTCGTGGCAAGGCAAACTGTGCGCACTGTGCAACAATATGTGCTGCGCATGTCATTTACATGTGTTGGGAGCTATGCACTCAGCAAAGATAAAGAAAATACATCAACATATGATTCGAGAACACCAGTCATTTGTGATTGAGGCGTGCCATTCGATTGTTGCCCACCCATAAGAAACTATCATTTCAGACTTTGCAATCAATCGTCAAAATCGACAAACGCCGTGCTCGCTCTATAATTATGAACACACACAAAAAAAAGATCAAACAGACAGAATTCGTGAATTAGTGCTTATGTGACAACATTTCATGATTACATTTGGAAATGCAGAAAAGAGTGGGATTGAGGGTGGGGGAACACTACTTGGATCATTGCCCCAACTGCTTACTGATATTGTTTTGGCTCAATTAAGCAGGCAAAAATATTTGGCTGGCACTTCCGAACCAGACACGGCTCCCTGTGTGAATACAAAATACTTTCAATGTCTTTTGGGGACATTATTCTAATCCATCGCATAGTGTATTGCTATTGCTTTTGCTAAAGGTTGTAATTTGAAGAAATGAGATCTTGTAATTACACGGGGCAGTTTTTCCTCCTCTGAGACAAAGCACAAGAAAGTGCGTTCAAGCAGTTGCTAATGATTTCTTTGCACAGCCCCGTTGCTTCCTCTGATCTTCGTGATGGCAAGTCTCGTTGTTCAGGTATTTCATTGGATTTAATTGTTTGAAGAATTCATTTCTCTCAATAATGGACAATTCATTCTTATTGAAAAATGAATGCATAAAAATGGGCCATAACTGATTAAATGCTGGTGTATTTGGTGCGGTCCTTGATCACTATTATTGATTAAAAAAAATAGGGAAAATGACTTTTAAGTGGCTAAGGCCTTTGGGTCGCCAAATTCACACAATATAAGATACAATATCTGTATCTTTATAAAGATAATCCTCAGATTTTATTGACATTGATGGAGAGATATTCACTGAACATTTATTTTTATTTTTAGAAAGTCTAGAGTAGTATTTTTTGGTACCTTACAGTGGTTCAGAGCTGCACTATAGAAAATATTTTCACCCGCTCGTGTCCCTTGAGGTGACTAAAATATTAGAAACACCTCTCAGTATGATGTAGTGCATATCTATACCAATGCAAAAAATAAACACAAGAAAAAAATATACAGACTCCAGGTGAGGAAGAAACAACATTACAAGCTAAAGTGCTTATGCATCCATCTCAAGCCACCTCTAAATTTCTCATTTTAGTTTCCAGCTGAGAGCTGCAAAAGTGGTCCATTTTTAATTTGAACATCTGTGCCTCATTGGTTGGGTATCTCCGACTGATTGTCTGCAGTCATCGATGAAGTCGGACTTACTTTTTAAAGGTACTTTATCTTTTCCCTTTAATTGGCTGAAATAGAGATGATACAATGTTTCCGGTTTTACATTCACAATAGGTGCTTCCATGTCTGACGCTCAACATCTCAGTGTCGTTCGGGTACATAAGTTTGCCCCACTCTTGCGAGTTTTAACTTGAGGTCTTGGACACACACAGGGGTATGATTTCAAATTCTGGATCACAACAGTTTCACATAGTTTCACATAGGTTTTCCTGAGTAGCGTCAGCAAATAGAGCTGTATCTAAACAATTCATTTTGTGGCTGTAAAGATCATGAATTGTAGTTCTTCAGATCTCAATGAAGAGAAGAGTTAGAATTTCTCAAGCTGCCTCCCTTTTAAAGCGTTTAATTACTCACCGTGGAGACGTATTTGATTTCCCGGCAGAGTTTTGTCTCCCGTGGGAAATCTGCCAGATCCAGGAAGTTGTCCACAACCACTTGACCGATGATGTCATGTCGTGAAAATCGGTCAAAGTCATAGACGCTGAAGTGCAGCTTGCGCGTGGGAAGCTCTGAGTAGGCCACAGGAAACAAGAAAACCTCATCAAACACAGGGTTTAGCGTCTTGCGGTGCACCTTGGTCTGATGCTTGGTCATCCGATCAGGCAGCAAGTAGATCTTAACGTAAGGATCAGAGGTTCCGGAGAAATCCTTGGCTGGGAGGTCTTCTGCTTTGTGGATCTTAACAATCAACTGTTCCAGGTCACAGTCAAACTTGAGGATGAAGTGGAGGCACCCACATCCTCCGCCTCTGTGACTTCCGTCGTCTCCTTCCAGAGAGCGTTGTTTGTAGAGCTCAGGTTTAAGGCGTCCGAGGCCCAGGCCCATACCAGTCAGTGAGTCCTGCCTTTGGAACTGGGCCACGTTGAAGTCGGGGTTTGACAGGTTCATATGGCGGCGTATCGAATCCTGTCTGTGGACAAAGAATTTGCAACAGTAGACATTAAAGTGAGAATGGGACTCTTCTGCTGAGACTGAAAATTCCTAATCTAGATCCTCACCAGATTGTACACCCTCATAAATACCCACCTCCGACTGAACATATGCCTGAATTTAGTAATTAAGACGCATGCTTTATTCCTTCATTTTGGTCTGTCCTGTAGCCCATGATTTTGATTGATAAAGCATAACTTATTGAGAACCAGTGACACAAGTAATGTCAAGTGTTTGAAAGTTAAAAAAAATAAAAATAACTGACCCAATTTCTGACATGGAGTGCCCGGAGGGTGAGGGTTCTGTCGTCTGCCTCTGAATACGAGGGTTGGTATGAACCCCATTTTCCCGACTTTTTTCCTGCGCGTCAAGTGGAATGTCTGGAGATGTGTGACTGATCTTCATGGCTGCCTCCGGTGGGACGAGGACGACGGGTGGGGGTGATACAGGAGTAACCGGAGCTTCCACAGACATGACCGATGCCATTGGCGTCGGCTCCTTGGCGATGGAACAGTGAGACGATTCACGGCGGTCGTGGGCCGGGGGGTCCACGGCCGTGTAAACTGGCTGCCTCGGAACAGGCTGTGAGGGCAAAGGGCTCATGGCTGGGTTGAGGTGCCCCCCGTGGGGCTCCTTGGTCGTGGGGGAGAGACCACGTTCCCTCCATGGTATCCAGCAGAGCTTCCAAGACACAAAGAGAGAGACCCCAAATAGAGCCAAGCCACAGGCTGTCACAACCAGTGACAGCAGACTCACTGACACATCTGTACAGGAAAAAGAACAATGACAGGAGTTGGAACAAAAGTAACCTTTTCGTCATTTTTTTCAACACTCATGAAAAATGGCAATCCTGCATCAGGGGCCGGGATGAGTGGAGGAGGCGGGGGGCAGTGCCCCACTTGTTCCTGTCGTGTTTTTTGAGGGTAGTATTCACAGTGCTGAAGTGTCTGATTTCTTTCATTGGCCTGTGGTGAATTTTATGATTGAGCTTTGCCGACACAGCCTTGCCACATTATGTGATACGAGGAATTTGGTTGTATGTGCTAGATTGCTAAAAATATGTTGCACTCGATAACTTAATTGTTTGTGCACTGTAAAATATGAATTGGAAAAAAAAGCCAGTAAGTCACAAAGAGTGCTGCAGTTTTGCTGGAATGTAGCCCACCCGTGGTTTGTTCTCCAACCAATTCTTTTCGAATAAAAAATGACGCTGCTCTTATACAGGCATAAATTTTTATAATCACTGTGAACTTTAATCCTCAATAAGATTAATAAGGATTAGCTGGTTACTCAATTATTCCCAGGAGTGTCAAATCTCTGCAAGCTGAAGTTATTATGTTGTTTAACTCTCAATACTTTACCTAACAACAAATGACTTGTCATCTTCACAGCATGTATCGAAACAAATGGAAAAAAGCTTATACAAAAACACAAATATCAGTAAAACAGGATGCTTCATGTTGAGATACACTAACATTTGCCTCAAGTAAAAGTGATTCTTCCCAGTAACGGATTTCCAGCAGTGTTTTGTCTTTGTTTCTTTTAGATAACATGACATTGTGTAATGGGGTTTGGGGAAGGGGGTCCACCAAGACGGGGTGTGCTAGTCCTTGTGTAGCACGGTGAAAAGCGAATCAATAGTCACCAAAGGTTTTCTGAATCGTTTCTTCTCTTAAATTTCTCGTGTGCAATGTATAAAATGTACCAAAAGAAATTGCTGTGACGTACTATCGTCTGAAACACAAGCTGTCACACACAATTAGTAAGTATATTTTTTTCTACATAAGCATGATCAGAATTTCAAAGCAAAAATCTGTTCTCTATCAAGTTAAAGTCTTTTGGTTTATTTGCGCATAACACCACATTTTTTGTAGCTTTACAAGAAAACTTCTAACTAGCATCGGTCTTGATAAAAGAACTCATAATTATGGTCCCTATAGAGTGATAGCCACTATGCCACCTTTTTCTGTTCACTGGCGGGCAAAATGGACTAGCACATAGCTATATCATGTAATAAAATTAATGATGTGAATCCACCTTTAACACCGACACTATTATCATATTTTTTGGATCTTGAGCTTTATTTCAAATCCATCAAGGGAAAACCATACAAGAGCTCTGGATTTACTGTAATAACATGTATATACAGTAATAGGTTGCTAGCTTTCCACTGTGTGGTGTTTCTTGATTAATACTCTTTCTACGACTGTTCAAAGACTATATCAAAGACTCTCTCTCTCTCTCTCTCTCTCTCTCTCTCTCTCTCTCTCTCTCTCTCTAAGACTGCATTATCATTTAATTATTCTTGTATGGAATAAATAAGGCTCTTAATATTGTTTTATTATTATTTTCATCTGCATGTGCAGGACTCAACTGTTGCCCAGCAACAACTGTTGAGAGGCAGCAGGGAAAACCAGATTGGGAATATGTTAAAATGGTTTCTATTTCTAATTATAATAAAAAGCAGGATGGCAATTGTTAGCTATTGAAATGAATTGGCAAGTGACCGTCCCATCTCCCTTGCAGTCAAGATCGTACTCACGCATATGCTCCTGTACGGTGTTGTCATAAAATCAGTCTGCTCGATCATTTTGACAAGACCTATTATTGGCTCGTTTCGCCTCGTTCTGTGGGAGGGCAGTGAGGCAGACTTGAACTCGAGTCGTTTCTTGACTCTGCCGCATGCTATTTGTTAATAACGCCGGTACATTTTATAGAGTTATCGTTTTGGAACCAATTTGTATGGGATTTTCAAGAGGCCACTCAAAGGACAATTAATCATAATGACTGCAGTTCACCTAATCATAGTGAATAAAGAGGTAAAATCCACGCTCACTGGTCAGATAATGATGCTTTTACCAACTTCTTTGTGTCAAAGTAACAGTAGCCTTTTGACAAGTCTTGCTGACATTTTTCTGTCATGGATACAAATGACTGTCAAGAGCAAACTATCCTAATTTGGACTCCTGCAAAAACTGTAAATCTTAGTGAAAATGTACCTCCTGCATCTGTCTGACTTTTGTCCCTCATATTTATGCATGATGCGCGAAGAGATTTGGGATCGTTAGGATGTTTATAAACGCCTCTTCCGGACCACAATTTGTGTACATCCATCCATCCATTTTTCGATCCGCTTTATCCTCACAAGGGTCGCGGGGTGCTGGAGCCTATCCCAGCTCTCTTCAGGCAGTAGGCAGGGGACACCCTGAACCGGTTGCCAGCCAATCGCAGGGCACACACAGACGAACACCCATCCACGCTCCCTCTAACACTTTGGGACAATCTAGAGTGTTCAATCAGCCTGCAATGCATTTTTTTGGAATGTGGGAGGAAACTGGAGTACCCGGAGAAAACCCACGCAGGCCCGAGAAGAACATGCAAACTCCACACAGGGAGACCGGAGCCGAAATTGAACCCTGTACCTCTGCACTATGAGGTTGACGCGCTAACCACTGGACCACCGGGCCGCCCGTTTGTGTACATTTGTGAGGAAATTGATACAAAGTCTTTATGACATTTAAGTAGATACTATATTCTTTGGCATAGTATATGTGGTGGTGTGCCAAAGTTCAACCTTGGTTTCAACAGACCATAACACATTTTCCTACACGTGGCTATAAGATGTCAAGTATGTTTTTGCAAAATGTAACTGAGCTTGAACCAGTTCGGGGTGTCCCCCGACTACTGCTTGAAGACAGCACGCCCGCGACCCTCGTGAGGATAAGCGGATTAGAAAATGGATGGATGGTAACTGAGCTTGCATATGTTCCTTTGAAAGATAAGGCTTCAGTCTTGCCACCTTACCCAGTTTCTCCTGACCAGTTATCCAGTTCTTCCTAATGCCACTGTGGTGCCATATTTTCTCCACTTGATGATGACTGACTTCATCGTGTTTCATGGTATATTTAATGCTTTGCAAATTCATTTTTTGGTCTTTTCAAATGATCTTTTTGAACAATAAAATCCCCCCTGCTGCTGTGGAAGCTCTCTGTGGACCAAAGCTTGCGCTGTAAAATATGACTACAAAAATGCCAGGAAAAGCCTCTTCGAACATCTGAGGTTTATTTGATGTTAATCAGAGGTACTTTGAATGGTAGCATGTGTGGGCTGACTCATATTTAACATGAGTTTGAATGTTATTATTTCATTTTGAACACAGATATATCCCTCGTTATAAGGTGCACGCATTTTTACGACCACTTTACCCAACTTTATTTTCGCCTTCCCTTTTGTGAATTGAGATTTACAGGTTACTCTTGTTTTTCACTCCAGACAACTGTGGCATCTGAAAGGGGGTGTGTAGACGTTTTATATCCATGTTATGATTTGGAGAGCTTGACGCCTTAAGATCATTTTTTTCCGCATGCCGCATCTCTCCATTTTGTGTAGTTTCTTGCCATATTTTCTGTTGAAGTCATTTTGTTTGTTTTTACGTTTGATTCAACATGGAATGTGATATACTGTATGTAATGTTGATTAACAATAAGAATTAATTTCCTAATTTGTGGAAAAGTACAAATTAAAGTACAGGTTTGTAAAATGGATTTGTCCAAATAATCCCACTTTCCAGCCTTACGCTTTATCGACTCGGAAATAAAATACAGTGTTAGGTTAAATTATTAGCATGTATATTAAATTAAAAGTATAGCATCGTGCTCCGGCATGATAGCGCTTGACAAGGTAATTTGGGCCAACTAAATCACAGTGCCTAGTGAGAGAGCAAGACTTGTGTGTGGGCACCGTGAGAAGGATTCACACACTAACTGACTTTCCGCGCTCAGAGATCCTGTGAATACCAACCAGAGAATGTGAGGTTTGGGAACGGAATGTAGACTAAATGGAGAGACCTGTCATGTGAAGACAACGTGATGTGGGCAGGCTGCCAGAGAACAGCATGAGAAAAATCTATCAACATGTGGAAGGATTCAGAGACTGTAGAACAACAAAAAGACTGAAGCAATTTTAGAGCATGGGGCCTTCAAAGATGCAAGAGTGTAGGAGGCAACCGAGTGCTGAAAAAGCAATCTGAGAACGCCTCCCTCTTGAGAGCTTCTTGTTTGTCTGAAGATTCCCTCAGCGTGATACGTGTCCATGTTTGACTCTATAAACAGCCACAAACAGCATAAAGCTGCACATGTGAGTTGTGGGTCATGGTATACCTGTAATGCGGAGCCGCAGTTCAGATTCTTCACTCACCACAGGTGACATGATCCATGCTAAACCTATGAATCGAGCATCATCCACCTATTTGGCTTCCTTGGCATCAAGATTTGTCAGGCCGCTAGGTGGGTGAGAACCACTGAGATGTAATCTCACAAATCCATTTTATTAATCTTCAAAATATCACTGTTGACTGATGGGCATCATTTCATCATAATTCTTCCACTAGCAGTTGAAGTGCACTGTTAAAAAAAATTGAACGTCTAAACATCCAAAAAAATAAAATAGCCACGCAACTTGCCTTTAGCTCGTTAATGCCGGCCACACAATGCAAAACACCATAGATGGGCCAACGAATAGAACAAATTGTCGCAGTGTCATACCACTAACTCTTTCAAGGACGGCCATTTTTAAAAAAGAGAACCTCTTGAGTGCCAGACAATTTAGAGCATTCTGACTTATCTTTCAAGGCTCACAGAATATTGGGTGTTATGACTATGTAAGCATAGAAAAGATCAAATGAACGACAATCCGTTCCTCTTTCATCACACAAAAAAGTTGATTTCTACCTTAATTCCATTTTTTGTAATCAACAGTGAAACATTTCCCCCAAATCACCTATTTTGGAAAAAAAATGAAAATGAGCTTTTTTGTGAAAAGCTACAGTATATTTTATGCACGACAGTTACTTTGACTCTGTAAATGTTTCCTTTCGTGAAGCCTCAAGCATTTGAAGATCCTCTCTGAAATAACAACAACAGTGAAAATGTGCTTTCGGTAAAAATAGTTGTCAGCATTTGACGTCACTTGCACTCAAAGAGTTAAGCAATGCTTATTTAAATATAAAACATCAACGCAAATAGGGAGAAAATACTCACCGGCATATTTTCTTTATCCTCTGCAAAAACTAACCAATACTAACAGCTATTAATTGTAGTTTGTGTTGTCATTCACAGTAGTTGTGAAAATCTTTTTTCATTTCTCACTTCTTGACTGAATGTGGTCACCCACAGCAAAAATCGCAATTAATTAATAATTTTTTTCAAAAATAACTGTTTAATTCGTTCATCGTCCATCCATCGATTCATTGATCCACCCATCCATTTTCCAAACCACTTGTCCTCACTAAGTTCACGGGCATCCAGGGGCTTATCCCAGCTGTCTTTAGGCGGTACTGGTCACAAACCAATCACAGTTAAATTATTTTTAACTGTGTAGTTACCATATTTTTTTAATAAAATATTTTAATGTGATCATAATTTTTCATGTTGCCATCACATTTTGAAATCTTTTGAGACATGAAAAACTGTTTCAGACAATTACAATTGTTTGCGAATAATGAGCAAACTTCTTTCCAACTTTTTGCAATCTTGAACAAACCCTGACGAAAAAATTTTCACTATGGGTGTGAACAGAAGCAAGCCGCTCGTCGCTCGGTGAAATACGGAAAGCAGAGGTCTGAAACTCATTTTGTTCGTGAGCCACATGGTGTTATGTCTTCCCTCAGAGGGCTGTTATGACAAATTAATTGTATCATCGTATTGTTACTTGTACACCACAAATTGATGGACTACTAGCTTTGAAATCAGTCAACTATAATAGTTGGTTCAATTATTGTTGTCAATGTCAACAGGGTAACAAAATTATTGCAAAATCTCAACGTTATTGAGGACACATGACTATTTGACATTTTGGTACAGATTTCGTGGCGGGTCAGCTCTTGTTTTACGTCATCATCTCCTTTGGATTGTGAGCAGGTGGGGGATGTCCATGATGCAGATATTCACTCGTGAGTTCATATATGGTGAACAATGCCCAACAATTTAAAACCAAATGATAAGCAAAAAGACTTGAAATGTCCACTTACACTGCATGCTGTCTGCCTTCACTCTTTTTCTCCATTGCAATAAGCGCGCGTGCACACACACACACACACACACACGCACACGCACGCACACACGCTAGCATGGGTGCTCAAAACGTGCCATTCATTTTGCACGTGACAGAATGTGTCGGCCCTACGTTGAGAAAAATCGCACTTTTTCCCCTTTGCAACACGCTCTAGCAAGTTCAGGGAAGTCCAATGAAATACACATTTTGATTACACGAACACACACACAAATCCAAATCAAACTTTCATAGAATAAGTGAGGCTTTACTGCAAGCAGCATCGTGCACAGTAATGTTAAAAACCTGTTACCCTTCTGTGTGCGGTTGTCAGTAATACGCTGCGCTAACAAGATTATGATTATCCTATTATGGTAGAATGAAAATCCAGAGCAATACTGAGAAATGACCCTATCGCACGTAACATGCAACAGAATCCTGAATGCTTTGAAATAACGCGTGGAGAAAGACTGCCGATGCAAATGGAAAACTCAAGTTAAAAATGTGCACATTTGTAGAAGTCACGTTTTGTATCAATTCATTTGATCGCGTTTAAATGAAGCTGATCCTCACCCGAGTCCGTGTAGCGTGGCCTGGCCAAATCACGGAAATAGTAAATGAAATCCAGGCAGTTTTCACTCTGCACTTCCCCTTTGGAACAAAGATCTGAAAGGAGTTCAAGTGCCTTTCGACAAATCTCGTCATCTCTGTCTCCAGGCATTTCCCAACAGCATCCTTAAATCATGGAGGCTTCTCTCAGGCACCACCACAGCGGACCGCGCTCGCCTCACACTCAGCTTTTCCACGCAGCCCAGTCGAGCACTCTTCCGACGGCACGCCTACCCACGCGATGGAGGATCACAAACGTAACCCCCCCCCCCCCCCCACCTAATCCCACCACCTAAAAACTAAAGTGGGCGATTGGCGTGTCCCCTTGTGCGCAATAACCGCATCTCGTGTGTGTCGTTCACTCATCTGCGGCCGTCACTGGACGCCTCACGCTGGAGAGCCACCGGTTGAATCCGCGCTTCGACACTGCGGCGTGGGGCTCTGTCCACGGTGCTGGAACGTGCGCGCTTCTCCGCGGAAAACCGTGCACGGCGAACCCGTGTGGTGCGTTCATATGTTCGGCAAAGTAGAGCAGTGTGTCAGTGTGCTACCACGATGATATGCGATTTAGGGTTCTGAAGAATTTCTTGTTATGTTTGCGCACAGGTCCCTTCATTGGGTACACTTGCACAAGGGAGCGATTGTATATCAAGAAGCTGTGACTGTTCGAGACACCTGTCTGAAGGTAGACTGTGCTGGATTGCAAATTACAACAGCCTTCAATTCACACATCAGTCATATTTCTGTACCTCCTGTTCTTTCCAGTCAGGGTTTGAGGGATCTGGAGGCTATCCAAGCTGACTTTATGAAGCTGAGCACTATGATGTCAAGTGGCAAAATGGCACCCCGCTGGGATGGATACAATTGGATGGATTTTCCACAAACGCAATAGAACATATAAAGAAAATCTTTAACTTGATTGCTTCCCATTTTTTTCAATTCAGCCGAATCCAGTGGCTAAATCTGGTCAGAAAATTACATTGTCAGACACAAGCCTGCATTATTATTATACAGTTTATGAAGGGAGAATTGATTGACTGTTGCCTCTCATTAGATTATGCAGGTGTATTTTATGTTGTGGCTGCTGAGTGCCTGTTTTTTTTTTTACATGAAAGAAATGGCACGCAATGTGATGCTTAATTTATTCTACAGTATATAAATTATGAATTAACTTATATTTAACTGAATGAGCTGAACTATGATGGCTTGATTCACTGTCATAAAACCGAGCTTGTGAGAGGAGGGTGGAGGGGGGGTTACCATGCCATTTTTTTTTGCTAACGCGATAAAATGTTGGGGGACCCACGCAAGCACGGGCAGCACATGCAAAGGTCAGACATGGGCGGAGCCAACAGTCAAACCCCGATCATCACAACTGTGAGGCAAATGTGCTCACTACTCTTTGTCTTGAAACCGTATATTTATCAAACACATATAGCCCGCTCTCATGAGAACACGTTATTCTTGTTTTTGTTGTGCTGCAGAACATGTGTGCATAAAGTTTCGATTTATTGATTGTTACAGGACATGTCATGCTTGTGGAATGCATCTTTGTAAAGAAATGCAACACTCACAAAAGGTTTTATACCAGCTCCTGCCAAACTACTGTGCTGACAGATAAACGTACAGCGCAGTGCATCTGATCGCTAAAAAAAAAAAAAAAGTATCCGAGGATTTTCTGCTGAAAATTTTTAATTGATCATAGCTTTGGGATTTTATCAATTTGAACTTCTAAAAAGAAGAAGCAGAGAGAGTGCTTTGATATTCATCCTTATTCCACCAAGAAAGAAAAAGCCATCTCTCATCAATTTTAAGCATGTTTAATGAGCTGTAAGAAATAAAAAATAAAAAAAAGCAGCATGCTTTTTGTCTTGTTGCTCCTCTCTTATAGAAGTGCAATGTCGATCTTATCCGTCTTGTAATCATGACAGCACAGCCAATCTCACACAAAATATGACATCTTTCTTTGACAATTATAATGTGAGCTTGGTGAGTGTTTAATCGCGGTTGTGATAATTATAACGAGTTCCTGTTCATCTCCCTGGGTGTCTCATTTTCTTCATCTGCTCTCTAACTCACAGTCTTGGTCATGAACTAATGCAGCAAGCTCGCCACACAGAATTCATTCAGTTTTTTTTTTCATTCAGGCTATTGTGAAAAATGCCTTCAGATACTCTTGGCAGTGCTTGAGTTGCGTCTCTATAATTGTCTCTTTCCCAACTGGCTCTCACTGTTCAACACAAGATTAGAAGAGTTTAATCGCACTCTATTTTATCTCTAACCGGAGGCAAGTTATCGCGCTGTACAATCAGGGGCAGAACAATAGTCCTTTGGTGAGTTCTGTTTCCGAACATGAAGAGGGTTCTGATTTTGAGGGTTTGAGAGTTCTCTCAGGATACTCGAGGGATTCTTACTGCAGTCCCAAACCAGGATGCAAATTTGCGATGCAATGCAAGGCAAAATTTCAGTATGAATATGAAAAATAGATATATAGTATCAATACCTTTAGCAGGGCAACCCAAACATAACCTCTCTCCAGCCACTTCATCCAGCTCTTCCAGGGGAAACCCAAAGCATTCCCAGGCCAGCCTGGAGGAGATACATAGTCTCTCCAGCAGGTACTTTGGTCATCCTTGGGGTCTTTTCCCGGTGGGGCGTCCCGGAACACCTCACTGCGGAGGCATCCAGAAGATATTCTGATCAGACACCCGAGCCACGTCATCTGGCTCCTCTCAACGTGGAGGAGCAGAGGGTCTAGAGTTTCATTCTTCTGATGACTGGGTTATTGCTTCATATGACAATCGTCTGATTGGTCAGTGACCTGCCAGATATCTACCCTCCCTCGCACCCTCAGTGAGCTGGGACAGACTCCGGCCCCTGTGGAGAGTAGCCTGTAGATTAGAACATGAATGAAGGGATGGGATTAGTGTACGTCATCAATCCACTTTAGAGGAAATCCCTGGTAAGACGAAGAGAAAATGGGGACTCCGGCTTGTAGGCGTTCTAACAAACCGTTTATAGTGTATCCGTTCAAACTGGATGAGGTTCTTATCGTGTAGCTTGTCGCGAGCGTGTGAGTAATTCCCATTTTTTGCCAACAATGAGAGGGATGTAAATTGTTGCCGAGTGTGTCGGAGGCAACAAGCTCATTCAGAACTAAGAACTCCACAATTTGTTTTTTCACAGACATTAGTGCTCTTTTATCTTGTGAAATTGCCGTGTAACTACGTAGTTTGGATTTCCACACAAGAAGAAAAATGCACAGACACATGCTTGGGTAAAGTCATGGGATGAAATTTGTCTTTATTCCAGTTGCCTTTTATAATGGTTTCTGGTATTCAATATTTTCAGTCGTTCCACTTTACTTTCGTCACAGAAATCACCACTGCAATGTTTCTGATCTTGCAGTGGGCCCAGAATGGAGACACGTTAACTCATCTGTTTCTGGAGCTGATTGGCCAGACAAAATCGACCAATTTTCTCTGCCATTTGTCCCTTCAAGCTTTTTTCATTTTCTATTCTGTGGAGGCTTTTTCCTCAATATACAGTATTTGCTGCATTTCTTATCTTGTGCTGGCTTGCTCGCTCATTTAGGATAAGAAGCAAACCACATCCTTGACTGTTTGCCAATTAGCTGCAGATCTAATCATTGATTGCGAATCGAGCCCATCTTCTTCAACATCCGCTATGTGAACCATTACAGTATGAGCTATTATTTTCAGCGAAACCTAGCTGTCAACCTCATTCACTACATGAATAAAAGGTATACACTACGTTAATGAATGAATACTTATCTTGGTGTGTTTCACTGCCATTTTTCCATTTCAGAAGCAAAAAGTAAAATTCCCTTGGGATCGATGGGCGACTTATTTGCCCACCTATCATCTCCGCCTGTATGATTGGCACTCGGGAATGAGATGTGTTGCTCTGCGAGGCACTATTGTGCCTCATGCAGGAGCATTCCAGAAAAAAGGTTAACACCTGCCAAACCTGTTGGAGCCCCAAGGGAAGATGCTTTTAAAGAGGATTTAGGCAGGGGCTAAGAAAGATAAACAGGACAGAAGGATATTCACAGACATATTCAGGGTGGCTTTATTATTTATTTGTACCAAGCCTCACTGCAAAACAGCCAAACAAACACGAGTATCTATTTCATGACCTCCATCGTGCACAGAAGCTTACGTGGACACTCGCATTTTGCTGTCTCGTTTGCTCATTTCTCCATCATTTTCAAAGCCTTGTCGTGATTATCTTAAATGTGCAGCCGACAAGGATGATAATTTTTATATTACATCTTGTATCTGGTTGTGGTTATGACCTTGATTGATTGATTGATGACCTTGGGTTCTAATTTTAATTCATTCCATGACCACGCACAACACAAAACGTTCGAATATCAAATCAACTTTTCCTGTTGAAATGAATGGAAAAATATTTAATCCATTCCAGCCACACAGAAACAACACTTTTTGTAAGGTGTTTTGATGAGGAAAATAGCACGCTTTAGTTTTGTACAACACATAAACAAATAATACACTTTATGTAAACAAAATAATAATAATTAGACAGTTTGTGAATCCTTAATAATTTGTTGTGACTGCATGGTAGATTGATTGAACACTAAATTGTCCATAGGCGTGAGTATGAATGGTTGTTTGTCGATTTGTGCCTTGCGGTTAACTGGCAACCAGTTCAGGGTGTCCCCTGCCGAACGCTCGAAGAAAGCTAAGATAGGATCCAGTATTCCCGCGCCCCTTGTGAGGATAAGCGGTTTGAAAAATGGATGGATGGATGGATGGATGTTTGACTCCCTCTGGTGTACAAGTCTTGGCCTTAAGAGGGCAGTACCATACAGATTTGTACATGTACATGGAGGAGATGGTCACACCTCCTCAATATGCTGCAATGATACCAGTTGTTCTTCGCAGGGGACAAATAATATAGGTCTGTGAATATTGTCTGTCTACATGTGTTTCTCCAATGTTTGCTTTCAAATATCTGTTGCTCAAAGGGTTATAACACGATGACACCGATGCTATTTGTTAGCATGTCTATGGCCATATGGACTGTTTGTTAGCATTAACCTAAGTGCACTTCCCTAAGGCAAAGCTATGTGGTTGGTTTCAATACTCAACGTGTAATTCTTGTTGTTCTTCCACTGATGGTGGCAATAAACAGTTTGAAGCCTCTTTTCTTGACGAACTGTTTACTATCTATCAAATGGAATGAAAAAAAAACGCTGAGTCAGGTCACTCATATCTCTGAGCACCAGTGTCAACAGAAGGAAAGTATTCATGTAAAAAGTCAATTTCTGCTTGAAACCAGCTTTTTTGCTGTCTTTCATAGAGCCGCAGTTGAGAAGTTTGTCAAGTCACCCATCATCATTTAAACCATTTAAACCTGAGCATAATCCAAAACACGTCATTGGTAATGCATGCTCCTTTAGCTTACTACAGCTCATAGCATTAACTCATTGAAAAGGAATTATGCAAATGCGATATTTATTGATCCACGTCAAACAAAGTGAAGGTGTTTTCCTTTTATAAGACCTCTATTGATTGAGTAATGAGCAATAACCCAAATGAGGCTTGTTGTGGTCCAGTGTGTGTACTGCATTGCATTTTCCATCTTCTCTTTGCAGAGCCTCAGCTGGCTTGCTGCATATCACAAAGAGAGGACTCAGAAAGTAGACTCTGGGGAATTCAGGGTTTATCTGTGCTTCTCTCAGTGATGTTTATACGCATGTATCCACGCAAATGCAAAAAGTCATGTTTGCATCTTAGTGTGTACTGTCTAGTTTAAAAATACTTTGAACATATTGAAAGTACCAAGGGACGGGAAACAACACCATCTTATGTTTGAAACTTTGCTCCTATGTTCACAGTATTTCAATGAATGTATCGGTCTGTCGTGGTAAAGAAGGAGCTGAGCCAAAGGGTGAAGCTCTCAATTTACCGTTCGATCTACGTCCCAACCCTCATCTATGGTCACGAGCCATGGGTCGTGACCGAAAGAACGAGATCCCGGATACAAGCGACCGAAATGAGTTTTCTCCGCAGGGTGTCCGGGCTCTCCCTTAGAGATAAGGTGAGAAGCTCAGTCATCCGGGAGGGGCTCAGAGTAGAGCCGCTTCTCCTCCACATCGAGAGGAGCCAGATGAGGTGGCTCGGGCATCTAATTAGGATGCCTCCTGGACGCCTCCCTGGTGAGGTGTACCGGGCATGTCCCACTGGTAGGAGACCCCGGGGACGACCCAGGACACGCTGGAGGGACTATGTTACCCAGCTGGCCTGGGAATGCCTCGGGATCCTCCAGGAAGAGCTCGAAGAAGTGGCTGGGGAGAGGGAAGTCTGGGCTTCCCTCCTAAAGCTGCTGCCCCCGCGACCCGACCCCGGATAAGCGGTAGAAAATGGATGGATGGATGGATGGATTCTGTCCTGGTGTAGTCATTGCATGTGTGTCCTTCAAGTTTGGAATGGTTTTCAGGATCGGCAACGGTGCTGGCTTTGTCACGTTCCCTGAAGACCGTGGTGCAATAGGGGAGCACGCCACTATAGCCCAAAGTAATGGATTTATGAATATTTTAGTTGTGCGTCATCAAGTTGACGTCATAGCACAATTATGTGCTTAATTTGATATACATTTTTTATTATATTTGTAATGAACCAGCTTACCTGGGATGTTTCACTCCATGTGTAATATGTTATCTAACCATACGTGTTCCTTCTCAATCTCCAGTGGCTCGGTGTGACTAATCACCCCACCTCCCTGCCTTTTAGGTGTCTGGTCTTTCCTAACGCCATTGCAACATTGCATCTCACAGTCGAAAATAACACACGCACACACACGCACACACACATCCCTGCATGGTTGGTTGCCACGGTAACAATGCAGCGAGTACCTCTTGTCTGGTTATGGCTGTCCAGATCCCTTCTTAGGTGCAAAGATTGATGACTCTTCTGCTCACCAAATGTCTAATCTGGGTTGGCACTGATGCAGAACACCTGGAAATGGCTGGCACTTTTATAAGATGATCAAACCTATTTCTCATTGCATTCTGCTCTTAACATGCTAAAATAGGATTCTTGAAGAAGAACATTTTTTTGTCACACTGCAAAGGCAAGAATGTGTCTTATGTTCTCAGCTTGTCTGGGGCAATTACGTACACAAGCTCAAAAGCCAGAGCGCTTCAGTTGATGGAACAGGAAGTGTGCATTTCTGAGGTGGAATTCCTGGTCACTTTATCTGCTGCAACGGTTAAGGCGACTTACTGCAAGCAACACAGAAGCTAATTAAGGAGCTGTGGATTTGCACAATTGTACAGGAACGATAACAGTGTTTTGTCGCAGGGGTGGAGCAAATAATCACGCTGTTGTGATCATTCTGACACTTGTTTATGTGTGCAGTATGACGTCAGCCACCATAGCCCTCAAGTTATATACACTGTTAAATACAATTATTGCAAACAAAGCAATGTATCTGAGTGCTTACAAGGCTCTTAGACAGGCCTCCAGACTACCTCTAAATGGTCGCATTTTGCCCTGAAAATATGACACAGTGGAAGTCAATGTTTCATCCACCCTCGCAAGTGCGACCGGTAAATCTATTGATTTTTTGCTGAAATGTTTCTGCTCCACACTTCGGTCCAAAGACTTTTATCACTGAAACAACACCAGCAGAAAGGGGATGTTGTGATGACACAAGAAAAAAAAAATTGCAAACGGCACACGCTAGGGGGGCAAAAACCCCTGATTTCAGAGGGGCATGCGTCGGGCTTCAATAGAAAATGGGCTTTCAATCATTTTTTTTTCTACCTTCAAGGCACTTAAAGTGCTCCTCATTCACAGATTGATGATGCAGCATCAGGCGCAACTGGGGGGTTTAGTGATTATTTTTTCGACGTGGTCGCAATGGCAAGGGATCGAATCGAAAACCTTCGGGTTGGTAGAGCAACGCCCTACCACATGAGGCTTGCCTTTGCCTCATGTCGCTAGCTTCGGCTGGCCCGAGCACGGAATGGAACCACAAGGGCAGCAAGGCAAAGTGACGCTTCGTCCTAAGATTATTATTTCCAATAATACATGCACAACAACTACATGCTAAGATGAGTTTATTCATCTTAGAAGTTTCAGGACAATGCACACTAACACTTTATGGTACTATGTTGTTCCCTTCATAAACACGTCATTCAGCATACGACATATCCTGCAAACTTTGCCATCACACAGTCAATGGCACAATTTCAGGAACGTTGCTCAACTGGATAATTTCTACTTACTTGGAGGCAAAATGTTCTTCCAGTGCTCCTAAAATTTTAAGTTAGAGGCTACTGTGCTCATATGTTAGTTTATTTACTCAATTGTTTAATTTAGTTTAGTCAATTAATCCATGTCTAAATATTTCATCCTCACGCATCAAATGAAACATTTGTGCTCCATAGCCATCTTCTGTGACTACATTCATACTCTGCTCATGATTCCTTCATCCTCAGTGCTGTGATAACACCGAACCCGTGAGGCTAAAGTCATCTCAGATACCACCTCTTTCGGAAAGCGATTCAGTTTATGAATTATGGAAACATTCCATCGTTCAATATTTTGTGTGCACAATCTAGTTTAGTTCTAGGCATCGACATGAAAAATGAAGCACTGTGTGTGTTCGGTGAATCAGAGTTTGTATTCTTGGGGCAGCTGCTTTTTAAAAATGTTTCCTATTCGGCATATGACATAAACATACAGTACGTGCAGTTGGCCCATCTCATAAGCTTATCCACCACTATCAGTTTAGATGGTTAAAATAGCTCAGAGCCATGCCGCTAAATAGGATACCACTATAGTCAGTTCAGTAGAAATGAACAGGCTTTGAGGAAGTGGGAGTAATAAAGCCTGATATAACGAATACCCCAAGGATTAAAATGGGAATGCAAGGTTGGGGTTGTGGGGGTTGGTGGTAGACAATGTTGGAGAGCACTAGTAGGAGCCATCACATGGTCGTGTGGGGGAGCCATTAGCTTGCAGAAACAGGTCTTTCCACCACTGAGCTCCATTGATTTACTGATCATCTGTCTTTGCTCTTTGGGCTAACATTACGATGAGCAAGGGGCGGTCACACTTTTGTTACACACCCTGCAAAAATTGATTTGAACACTGTAAGTCAGTACCAGTTTTTGCAAGGGCAAAAGGAAACACACATCTTGTATGTGATCTGATGTTATTGATTTTGTTTCAGTCAATGTTATAGTGTCCATCCATCCATTTTTTTTTATAGTGCTTGTCCGCGGATGAGCCGGAGCCTATCCCAGCTGGCGAGGTGCACCCCAGGCTGGTCCCCAGCCAATATCAGCACTATAATCGTGCAGTGATCTAAAAACCTGCTGTTCCACTCTATTGAAAAAAATTGCTCGTAAAGCATTGATGTCATCAAACAAATTGACCGTACACACTAATAAAACCCACTGCTATGCAGTAGTTGTGGTTACCTATAGTAACAAACGTACTGAGACAGAAATTAAAATCGGGAATATCTTAAGGGAATGTTCCTACAAACTGCAGTTTCCGTCTCTGCAGTGTTCAGTGAGGCGCGATATCACCATCATCATTAATTTCACAGGAAATATCACAGGGACCTTTGGTGCAGGCGCAACAGATGGACGTGTGATTTTCTGCTTTTTGCTACATCTTTCTCTGATTCATCGGGGTCCAAACCAATCTGGATGCAGAAGAGTGGACTGGACAAACCGAGAGAGAGTAAATCAGTGTTCCAAATACAGCAACAATTAAAAAAAAAACGAAAAAACAAAACAAATATGCTTTAGGTGCATCTTTCTACAATGTATTCTCTTGCATTTGATTTCACAGTACGGTGTCAGAACTGATATTCCTGATAATTTGGTCACCTTAACCCTGGAGAACTCAAGAACCCTTTTTTTCTTTGGAAAATGATGAATTGTACATTAAATGACTGCTATATGTTCACTGAACACCAAAATGTACGTTTTTTTTCAAATATTTAATCTTTTAATCCTATTTTAGAAATTTGACCCTTTGGGATTTAAGGGTAGCATTTGAGTAGCAGAATTTATAGGAGCCAAATTAGACCCTGTGGCTTCTCCAGGGTTTAATCCTGATATGAAATATTAATATCGTTTAATCTCTGATTCATATATACATCAATTTATTTTCTACCATTTGACTCTGAAATTAAATCAGCACATGTAGGCAATAACTAATGCTGCATTTGAGACTGCTGGGAATTAGGAGAAAAAAACCAAAACAAAAAACAAAACCTGACACTCAGAAGGCCACAGTGTTCCAGTCGAACGTAAATGACAATTATGGCTGATTGCAGCTGCAAGCACGTATTTGCTTTGTGAGTGAAAAGACAATATGATTCATAACAAACTCAGTTTTTGTTCTTTGCATAATAAGTGACATTTGTGATGTTTTCATTTCCAAGTCAAAGCAAGTTTGAAACTCAGGCCATTGGTCGTCACGCTCTAGAGATGTGTGGAAAAGAGTCAGCCACCACATTGATTTTCATTTTGAGATTTATTAGTTTATGAAATCCAATATTTCCACTGCTTCTCTGGCCATGGCGAGGAAGTGCTCTCAAAGCCGAAAGCAGTGCGCTATTATACAATCCAGTTTTATTTCTCCTTGTTTTCAGTGTTTACAGTACTTGCCATCATAACAGCTTCAAGCCTTTCATTGCCTGATGATCAGAGAAAGAAGAAAATGTGGGCAGTAGGTAGTCATAAAAATGCATTTATGCATTTTTACCAAAATAAAAGGCCGCGATAATTAAAGCCTCTTTCTCATGTTCAGTAGGGGATAATGGAAAAACATTTTCTCCAAGATCAACCATTTTCAAAATTTGAAGTGTTACATTCATGCCGAGATTGGTTTACGCAGTTAATCACAGTTGTACCATCAATCCACAGTTACTATTTTTATTAGCACAAGCTGTCATGTGGTTTCATTAGATTCATTGTGTGCTTTGCAGAGTCAGAAGTTGATATTGGTGGTGTGCGATTGATGAGCGGAGGAACGTCTTCATCAGCTTCATATTTGCAGGAAACTGAAACAGGGAGCGTAACTGAAATGTGGAGATTAATCCAGGGATTTGGATACAGTATAGCTAAATAATAATCATATCTACCGTAAATTCCGGACTATAAGCCGCTACTTTTTTCCCAAACTTTCAACCTTGCGGCTTATACAGTGATGCGGCCAATTTGTGTAATTTTTCTAACGGCCGCCAGGGGGCGCTCGAGTAGAAAAGGTAAGATTAAGACCGGTGGAATACAGACACTCCCCGAGTTACGAACATCCGAGTTATGAACAAACGGTACATACGAACATTTTCACGGGTCTGTCGAAAAAAAAAAAAAAGTTAGATTTTGTATTGCGCGCCTTTTTCCGAGTGCCGAACGGGCGGAGGAGGACGGCGGAGGCGACGTCGAAGGCGGCGGGAGAGGCGTGGGGCGGGCGTGTGACGGTGGAACGGGCGGGGGGCGTCCGGCGCGCCGGTCGACGACCGTCGTCTACTCTCCCCGCTGAAGCCGCTGCTAGTTTACCGGCAGCTAACCTCGAGCCCTGAAGAACGTGACGAAAAGCTCTCTCCCCGTTATATGGATGTCAATATAAGCCTTAAACATACATTCCAGACAAAATAGAGCACTGAAGCAACTTACGAACGAATTCACCTTATGAACAATCGTCCGGAACGTAACTCGTTCGTAACCTGGGGAGCGTCTGTATATGCATCGAGGAAGACTGCAACTTCTTGTCTTGTGCATCAATTAAATTAGCGTGAACATACCCTCATCATGGAAAATGCAAAAAGAAAGGCATATGACGCAGCTTTCAAACTAAAAGCAATCGAGCTGTCCGATAAAGAAGGAAACGGAGCTGCTGCACGTAAATTCGGCATAAACGACGGCTCACCGTGATTTTTACAAGTACCGGTATGTTCTTTTACCAGACCTGTTATACTGTGTTGCTATTCTGTTGCTAGCGTGTTGTTACCATGTTGCTACCGTTTTACTGCCGCGTCACAGGCACCGTTTGGGAAGAAAGTCATATTATTATTATTGTTAAGTTATATTATTAAAACTTTGAAAACTCTCTCTGTGTAACGTCTTTCTTTGTAAATACGTTTACATGTTTTAATGTGGGCACATGCGGCTTATATATAGGTGCGGCTTGTGTATGTCCAAAATTTGTTTTCCTCTAAAAATGTAGTGGGTGCGGCTTATAATCAGGTGCGCTCTATAGTGCGGAAATTGCGGTATTCATCTTCAACACCACTCATCCTGAACAGTGTCGCGGGGGGTGCTTGAGCCCACCCTAGCTAACTTCTGGCGGAAATCGGACGACAGTCAGTATAATAATAACAAGAACACTCACGTGACTTGCGTGCAGGCAGCATGGGATCGGTTCCGACTCGGTGATGGTGTGGATGTGAGTGGTTGTTTGTCTCTTGTTTGTCTCTGCAACTGACTGCCGATCAAGTCTGGAAAACTGAAATGGTGAAAAACCGTTACGCATGTCTTGAACTATTTTCATAAAACGGCTAATGTTATGTATTTATTTTAAAAATCACTGTAGAAAAAAAAATCATGAAAGCAGTAAAACTTAACTTTGACAAGAAGTCAAGATGCAATTGTGATGCTGGAGTATGATCTCGATTCCTCTTAAGGCTGATAATTTTTGAATGCGTATTGCATAAAATTTACATAATCCTTCGATTTATAATTTTGTTGTCGGAGTCTTGTAATGCAATCATACTTAAGGCTAAAATTTTGTGTGGCTTTAGAGGCCCATTTCGCACAAACCAAATATTGGATGACTACTGAATTGTTTGAGCTCATGAGCAATTTAAGGTTCCACTGTAAACACGTCAAAAAGATGCAGTGGTAAAGCTTTATAATTGGTGTCGTTGCAGGGAGCTAATTATAATTGCATAGGGGCTTTGTGTATTTTTTGCATGAAGTCATCCTGGAGATGATTCTAGTTTGTGGAGCTGCAAGGGTTTAAGAGGAATTTCCAAGACACACACACACACACACACACACACACACACACACACGCATAGTCAGCAAATGTATTCTTTTTGTTTCCTGTCAGTAGATTTGCTTCAATTTCTCCAGCAGAGTGTGTTTTCGTAGCTCAATCACGGCTGTAATAATTCCCCCTCCATGTTTCCAAATCCTGTGGAGTGTGTTGGCTTCACATGTGTGGTGTTGTTGGCATGGAAACAGGTTCGGCATTGCGATGGATCGAATTTTTCACCCTCAGTTCCCAGTTACACGTTGAAGAATGCATGACACCCCCAAGCCACCCTCGGCCCCTCCCCAGTTATTACGCCATGAAGGGGCCTGAAAGGGGGTGGGGGAGTTGGTTTGGAAGTGGCGGCGTTGGTCTTCAGGGTTTCGGCGAGTGGAAGATGTGGAAGAAAGCCATTTTTAATAAGGTTCCTTATTTTGTCCCTCGTCATAGACACAAGAGGTTACGCAATTCACTTACATGTACACTATAGGAAACATTTGAATGTCAATTTTGTAATAACCTTCACAGTCGCTAACAATATCACCTATAGTCTCTAATGAGAATAGCCCAAAAGAAACACTCAATTACAAAAAAACAGCAATTACTAATTTGATTCCATTATCATCATCCAGCTACAGACAAATCGACTGTTAAAAGAATAAACTATATTTTACTGACATCTAGTGGTTAAATAAGGGAAACACACTCTTTGGCCCTCAAACGGCTCTTTAGCTTTTCTTTTAAATATTTATGACAAATTTAGCATACATTTTGATAAATGACTTGGTGAACTAAACATTGCACTCTACTGACTGCAAATAGCAACAATTATCAAGCAAATAAAGTGCTTTTTACTTATTTTATTGAACATTAAAAAGGCTCCAAACAATAAACAAGCAACAAAATTAAACTTCAACCAACAACAATCAAACATGCTGAATCATAACAAAAATAGTGAGTATTAACTGCAACAGCAGCAGTGAACAAAACTAACATAAGATCCCTTTTTGCCCTTTATCAGCATACACCTGACCATCTCAAACAATGTGCGCCAGTTCCTCTCTGCTGTCCCATTTTGATGTGGGGAGTAGGCGCTGATCTCTCATGTTTTATCATATTATCTCGAAGTAGAGATTGATACTCTTTTGAAACAAACTCTGTCCCATTATCCGATCTCATTCGCTTCACTTTACCATATGGTGCTGTGTCTGCCAAGAACTGCTTTGTAGCCTCGACTGCCATGTTTTTGTTCCTGAGAAAGTATACAAAAACAGCTCCAGAAAAAGTCATCAGTAAAAGTGATGGCATATTTGTACCCGTCGAATGACTCTGGGTCAATAGGCCCACCTAGATCTGTATGTACCAGCCCTAATGGCTCTTTAGCTCTCACATCACTTTTCCTGTTTCTATTCTGGGTGAATTTCCCTTGAATACAGGTTTCACACTGGTTAGGTCTAGTTTTGTTACTAATTTTCATACCTTCTACCACAGCTTCAAGCTTAGCAATATCACCATAGTTACAATGGCCCATTATCTCATGCCATGTTTTCATGTCTAAAGATGCATTGCAGGAGTCCTCACTGCATGCAGAATTTTCTGTGACAATGTCAAGATAGTACATTCGGTCCTTTACAATCATCTTGCATATTGTCCCATCTGAAAGAATCATTTTGTTGTCATTCTTCGCAAAGTTGAACTTCGCTCCTTTCGAAGTTGCTGCATCCACAGAAAGGATATTCTGCGGGTATTCTGGGATGAGAGAGCATTTGTGAGCTTGACACTCACTACTCGTCCACTGCTGTCGGCCAGCTTGATTTGCGCGTCCCCTTCTTCTCGACACTTCCGGTGATCCGTCTTCCATCAGCCAGCTGCATGATGTGATCTTTAGGCGGAAACTCTCATCAAATCGGATGAATGCGGTCTTGTCGGTGATTATGTGGGCAGAAGCACCGCTGTCCACGAGTAGTCCATATTGCTGCGCTCCCTTGGGTCGCCATTCACTCACCAGACAATAATGTTTCTTCTTCTTCCCTCGAAGATTTGGCTTGGTCTCTGCCACGGAAAACTTTTTCCGCTACTCCTGCTTTATTTTAACAAACATAAGCTACTTCTTGCTTTATTTTAAATTTGCAGTCAACAAAACTAAATACTTCAACTTGGAATACAGTACTTCAATTTGTCCAGTCTTTGAGAACACCCTCTCTGACGGGACTCTCCATTACTTTGATCAAGCGGGGGTAGACGGAAGCTCGGTATTTCCACCAGCTCAGTGGATCAGCTGCCCTTGAAATCTGTGGTTCTTCAAGATATGCCCTAATTTAGTGTTTTGTGTTTTTGCACGCTTGGCTAAAACTGTAAATTAGATTCAGATTGCTTGCCAAACGCCTTTGTGGTTTCCCGGACAGTAGGGGGCGATATGAAATAAAGACATCCAATTCACCAAGAAGAAGAATAAGTACAAGCACAAGAACGGTACCACATCCGGTTCAATGAGCAAGTTTTCCGCTGTCCACAAGCCCTGTTCTCAGTGAGTAATTTTAACATTTTAAACAGACTTCGCAGTTTATCTCTGAGTGTATAGATGTAGAAAATTGGGGAGAGTTGTTACGACATGTTGCTCCTTTAATTTTGTTGTTGTGACTCAACGTAAAAGACAACGTCAGAAAAGGGGGCAGTGAGCGAGCACGCCGCCGACAAGTAGACCTCAGCTGTCAATCAAAAAGCGAACAGCGTTTGACTTGAATACTATTCTGTATGTTTTACACACCAAAGCTGCTATCAGCAGTGGAAGTGGATGGCTTCACATCAGGGGCTGGGGCAGATTTGTTTCAAAACTATTCCCACAAATGCACCCGTGACTTTGTTCATTTGTTTTTCGAAAGGAGTTTGCTCATTGTACTTAAGGTGTGGGGAGAGAGCCGCGAGTGGATAGCTCAAACAGATGTATTGCGAGTGCGGGCACGTTTGGAAATGGACGGGTTGAAAGTAGTAAAAGTCTGCCACTTTACGAATAATGACTCAAATTAAAAGGAAAAAAGAAACAACTTTTTATGGACTACAGTGTGTGACTTTCCAAAATCCACTTTTGTTTTATTTTTCTGCTTGACCAGATTAGTCAGATTACTGGGCCAAAGGCGCAGCTGCCAGACTCGGAGGACATGCGGAAGGGACGCCAACCTGCATTTGTACACGCGTGAGCACTGGGCGGTGTGGTGTGCTTGAATAGCTGATGTCTGATGTCACGTTGCATCACAAGGTGGAGGTGAGTGCGCCCGCCTGTCTGTCTCTCACTCAACTTAAACTTCTGCTTCGTGTACTGCACAACAGTGTCAACTCCACATAGACAACCCGAGCATCATCAATCACTTCTGGAATATGTTTTGAACCCTTGAAGACCAAGTTAGTTTCAAAATGTGTCTATGTATGCATATATATACATATATATAAATACATATATATATATATACATATATATAAAATATTTAATCTAATTAAAAACTCAACTGTCATAATTAACTCAAATTAACTAAAAATTAATCATGATTACTCATGCATTTTTTATCATTTCTGAATTTCCTTTTATATTTTTTGTCCTATTTTCCCCCATTTTAATGCTCTCATCGACATGGGATCATGAATCAGTTTTCTATCTGCAAAATGCAAATATTTACTGAAATAATTTCGATTTTCAATTTTACATGAACATTTTTCACTTGGAGCAGTTATTCACACATCATCTCTCACACAATATTACTGTCCATCAACAACAGTGAAAAAAATATTTTGTCACACAACAGCTGCTTGAACAGCTCTTTTTATGGAATCAAAACAGCGCAATATAAAGTGCACATCTAAGGTAAACTAGTACTCAGCCTATAATTTTTCACGGCCCCCTGAATAGGGATTGTCGGTCAGCATGGAAGGATCTCTCGTTCTGTACTTTTTTGATCATTTATTGGAGCACTTTGCAGCAGAAGTAGTAGTAGTAGTAGTTGTAACAGAAGTATCAGAAGCAGGTAATAACCTAAACTACACATACATGCAGTAAAAAAATAATATATCTATCTTTCTGTATCACAATGTAAATATGTATATAATTGACATTAATTAATACCTTTATCTAACAAAACGTTTAATAAATAATTTAATCAACCCTGATTTCACTATGTATCATTATCGTCATCATTATTCATTGTTTTAAACGTAAGAAACCATACACCACAAACATAAAGTCGAATCGAACAAAAGAACTACAAGTCCCAATACTCAATCCCGGAAGTGGAGCGCTGGCATGAAACCCAAGCTGAAAGCGCAATTTACTTCGTTTAAGCGTCAGATTGCAGGCGGACAAACATGACAACTATGCAAAAATGAGGCTAAATAAAGACACCCCTGTTCTAGCAACATTTTAGCCCACGCTGTTTGCTTTGAAATGATCCATAGCTGTCGGTCTGAGGCGAGGGGCGGAGTTACGCGCGTCAGCTGTGTGCTTGGCCATTAAGTGGTATTCAGACTCGACGTGCTATGATGATAGCTCAGTTTACGACTGCAAAACATACAGGTAACTTTGGTCTTGTCATTGGAACAATCTGGCAACTTTTTAAAAGTAAACTTTCCATTCATAAACTATTTAAGTATCCGTTTGGTGTCTCGCGCTGCCGTGGCTGGCAAAACAAGCGTCGCGTGGACCTGTGCAGAGCGATTGATGTTTTGTTTCTGGTTTATTTATAGAGCAGCGTAACATCCGCTGTGACGTCTGCGGCGTTAATCTCATGAAAAATTTTCCGATAAAATTCATTTAAATTAATGCCAATAAAAGCAGCTAAACTGACAGCTCTAATATATATATATATATATATATATATATATATATATATATTAGAGCTGTCAGTTTAACGCGTTTATCAGCAGCGTTTATATATATATATTATATATATTATATAATATATATATATAAGGCTTTTAAACCCGAAAAAAACGACCATGTATAGGAAGGCGTTTTTAGTCGAAAAAATATGACCATGTATAGTAAGGCTTTTTAACTAAAAAAAAAACGACCACGTATAGAAAGTAGTTTTAACTCGAAAAAAATCGACCATGTATAGGAAGGCGTTTTTAGCCGAAAAAAACGACCATGAAACTCCTCTAGAACGAAACCTACATGGGTGAAAATACCCCCTTATGTGAAAAAATGTTCATGCATTAACACAATTCCCATTCTCCTGCACCCCATACGACGAAACCCCCTGTTGCGTTATACGAAATATGTTTCTCTGCTCCAGCCTCGCGAAGACATTCACTACAACGAAGTCTTATCCAACAGCGACCTCTACTGGTTCGTTCGGAAACGGCAATAGCAACCACCACACTGGTTTAACGCTAAATGGAACGCTAATTAGCGTAAGGTTTTTAGCCTTCAAGAGCTAACTGTAGCCATCGAGGACTACGAAGCGTCCCGTGGCTGTCTTAAAAGTTCATTGCATGACATCAGCTGAGCAACACTGTCTTGGGTTAGGATTAGGTAGAGACAGTGAGATGGTGGAAAGAAAAGCCACCGGGTCCAGAAGTATTTGTTATTGTTAGATTCAGACGAGCGTGGACGTTATAATGCTAAAATGGCTACAAAACGGACCTTTGGATGTCAAGCAGCTAAGACAAGAAGAGCTCTGATGCTGAAAGAGAGGGTAAAAGTGATCAAAATGAAAGACGGAGCAAGCAAAATAAAAGACATTATCCAAGAAATTGATGTAAGTGAAAGGGATCAAGCGGTTCGGAAGATGAAGGAATGAATGACTGAATGAATGAATGAATTAATGAATGAAAGTGAATGCTGATTGTAAATTTCGCAATTTCTTTCCCTTTTTTTCTTTCTACACTGACAATATGAAGTGTCAAATAAGTGTGTGCTCATACTTATGCACTATTGGAATAAAAATAGAGTACACGTACATTTGTGTGTGCGTGTACACATACGTTTGTGGGTGTGTGTGTGTGCTTACATCTGAGACCAAATTTGCTACAGTGAAAAACCCCCTGTTGTGAAAAATTTCTTGCCGCAAACACGATTTCGTTGGAGAGGAGTTACACTGTATAGATAGTAAGGCGTTTTTAGATGAAAAAATGCTCAAGACTCAAGTGGGACTTTGAAAAAGAGCTGCATTCCTAGCCCCAAACCATACCCGATTTGACATCCACCAATCGCTATGAGGCGCCTAACTCTAAGTTTAGAAAAAAAACAGAAAATAAGTTTGTTTAATTTTTGTTTTTAAGTTAGATTGTGGTGATACATCAAAAATGAATTTAAGTTGAAGTGTTCTTTCTAATCAAGCTTTATTTCTTTTGCAGAGTAGACAATCACAAAAGCAGAGGAAAAAGTTGCAAGTTGGATGGCAGTCTGCTTGTTGCTGGGCGGCGAAGTGGCCGATCATGTTTACTGCTGCCTGGGGGAGAAAAAAAAAGTCAAAAAAGTAGTCATGATGGTGCATTGAACGAGTGTAAATGTCTACTACTTTTCAGGCTGGCCCAAGGTTTGACTTCAGCACCTTGCCAATAACAGGAAGAAGAGCAAAAAGTGTGGTCTGTGCTCGTAGGTGGACTCTGGCGGTGAGCAGGTGACTCCCTCTTGTGGCACGCAGGACCCAAGAACAATCTTCCTTCAACTCTGAAAAATTAAATGAAGCTTGTTTGTTGGGTCTGTCTCAGTGGCAGACTGAGGCTGCTGTTGTCTTCTTCTCTGATCAAAACAATGTTGTCTTTTACTCTGATCAAAACGTTGTCTCCCCTAGCGGATATTCCATGAATTTCACCCTATTAAAAATACTCATTCCGTGTCTTTTGTGCATTTTTTCACTTTTAAATTATCCTGTGGGCCTGATCAAACCTCCTTGCGGGCCGGTTCCGACCGTATATTATACACCCCTGATGAATAGTAAGGCGTTTTTAGCCGAAAAAAACGACCATGTATAGTAAGGCATTTTTAGGCGAAAAAACGACCATGTATAGCAAGGCGTTTTAGCGAAAAAACGACCATGTATAGTAAGGCGTTTTTAGGCGAAAAAACAACCATGTATAGTGAGGCGTTTTTAGGCGAAAAAAGCGACCATGTATAGTAAGGCGTTTTTAGGCGAGCGAAGCGACCATGTATAGTAAGGCGTTTTAGTTGAAAAAACGACCATGTATAGTAAGGCGTTTTAGCGAAAAAGCGACCATGTATAGTAAGGCGTTTTAACCCAAAAAACGACCATGTATAGTAAGGCGTTTTAACGAAAAAAGCGACCATGTATAATAAGGCGTTTTAGCTGAAAAAAAAGCGACCATGTATAGTAAGGCGTTTTTGTCGAAAAAAGCGACCATGTAAAATAAGGCATTTTAGATGAAAAAAGCGACCATGTATAGTAAGGCGTTTTGGCGAAAAAAGCGACCATGTATTCGGCGTTTTGAAGAAAAAGCGACCATGTATAGTAAGGCGTTTTAACCCGAAAAAAGCGACCATGTATAATAAGGCGTTTTTAGCTGAAAAAAGCGACCATGTATAGTAAGGCGTTTTGTGAAAAAAGCGACCATGTAAAGTAAGGCGTTTTAGGCGAAAAAAGCGACCATGTATAGCAAGCGTTTTAGCGAAAAAAAAAACATGTATAGTAAAGCGTTTTTGGCGAAAAAAGCGACCATGTATAATAAGCGTTTTAACCTGAAAAAAGCGACCATGTATAGTAAGCGTTTTAGCGAAAAAACGTCCATGTATAGTAAAGCGTTTTAGATGAAAAAAATAACCATGAATAGTAAGGCGTTTTGGCCCAAAAAAGCGACCATATATAATAAGGTGTTTTGAAGGAAAAAACGACCATGTATAGTAAGAGCGTTTTAGCGAAAAAACAACCATGTATAATAAGGCGTTGTAATATGAAAAAACCGACCATGAATAGTAAGGCGTTTTGGCCCAAAAAAGCGACCATGTATAGTAAGCGTTTTCAAAGGAAAAACGACCATGTATAGTAAGGCGTTTTAGCGAAAAAACAACCATGTATAGTAAGGCGTTTTAACCCAAAAAAGCGACCATGTATAGTAAGCGTTTTAACCCGAAAAAGCGACCATGTATAATAAAGCGTTTTTGTGAAAAGCGACCATGTAAAATAAGGCATTTTTAGATGAAAAAACGACCATGAATAGTAAAGCGTTTTGGCGAAAAAACGACCATGTATTCGGCGTTTTGAAGAAAACGACCATGTATAGTAAGGCGTTTTTAGCTGAAAAAAAACGACCATGTATAGTAAGGCGTTTTTTGTCGAAAAAACGACCATGTAAAATAAGGCATTTTTAGATGAAAAAAACGACCATGTATAGCAAGGCGTTTTTAGCGAAAAAAACGACCATGTTCGTAAGGCGTTTTTGTTGAAAAAGCGACCATGTAAAATAAGGCATTTTAGATGAAAAAACGACCATGAATAGTAAAGCGTTTTTGGCGAAAAAGCGACCATGTATTCGGCGTTTTGAAGAAAAACGACCATGTATAGTAAGGCGTTTTAGCTGAAAAAAAACGACCATGTATAGTAAGCGTTTTGTCGAAAAAGCGACCATGTAAAGTAAGGCGTTTTAGGCGAAAAAACGACCATGTATAGCAAGGCGTTTTTAGCCGAAAAAAAACAACCATGTATAGTAGACGTTTTAGCCGAAAAAAAACGACCATGTATAGTAAGGCGTTTTTAGATGAAAAAAATAACCATGAATAGTAAGGCGTTTTGGCCCAAAAACGACCATATATAATAAGGTGTTTTGAAGGAAAACGACCATGAATAGTAAGGCGTTTTAGCCAAAAAACAACCATGTATAATAAGGCGTTTTAGCTGAAAAAACGACCATGAATAGTAAGGCGTTTTGGCCCCAAAAGCGACCATGTATAGTAAGGCGTTTTCAAAGGAAAAACGACCATGTATAATAAGGCGTTTTAGCGAAAAAACAACCATGTATAGTAAGGCGTTTTTTGTCGAAAAAAACGACCATGTAAAATAAGGCATTTTTAGATGAAAAAAACGACCATGAATAGTAAGGCGTTTTTAGCCGAAAAAACAACCATGTATAATAAGGCGTTGTAAGATGAAAAAAACGACCATGAATAGTAAGGCGTTTTTGGCCCAAAAAAACGACCATGTATAGTAAGGCGTTTTTCAAAGGAAAAAACGACCATGTATAGTAAGGCGTTTTTAGCCGAAAAAAACAACCATGTATAGTAAGGCGTTTTTAGCCGAAAAAAAACAACCATGTATAGTAAGGCGTTTTTTGGCGAAAAAAACGACCATGTATAGTAAGGCGTTTTAACCTGAAAAAAACGACCATGTATAGTAGACGTTTTAGCCGAAAAAAAACGACCATGTATAGTAAGGCGTTTTTAGATGAAAAAAATAACCATGAATAATAAGGCGTTTTTGGCCCAAAAAAACGACCATGTATAGTAAGTCGTTTTTTGTCGAAAAAAACGACCATGTAAAATAAGGCATTTTTAGATGAAAAAAACGACCATGAATAGTAAGGCGTTTTTGGCCAAAAAAAACGACCATGTATTCGAGGCGTTTTTCGAAGAAAAAACGACCATGAATAGTAAGGCGTTTTTAGCCGAAAAAACAACCATGTATAGTAAGGCAGTTTAACCCGAAAAAAACGACCATGTATAGTAAGGCGTTTTAACCCGAAAAAAACGACCATGTATAGTAAGGCGTTTTTAGCTGAAAAAACCGACCATGTATTGTAAGGCGTTTTTTGCCGAAAAAACGACCATGTAAAGTAAGGCGTTTTTAGACGAAAAAAACGACCATGTATAGCAAGGCGTTTTTAGCCAAAAAAACAACCATGTATAGTAAGGCGTTTTTTGGCGAAAAAACGACCATGTATAGTAAGGCGTTTTAACCTGAAAAAAACGACCATGTATAGTAAACGTTTTAGCCGAAAAAAAACGTCCATGTATAGTAAGGCGTTTTTAGATGAAAAAAATAACCATGAATAGTAAGGCGTTTTTGGCCCAAAAAAACGACCATATATAGTAAGGTGTTTTTCGAAGGAAAAAACGACCATGTATAGTAAGACGTTTTTAGCCGAAAAAACAACCATGTATAATAAGGCGTTGTAATATGAAAAAACCGACCATGAATAGTAAGGCGTTTTTGGCCCAAAAAAACGACCATGTATAGTAAGGCGTTTTTCAAAGGAAAAATCGACCATGTATAGTAAGGCGTTTTTAGCCGAAAAAAACAACCATGTATAGTAAGGCGTTTTAACCCAAAAAAAACGACCATGTATAGTAAGGCGTTTTAACCCGAAAAAAACGACCATGTATAATAAGGCGTTTTTTGTCGAAAAAAACGACCATGTAAAATAAGGCATTTTTAGATGAAAAAAACGACCATGAATAGTAAGGCGTTTTTAGCTGAAAAAAAACGACCATGTTCGTAAGGCGTTTTTTGTTGAAAAAAACGACCATGTAAAATAAGGCATTTTTAGATGAAAAAAACGACCATGAATAGTAAGGCGTTTTTGGCCGAAAAAAACGACCATGTATTCGAGGCGTTTTTCGAAGAAAAAAACGACCATGTATAGTAAGGCGTTTTTAGCTGAAAAAAAACGACCATGTATAGTAAGGCGTTTTTTGTCGAAAAAACGACCATGTAAAATAAGGCATTTTTAGATGAAAAAACGACCATGTATAGCAAGGCGTTTTAGCCGAAAAAACGACCATGTTAAGTAAGGCGTTTTTGTTGAAAAAACGACCATGTAAAATAAGGCATTTTAGATGAAAAAGCGACCATGAATAGTAAGGCGTTTTGGCGAAAAAGCGACCATGTATTCGGCGTTTTGAAGAAAAAACGACCATGTATAGTAAGGCGTTTTTAGCTGAAAAAACGACCATGTATAGTAAGGCGTTTTTGTGAAAAAGCGACCATGTAAAGTAAGGCGTTTTAGGCGAAAAAGCGACCATGTATAGTAAGGCGTTTTTAGCGAAAAAACAACCATGTATAGTAGGCGTTTTGCGAAAAAAACGACCATGTATAGTAAGGCGTTTTTAGATGAAAAAAATAACCATGAATAGTAAGGCGTTTTTGGCCCAAAAAAACGACCATATATAGTAAGGTGTTTTTCGAAGGAAAAAACGACCATGAATAGTAAGGCGTTTTTAGCCAAAAAAACAACCATGTATAATAAGGCGTTTTTAGCTGAAAAAAAACGACCATGAATAGTAAGGCGTTTTTGGCCCCAAAAAACGACCATGTATAGTAAGGCGTTTTTCAAAAAAAACGACCATGTATAGTAAGGCGTTTTTAGCCGAAAAAAACAACCATGTATAGTAAGGCGTTTTTTGTCGAAAAAAACGACCATGTAAAATAAGGCATTTTTAGATGAAAAAAACGACCATGAATAGTAAGGCGTTTTTAGCGAAAAAACAACCATGTATAATAAGGCGTTGTAAGATGAAAAAACGACCATGAATAGTAAGGCGTTTTTGGCCCAAAAAAACGACCATGTATAGTAAGGCGTTTTCAAAAAAACGACCATGTATAGTAAGGCGTTTTAGCGAAAAAACAACCATGTATAGTAAGGCGTTTTTAGCGAAAAAACAACCATGTATAGTAAGGCGTTTTTGGCGAAAAAAGCGACCATGTATAGTAAGGCGTTTTAACCTGAAAAAAGCGACCATGTATAGTAGGCGTTTTAGCGAAAAAAGCGACCATGTATAGTAAGGCGTTTTAGATGAAAAAAATAACCATGAATAATAAGGCGTTTTGGCCCAAAAAACGACCATGTATAATAAGTCGTTTTTGTGAAAAACGACCATGTAAATAAGGCATTTTAGATGAAAAAACGACCATGAATAGTAAGGCGTTTTGGCCAAAAGCGACCATGTATTCGGCGTTTTGAAAAGCGACCATGAATAGTAAGGCGTTTTAGCCGAAAAAACAACCATGTATAGTAAGGCAGTTTAACCCGAAAAAAACGACCATGTATAGTAAGGCGTTTTAACCCGAAAAAAACGACCATGTATAGTAAGGCGTTTTTAGCTGAAAAAAAACGACCATGTATTGTAAGGCGTTTTTGGCCGAAAAAACGACCATGTAAAGTAAGGCGTTTTAGGCGAAAAAACGACCATGTATAGCAAGGCGTTTTTAGCCAAAAAAAAACAACCATGTATAGTAAGGCGTTTTTTGGCGAAAAAACGACCATGTATAGAAGGCGTTTTAACCTGAAAATAACGACCATGTATAGTCGACGTTTTAGCCGAAAAAAACCGACCATGTATAGTAAGGTGTTTTAGATGAAAAAATAACCATGAATAGTAAGGCGTTTTGGCCCAAAAAGCGACCATGTATAATAAGCGTTTTGAAGGAAAAACGACCATGTATAGTAAGAGCGTTTTAGCGAAAAACAACCATGTATAAAGCGTTTTGAAGAAAAAAGCGACCATGTATAGTAAGGCGTTTTAGCGAAAAAACCAACCATGTATAGTAAAGCGTTTTTAGCGAAAAAAAGCGACCATGTATAGTAAGCGTTTTAACCTGAAAAAACGACCATGTATAGTAAGGCGTTTTTCGAAGAAAAAACGACCATGTATAGTAAGGCGTTTTTAGATGAAAAAAATAACCATGAATAGTAAGGCGTTTTTGGCCCAAAAAAACGACCATGTATAGTAAGGCGTTTTTCGAAGGAAAAAACGACCATGTATAGTAAGGCGTTTTTAGCCGAAAAAAACAACCATGTATAATAAGGCGTTGTAAGATGAAAAAAACGACCATGAATAGTAAGGCGTTTTTGGCCAAAAAAAACGACCATGTATAATAAGGCGTTTTTAGCCGAAAAAAACGACCATGTATAGTAAGGTGTTTTTTGTCGAAAAAAACGACCATGTATAGTGAAGCGTTTTAACCCGAAAAAAAACGACCATGTATAGTAAGACATTTTCAGTCGAAAAAAAGCGACCATGTACAGCAAGGCGTTTTTAGCCGAAAAAAACAACCATGTATAGTAAGGCGTTTTTAGATGAAAAAAACAACCCTTATAGTAAGCCATTTTTAGACGAAAAAAACAACCATGTAGGATAAGGCGTTTTTAGTGGAAAAAAACGACCTTGTATAGTAAGGCGTTTTTAGTCGAAAAAAACGACCATGTATCGCAAGGCGTTTTAACCTGAAAAAAACGACCATGTATAGTAGACGTTTTAGCTGAAAAAAACCGACCATGTATAGTAAGGCGTTTTTAGATGAAAAAAATAACCATGAATACCAAGGCGTTTTTGACCCAAAAAACGACCATGTATAGTAAAGCGTTTTTCGAAGGAAAAAACGACCATGTATAGTAAGACGTTTTTAGCTGAAAAAACAACCATGTATATATAATAAGGCGTTGTAAGATGAAAAAAACGACCATGTATAGTAAGGTGTTTTTTGTCGAAAAAAACAACCATGTATAGTAAGGCGTTTTAACCCGAAAAAAACGACCATGTATAGTAAGGCGTTTTAACCGAAAAAAACGACCATTTATAGTAAGGCGTTTTAACCCGAAAAAAACGACCATGTATAGTAAGGCGTTTTTAGCTGAAAAAAAAACGACCATGTATAGTAAGGCGTTTTTTGTCGAAAAAAACGACCATGTAAAGTAAAGCGTTTTTCGAAGAAAAAAACGACCATGTATAGTAAGGCGTTTTTAGCCAAAAAAAACAACCATGTATCGTAAGGCGTTTTTAGAAGAAAAAAACTACCATGAATAGTAAGGCGTTTTTGGCCGAAAAAAACGACCATGAATAGTAAGGAGTTTTTCGGCCGAAAAAAACGACAATGTATAGTAAGGCGTTTTTCGAAGAAAAAAACGACCATGTATAGTAAGGCGTTTTTAGCCGAAAAAAAACAACCATGTATAGTAAGGCGTTTTTTGGCGAAAAAAACGACCATGTATAGTAAGGCGTTTTAACCTGAAAAAAACGACCATGTATAGTAAGGCGTTTTAGCCGAAAAAAAACGACCATGTATAGTAAGGCGTTTTTAGATGAAAAAAATAACCATGAATAGTAAGGCGTTTTTGGCCCAAAAAAACGACCATGTATAGTAAGGCGTTTTTCGAAAAAACGACCATGTAAATATGGCGTTTTTAGATGAAAAAAACGACCATGAATAGTAAGGATGAATAGTAAGGCGTTTTAACCCGAAAAAAACGACCAAGTATAGTAAGGCGTTTTTAGATGAAAAAAACAACCATGTAGGGTCAGGCCTTTTTAGTTGAAAAAAACGACCATGTAAAGTAAGGCATTTTTAGACGAAAAAAACGACCATGTATAGTAAGGCGTTTTTAACCGAAAAGAACGACCATGTATAGTAAGGCGTTTTTATCCGAAAAAAAAATGACCATGTATAGGAAGGCGTTTTTAGCCAAAAAAACGACCATGTATAGTTAGGCGTTTTTAGTTGAAAAAAAACGACCATTTATAGTAAGACGTTTTTAGCCGAAAAAAACGACCATGTATAGGAAAGCGTTTTTAGCCAAAAAAAACGACCATGTATAGTTAGGCGTTTTTAGATGAAAAAAACGACCATGAATAGTAGGGCGTTTTTAGATGAAAAAAAATAACCCTGTATAGTAAGGCGTTTTTATCCGAAAGAAAATGATCATGTAGTCAGTCGTTTTTAGCCGAAGAAATCGACCATGTTTTGCAAGGCGTTTTTAGCCGAAAAAAACAACCATGTAGAGTAAGGCGTTTTTAACCGAAAAGAACGACCATGTATAGTAAGGCGTTTTTATCCGAAAAAAAAATAACCCTGTTTAGTAAGGCGTTTTTATCCGAAAGAAAATGATCATGTAGTCAGTCGTTTTTAGCCGAAGAAATCGACCATGTTTTGCAAGGCGTTTTTAGCCGAAAAAAACAACCATGTAGAGTAAGATGTTTTTAGATGAAAAAAAACAACCATGTAGTTGAAGGCGTTTTTAGTAAAAAAAAACGACCATGTAAAGTAAGGCGTTTTTAGAAGAAAAAAAACAACCATGTATAGTAAGGCGTTTTTAGATGAAAAAAACGACCATGAATAGTCCGTCGTTTTTATCTGAAAAAAAATGAACATGTATAGTCAGTCGTTTTTAGCCGCAACGACCATGTAAAGTAAGGCGTTTATAACCGAAAAAAAACTACCATGTATAATAAGGCGTTTTCAGCGAAAAAAGCGACCATGTATAGCAAGGCGTTTTTAGCGAAGAAAAACAACCATATATAGTAAGGCGTTTTAGGCGAAAAAAGCGACCATATAGTATAAAGCGTTTTAGTGAAAAAAGCGACCATGTAAAAATGCTAGCGTTTTTAGGCGAAAAAACGACCATGTATAGCAAGGCGTTTTAGCCCAAAAAACGACCATGTATAGTTAAGCGTTTTAGTTGAAAAAAGCGACCATTTATAGTAAGCCGTTTTAGCGAAAAAACGACCATGTATAGGAAGGCGTTTTAGCCAAAAACGACCATGTATAGTTAGGCGTTTTTAGGCGAAAAAACGACCATGTATAGTTAGGCGTTTTAGTTGAAAAAAAAGCGACCATTTATAGTAAGCCGTTTTAGCGAAAAAACGACCATGTATAGGAAGGCGTTTTTAGCCAAAAAAAACGACCATGTATAGTTAGGCGTTTTTAGATGAAAAAAACGACCATGTATAGTTAGGCGTTTTTAGTTGAAAAAAAACGACCATTTATAGTAAGCCGTTTTTAGCCGAAAAAAACGACCATGTATAGTTAGGCGTTTTTAGTTGAAAAAAAACGACCATTTATAGTAAGCCGTTTTTAGCCGAAAAAAACGACCATGTATAGGAAGGCGTTTTTAGCCAAAAAAAACGACCATGTATAGTTAGGCGTTTTTAGATGAAAAAAACGACCATGTATAGTAAGGCGTTTTTATCCGAAAGAAAATGACCATGTATAGTCAGTCGTTTTTAGCCGAAGAAATCGACCATGTTTTGCAAGGCGTTTTTAGCCGAAAAAAACAACCATGTAGAGTAAGATGTTTTTAGATGAAAAAAAACAACCATGTAGTTGAAGGCATTTTTAGTAAAAAAAAACGACCATGTAAAGTAAGGCGTTTTTAGAAGAAAAAAAACAACCATGTATAGTAAGGCGTTTTTAGATGAAAAAACGACCATGAATAGTCCGTCGTTTTTATCTGAAAAAAAATGAACATGTATAGTCAGTCGTTTTTAGCCGCAACGACCATGTAAAGTAAGGCGTTTATAACCGAAAAAAAACTACCATGTATAATAAGGCGTTTTTAGCCGAAAAAAACGACCATGTATAGCAAGGCGTTTTTAGCCGAAGAAAAACAACCATATATAGTAAGGCGTTTTTAGACGAAAAAAACGACCATATAGTATAAGGCGTTTTTAGTCGAAAAAAACGCCCATGTAAAGTAACGCGTTTTTAGACGAAAAAAACGACCATGTATAGCAAGGCGTTTTTAGCCCAAAAAACGACCATGTATAGTTAGGCGTTTTTAGTTGAAAAAAAACGACCATTTATAGTAAGCCGTTTTTAGCCGAAAAAAACGACCATGTATAGGAAGGCGTTTTTAGCCAAAAAAACGACCATGTATAGTTAGGCGTTTTTAGGCGAAAAAGCGACCATGTATAGTTAGGCGTTTTAGTTGAAAAAAAAGCGACCATTTATAGTAAGCCGTTTTAGCGAAAAAAGCGACCATGTATAGGCAGCGTTTTTAGCCAAAAAAAACGACCATGTATAGTTAGGCGTTTTTAGATGAAAAAAACGACCATGAATAGTAGGGCGTTTTTAGATGAAAAAAAACAACCCTGTATAGTAAGGCGTTTTTAGATGAAAAAAACGACCATGAATAGTAAGGCGTTTTTAGATGAAAAAAACGACCATGAATAGTAGGGCGTTTTTAGATGAAAAAAAACAACCCTGTATAGTAAGGCGTTTTTAGCCGAAAAAAACGACCATGTATAGTAAGGCGTTTTTATCCGAAAGAAAATGACCATGTATAGTCAGTCGTTTTTAGCCGAAGAAAACGACCAGGTTTTGCAAGGCGTTTTTAGCCAAAAAAAACAACCATGTAGAGTAAGATGTTTTTAGATGAAAAAAAACAACCATGTAGTTGAAGGCGTTTTTAGTCGAAGAAAACGACCATGTAAAGTAAGGCGTTTTTAGAAGAAAAAAAACAACCATGTATAGTAAGGCATTTTTAGATGAAAAAAACGACCATGAATAGTCCCTAGTTTTTATCCGAAAAAAAATGAACATGTATAGTCAGTCGTTTTTAGCCGCAACGACCATGTAAAGTAAGGCGTTTATAATCGAAAAAAACGACCATGTATAGTAAGGCGTTTTTAGCCGAAAAAAACGACCATGTATAGCAAGGCGTTTGTAGCCGAAAAAAACGACCATATAGTGTAAGGCGTTTTTAGTCGAAAAAAACGACCATGTAAAGTAAGGCGTTTTTAGACGAAAAAAACGACCATGTATAGTAAGGCGTTTTAACCCGTAAAAAACGACCATGTATAGTAAGACGTTTTTAGCCGGAAAAAAACCGACCATGTATAGCAAGGCGTTTTTAGCCCAAAAAACGACCATGTATAGTTAGGCGTTTTTAGTTGAAAAAAAAACGACCATTTATAGTGAGGCGTTTTAACCCGAAAAAAAACACCATGTATAGTATGGCTTTTAGAAGAAAAAAACAACCATGTATAGTAAGGCGTTTTTAGACGAAAAAAACAACCATGTATAGTAAGGCGTTTTTAGATGAAAAAAAACAACCCTGTATAGTAAGGCGTTTTTAGACGAAAAAAAACAACCATGTAGTGTAAGGCGTTTTTAGTAAAAAAAAAACAACCATGTAAAGTAAGACGTTTTTAGCCGAAAAAAAACGACCATGTATAGCAAGGCGTTTTTAGCCGAAGAAAACGACCATGTATAGTAAGGCGTTTTTATCCGAAAGAAAATGACCATGTATAGTCAGTCGTTTTTAGCCGAAGAAAACGATCATGTTTTGCAAGGCGTTTTTAGCCGAAAAAAACAACCATGTATAGTAAGACGTTTTTAGCCGGAAAAAAACCGACCATGTATAGCAAGGCGTTTTTAGCCAAAAAAACGACCATGTATAGTTAGGCCTTTTTAGTTGAAAAAAAACGACCATTTATAGTGAGGCGTTTTAACCCGAAAAAAAACACCATGTATAGTATGGCTTTTAGAAGAAAAAAACAACCATGTATAGTAAGGCGTTTTTAGACGAAAAAAAACAACCATATATAGTAAGGCGTTTTTAGATGAAAAAAAACAACCCTGTATAGTAAGGCGTTTTTAGACGAAAAAAAACAACCATGTAGTGTAAGGCGTTTTTAGTAAAAAAAAAACAACCATGTAAAGTAAGGCGTTTTTAGCCAAAAAAACGACCATGTATAGTAAGACGTTTTTAGCCGAAAAAAAACGACCATGTATAGCAAGGCGTTTTTAGCCGAAGAAAACGACCATGTTTTGCAAGGCGTTTTTAGCCGAATAAAACAACCATGTATAGTAAGGCGTTTTTAGTCGAAAAAAAAGACCATGTAAAAAAAGGCGTTTTTAGACGAAAAAAACGACCATGTATAGTAAGGCGTTTTTAGACGAAAAAAACAACCATGTAGTGTAAGGCGTTTTTAGTCGAAAAAAACGACCATGTATAGTAAGACGTTTTTAGCCGAAAAAAACGACCATGTATAGCAAGGCGTTTTTAGCCGAAAAAAACGACCATGTATAGTAAGGCGTTTTTAGATGAAAAGAACGACAATGAATTGTAAGAGATTTTTGGCTGAAAAAACGACCATGTACAGCAGGGTGTTTTTAGAAGAAAAAAACAACCTGTATAGTAAGGCGTTTTTTGACGAAAAAAACAACCATGTATAGTAAGGCGTTTTTAGTTGAAAAAAATGACCATGTTTAGTAAGGCGTTTAACCTGAAAAAAACGACCATGTATAGTAAGGCATTTTTAGGCGAAAAAAAACAACCATGGATAGTAAGGCGTTTTAACCCGAAAAGAACGTCCATGTTTAGTAAGGCGTTTTTAGACAAAAAAAAGGACCATGTATAGCAACGTGTTTTTAGCCGAAAAAAACGACCATATATAGTAATGCGTTTTAACCTAAAAAATAACAACCATGTATAGTAAGGCGTTTTTGGCCAAAAAAAACGACAACGTAAAGTAAAGCGTTTTAACCCAAAAAAAACGACCATGATTAGTAAGGTGTTTTTAGACGAAAAAAACAACCTTGTAGGGTAAGGCCTTTTGCATACTAAGGTGTTTTTAACCAAAAAAACCCACCATGTATAGTAAGGCATGTTTCGACGAAAAAAAGACCATGTATAGTAAGGCGTTTTTAGTCGAAAAAAAGAACATGTATAGCAAGGCATTTATAGCCGAAAAAAACGACCATATCGTGTAAGGCGTTTTTAACCGAAAAAAAATGACCATATATAGTCAGTCGTTTTTAGCCGAAAAAAACGACCATGTATAGTAAGGCATTTATAGCCGAAAAAAACGACCATATCGTATAAGGCGTTTTTAGTCGAAAAAAACGACCATGTAAAGTAAGGCGTTTTTAGATGAAAAAAACGACCTTGTATAGCAAGGCGTTTTTAGACGAAAAAAACGACCATGTATAGCAAGGCGTTTTTTGCCGAAAAAAACAACCATGTATATTAAGGTGTTTTAACCCGTAAAAAATGACCATGTATAGTAAGACGTTTTTAGACGAAGAAAACGAACATGTTTTGCAAGGCGTTTTTAGTCGAAAAAAACAACCATATATAGTAACGCCTTTTAACCTAAAAAAGAACAACCATGTATAGTAAGGCGTTTTTGGCCAAAAAAAACGACCACGTAAAGTAAGGCGTTTTAACCCAAAAAAAACGACCATGATTAGTAAGGCGTTTTTAGACGAAAAAAACATTATTGTAGGGTAAGGCCTTTTGCATACTAAGGCGTTTTTAACCGAAAAAACCCCACCATGTATAGTAAGGCATGTTTCGACAAAACAAAGACCATGTATAGTAAGGCGTTTTTAGTCGAAAAAAAGAACATGTCTAGTAAGGCGTTTTAACCGGAAAAAAACGACCATGTAAGGCATTTTTCGCCGAAAAAAACGACAATGTAAAGTAAGGCCTTTTAACCCAAAAAAACAACCACGTATAGCAAAGCGTTTTTAGATGAAAAAAACGACCATGTATAGGAAGGCGTTTTTAGAAGAAGAAAAACGACCATGTATATAGTAAGGCGTTTTTATCCGAAAAAAAATGACCATGTATAGTCAGTCGTTTTTATCCAAAAAAAATGACCATGTAAAGTAAGGCGTTTATAACCGAAAAAAAACGACCATGTATAGTAAAGCATTTTTAGCCGAAAAAAACGACCATGTATAGCAAGGCGTTTTTAGACGAAAAAAACGACCATGTATAGCAAGGCGTTTTTAGACAAAAAAAACGACCATGTATAGCAAGGCGTTTTTTGCCGAAAAAAACAACCATGTATAGTAAGGCGTTTTAGATGAAAAAAAACAACCCTGTATAGTAAGGCGTTTTTAGACGAAAAAAACAACCATGTATAGTAAGGCATTTTTAGCCGAAAAAAACGATCATGTATAGTAAGACGTTTTTAGCCGAAAAAAAACGACCATGTATATCAAGGCGTTTTTAGCCGAAGAAAACGACCATGTATTGCAAGGCGTTTTTAGCCAAAAAAAACAACCATGTATAGTAAGGCGTTTTAGTCGAAAAAAAAGACCATGTAAAAAAAGGCGTTTTTAGCCGAAAAAAACAACCATGTATAGTAAGGCGTTTTTAGATGAAAAAAACAACCCTGTATAGTCAGGCGTTTTTAGACGAAAAAAACAACCATGTAGTGTAAGACGTTTTTAGTCGAAAAAAAATGACCATGTAAAGTAAGGCGTTTTTAGACGAAAAAAACGACCATGTAGAGCAAGGCGTTTTTAGCCGAAAAAAACAACCATGTATAGTAAGGCGTTTTTAGATGAAAAAAACAACCCTGTATAGTAAGGCGTTTTTAGACGAAAAAAAACAACCATGTATAGTAAGACGTTTTTAGCCGAAAAAAAACGACCATGTATATCAAGGCGTTTTTAGCCGAAGAAAACGACCATGTATTGCAGGGCGTTTTTACACGAAAAAAAAACAACCATGTATAGTAAGGCGTTTTTCGAAGAAAAAAACAACCATGGCGTTTTTAGCCAAAAAAGCAACCATGTATAGTAAGGCGTTTTTAGACGAAAAAAACCGACTATGTATAGTAAGGCATGTTTCGACGAAAAAAACGACCATGTATAGTAAGGCGTTTTTAGATGAGAAGAACGACAATGTATAGCAGGGCGTTTTTAGACGAAAAAAAACAACCATGTATAGTAAGGCGTTTTTAGAAGAAAAAAACAACCATGTATAGTAAGGCGTTTTTAGACGAAAAAAAACAACCATGTATAGTAAGGTGTTTTTAGATGAAAAAAACGACCATTAATAGTAAGGCGTTGTTGGCCGAAAAAAACGACCATGCTCAAGGTAGGCGTTTTTAGACGAAAAAAACGACCATGTATAGGCAAGGCGTTTTTGGCCGAAAAAAACGACCACGTATAGTATGGCGTTTTTAGAAGAAAAAAACGACCATGAATAGTAAGGCGTTTTTAGCCGAAAAAAACGACCATGTATAGTAAGGCGTTTTTAGACGAAAAAACAAACAACCATATATAGTAACGCGTTTTAACCCGAAAAAAACCCAACCATGTATAGTAAGGAATTTTTGGCCAAAAAAAACGACCATGAATAGTAAGGCGTTTTTAGCCGAAAAAAACGACCATGTATAGTAAGGCGTTTTTAGACGAAAAAACAAACGACCATATATAGTAACGCGTTTTAACCCGAAAAAAACCCAACCATGTATAGTAAGGAATTCTTGGCCGAAAAAAACGACCATGTATAGTAAGGCGTTTTTAGCCGATAAAAAATGACCATCTATAGTCAGTCGTTTTTAGCCGAAAAAAACGACCATGTATAGAAAGGCGTTTTTAGCCGAAAAAAACGACCATGTATAGTAAGGCGTTTTTATCCGAAAAAAAATTACCATGTATAGTCAGTCGTTTTTAGCCGAAAAAAACGACCATGTGTACCAATTCGTTTTTAGACGAAAAAAAGGACCATGTATAGTCAGGCGTTTTAACCCGAAAAAAACAACAATGTAAAGTATGGCGTTTTAACCCGAAAAAAAACGACCATGTATAGGAAGGCGTTTTTAACCCAAAAAAAACGACCATGATTAGTAAGGCGTTTTTAGACGAAAAAAACAACCTTGTAGGGTAAGGCGTTTTAACTCGGAAAAAAAACGACCGTGTATAGTAAGGCGTTTTTAGCCGAAAAAAAACAACCATGTATAGCAACGCGTTTTTAGCCGAAAAAAACGACCATGTATAGGAAGGCGTTTTTAGATATAAAAAAAAGACCATCAATAGTAAGGCGTTTTTAGCTGAAAAAAACGACCATGTATAGGAAGGTGTCTTTAGTCGAAAAAAACGACAATGTATAGGAAGGCGTTTTTAGATTAAAAAAAAAGACCATCAATAGTAAGGCGTTTTTAGCTGAAAAAAACGACCATGTATCGGAAGGCGTTTTTAGACGAAAAAAACAACTATGTAGTCTAAGGCGTTTTTTGCTGAAAAAAACAACCATGTATAGTAAGGCGTTTTTAGACGAAAAAAAACGACCATATATAGTAACGCGTTTTAACCCGAAAAATAACAACCATGTATAGTAAGGCGTTTTTGGCCGAAAAAAACCACCATGTATAGTAAGCCGTTTTTAGAAGAAAAAAACGACCATGTATAGGAAGCCGTTTTAGCCCAAAAAAAACGACCATGATTAGTAAGGCGTTTTTAGACGAAAAAAAAAACCTTTTAGGGAAAGGCGTTTTAACTCGAAAAAAACGACCATGTATAGTAAGGCATTTTTCAGTCGAAAAAAACAACCATGTATAGGAACGCGTTTTTAGCCGTAAAAAAACGACCATGTATAGGAAGGCGTTTTTAGATGAAAAAAACGACCATGAATAGTAAGGCCTTTTGCATACTAAGGCGTTTTTAACCGAAAAAACCCCACCATGTATAGTAAGGCATTTTTCGCTGAAAAAAAAACCATGTATAGCAACGCGTTTTTAGCCGTAAAAAAACGACCATGTATAGGAAGCCGTTTTTAGATGAAAAAAACGACCATGAATAGTAAGGCCTTTAGCATACTAAGGCGTTTTTAACCGAAAAAAACCCACCATGTATAGTAAGGCATTTTTCGCTTAAAAAAAGACCTTGTATAGTAAGGCGTTTTTAGTCGAAAAAAAGAACATGTCTAGTAAGGCGTTTTAACCGGAATAAAACGACCATGTAAGGCGTTTTTCGTTGAAAAAAACGACAGTGTAAAGTAAGGCCTTTTAACCCAAAAAAACCAACCACGTATAGTAAAGCGTTTTTAGATGAAAAAAACGACCATGTATATAGTAAGGCGTTTTTAGAAGAAAAAAACAACCATGTATAGTAAGCCGTTTTTAGTCGAAAAAAACGACCATGTATGGTAAGGCGTCTTTAGCCGAAATAAAAAACGCGTTTTAACCCGGAAAAAACGACTATGTATAGTAAGGCGTTTTAACCCGAAAAAAACGGGTTTTTAGCCGGAAAAACGACCATGTATAGGAAGCCGTTTTTAGCTCTCACACCTCAAACCTGTCCCGAGATTGGCTGAAAGAGAACTTCGGAGGCCGAGTGATCAGTCTCAAGACTGATTTTGAGTGGGCACCCTATAGCCCGGACCTAAGCCCCCCAGATTTTTTTCTTTGGGGCTATCTTAAGGACAGATTCTACGCAGGGAAACCCAGAACCATCACGGAACTCAAGAGAGCCATCAGGGAGGAGATGAGAGCCATTACCAATTCAGTCTGTAAGAAGGTCATGGACAACTTCGTGCTGCGCCTCAAGAAATGCACGGAGCTAAATTGAGGCCATCTAGGACATATGCTCTAGAACGGAGAAAAAAAGGCCAAAGACCCTAATGTTTTGATGTTATGTTTTGAATATAATAAACTAGTTATGGCCAAAGTTTCATTTAATTCGGACAAAACACTAAGAAACAGAAACCCCAATTAGAGTTGGGGCCCGTTTTTTTTAGTCACCCTGTATAGTAAGGCGTTTTTAGATGAAAAAAAACAACCATGCATAGTCAGGTGTTTGAACCTGAAAAAAACGACCATGTATAGTAAGGCGTTTTTCGACGAAAAAAACGACCATGTATATTATAGTAAGGCGTTTTTTGCCGAAAAAACGACCATATATATATATATAGTAAGGCATTTTCAGCCGAAAAATACCCACCATGTATAGAAAGGCGTTTTAGCCCCAAAAAAACGACCATGCATAGTAAGGCGTTTTTAGCAGAAAAAAACGACCACGTATAGTAAGGCGTTCATCCATCCATCCATTTTCCGATCGCTTTATCCTCACAAAGGTGCTGGAGCCTATCCCAGCCGTCTTCGGGCAGTAGGCGGGGGACACCGTGAACCAGTTGCCAGCCAATCGCAGAGTAAGGCGTTTTAACCCGAAAAAAACGACCATGTATAGTGCGGCTTTTTTAGCAGAAAAAAACGACCACTTATAGTAAGCCGTTTTTAGACGAATAAAAAACGACCATGTATAGTAAGGCGTTTTAACCCGAAAAAAACGACCATGTATAGCGCGGCGTTTTTAGCAGAAAAAAACAACCACATATAGTAAGGCGTTTTTACACGAATAAAAAACGACCATGTATAGTAAGGCGTTGTAACCCGAAAAAAACAACCATGTATAGTGAGGCTCAAACAGCTCCTGCTCAGGAGGTTCAGTTTGTCGGACTCGGAGAAAACAGACAGACTCCTTTCCCTTCCCGGGCTGGGCGATGGCACGGCAGTGGATCTGATGGACAAAATGCTGTCGCTGTTATGCTCGGATGAAGGCGGATTTCTTTTCCCGCGCATTTTCCTACGCCAACTACCAGGCCCAGTGCGGGCGGGGTTGACTAACTCGGCATGTCTGACGACCGGCGATTATCGGGGTTTGACTGAAGAAGAGGATCGAGTTCTGCTGGCTACATGACAGTTCGCCGTGCAAAGTGCGACGGCCGATCCCCTCCT